>JACCIE010000120.1:0-344460 GCA_018906755.1 Sycophaga agraensis | reverse complement strand
CAAGCAATTGGTCACAAACTCTTCAAAAACCCACCGGAAACAGTACAATCTTGCGACCAGAAATACGGTAAATTGTTGAAATTTGTCCAGGAATGGAGCGAACTTTGACTAGAAATTAACAGCAAATATGGTTTCACGTTTGCGATGTGTCATGAAATCTCAAAGTAATCCAGAAATTTAACAGAAATTATCCATAAATCATAAGCAAATTGTTGGAAATTCAACATACCTGAGAAAATTATTGAAAAATCAATCAGTTTTTTTCAAGCAATTGGTCACAAACTCTTTAAAAACCCACCGGAAATAGTACAATCTGCGACCAGAAATACGGTAAATTGTTGAAATTTGTCCAGGAATGGAGCGAACTTTGACTAGAAATTAACAGCAAATATGCTTTCAAGTTTGTGATGTGTCATGAAATCTCAAGGTAATTCAGTAATTTAACAGAAATTATCCGTAAATCATAAGCAAATTGTTCGAAATTCGACATACCCGAAGAAAATTATTGAAAAAACAATCAGTTTTTTCTCAAGCAATTGGTCACAAACTCTTTAAAAACCCACCGCAAATAGTACAATCTTGGACCAGAAATACGGTAAATTGTTGAAATTTGTCCAGGAATGGAGCGAACTTTGACTAGAAATTAACAGCAAATATGGTTTCACGTTTGCGATGTGTCATGAAATCTCAAAGTAATCCAGTGATTTTACAGAAATTATCCATAAATCATAAGCAAATTGTTGGAAATTCAACATACCTGAGAAAATTATTGAAAAATCAATCAGTTTTTTTCAAGCAATTGGTCACAAACTCTTTAAAAACCCACCGGAAATAGTACAATCTTGGACCAGAAATACGGTAAATTGTTGAAATTTGTCCAGGAATGGAGCGAACTTTGACTAGAAATTAACAGCAAATATGGTTTCACGTTTGCGATGTGTCATGAAATCTCAAAGTAATCCAGTAATTTAACAGAAATTATCCATAAATCATAAGCAAATTGTTGGAAATTCAACATACCTGAGAAAATTATTGAAAAATCAATCAGTTTTTTTCAAGCAATTGGTCACAAACTCTTTAAAAACCCACCGGAAATAGTACAATCTTCGACCAGAAATACGGTAAATTGTTGAAATTTGTCCAGGAATGGAGCGAACTTTGACTAGAAATTAACAGCAAATATGGTTTCACGTTTGCGATGTGTCATGAAATCTCAAAGTAATCCAGTGATTTTACAGAAATTACGAATATGCTTTTACGTTTGCGATTCATCATGAAATCTCAAAGTAATCCAGAAATTTAACAGAAATTATCCATAAATCATAAGCAAATTCTTGGAAATTCAACATACCCGAGAAAATTATTGAAAAATCAATCAGTTTTTTCTCAAGCAATTGGTCACAAACTCTTTAAAAACCCACCGGAAATAGTACAATCTGGACCAGAAATACGGGTTGAAATTTGTCCAGGAATGGAGCGAACTTTGACTAGAAATTAACAGCAAATATGCTTTCAAGTTTGTGATGTGTCATGAAATCTCAAGGTAATTCAGTAATTTAACAGAAATTATCCGTAAATCATAAGCAAATTCTTGGAAATTCAACATACCCGAGAAAATTATTGAAAAATCAATCAGTTTTTTTCAAGCAATTGGTCACAAACTCTTCAAAAACCCACCGGAAACAGTACAATCTTGGACCAGAAATACGGTAAATTGTTGAAATTTGTCCAGAAATGGAGCGAAATAGGACTAGAAATTAACAGCAAATATGGTTTCACGTTTGCGATGTGTCATGAAATCTCAAAGTAATCCAGAAATTTAACAGAAATTATCCATAAATCATAAGCAAATTCTTGGAAATTCAACATACCCGAGAAAATTATTGAAAAATCAATCAGTTTTTCTCAAGCAATTGGTCACAATCTCTTTACAAACCCACCGGAAACAGTACAATCTTGGACCAGAAATACGGTAAATTGTTGAAATTTGTCCAGGAATGGAGCGAACTTTGACTAGAAATTAACAGCAAATATGGTTTCACGTTTGCAATGTGTCATGAAATCTCAAAGTAATCCAGAAATTTAACAGAAATTATCCATAAATCATAAGCAAATTGTTGGAAATTCAACATACCTGAGAAAATTATTGAAAAATCAATCAGTTTTTTTCAAGCAATTGGTCACAAACTCTTTAAAAACCCACCGGAAATAGTACAATCTGCGACCAGAAATACGGTAAATTGTTGAAATTTGTCCAGGAATGGAGCGAACTTTGACTAGAAATTAACAGCAAATACGCTTTCACGTTTGCGATTCGTCATGAAATCTCAAAGTAATCCAGTGATTTTACAGAAATTATCCATAAATCATAAGCAAATTGTTGGAAATTCGACATACCCGAAAAAATTATTGAAAAAACAATCAGTTTTTCTCAAGCAATTGGTCACAAACTCTTCAAAAACCCACCGGAAACAGTACAATCTTCGACCAGAAATACGGTAAATTGTTGAAATTTGTCCAGGAATGGAGCGAACTTTGACTAGAAATTAACAGCAAATATGGTTTCACGTTTGTGATGTGTCATGAAATCTCAAAGTAATCCAGTGATTTTACAGAAATTATCCATAAATCATAAGCAAATTGTTGGAAATTCAACATACCTGAGAAAATTATTGAAAAATCAATCAGTTTTTTTCAAGCAATTGGTCACAAACTCTTTAAAAACCCACCGGAAATAGTACAATCTTCGACCAGAAATACGGTAAATTGTTGAAATTTGTCCAGGAATGGAGCGAACTTTGACTAGAAATTAACAGCAAATATGGTTTCACGTTTGCGATGTGTCATGAAATCTCAAAGTAATCCAGTGATTTTACAGAAATTAGCGAATATGCTTTCACGTTTGCGATTCGTCATGAAATCTCAAAGTAATCCAGTGATTTTACAGAAATTATCCGTAAATATTAGGCAAATTGTTGGAAATTCGACATACCCGAAAAAATTATTGTAAAAACAATCAGTTTTTCTCAAGCAATTGGTCACAAACTCTTCAAAAACCCACCGGAAACAGTACAATCTTGGACCAGAAATACGGTAAATTGTTGAAATTTGTCCAGGAATGGAGCGAACTTTGACTAGAAATTAACAGCAAATATGGTTTCACGTTTGCGATGTGTCATGAAATCTCAAAGTAATCCAGTAATTTAACAGAAATTATCCGTAAATCATAAGCAAATTGTTGGAAATTGGACATACTCGAAAAAATTATTGAAAAAACAATCAGTTTTTTTCAAGCAATTGGTCACAAACTCTTCAAAAACCCACCGGAAACAGTACAATCTTGGACCAGAAATACGGTAAATTGTTGAAATTTGTCCAGGAATGGAGCGAACTTTGACTAGAAATTAACAGCAAATATGGTTTCACGTTTGCGATGTGTCATGAAATCTCAAAGTAATCCAGTAATTTAACAGAAATTATCCGTAAATCATAAGCAAATTGTTGGAAATTCGACATACCTCGAGAAAATTATTGAAAAATCAATCAGTTTTTTTCCAAGCAATTGGTCACAAACTCTTCAAAAACCCACCGGAAACAGTACAATCTTCGACCAGAAATACGGTAAATTATTGAAATTTGTCCAGGAATGGAGCGAACTTTAACTAGAAATTAACAGCAAATATGGTTTCACGTTTGCGATGTGTCATGAAATCTCAAAGTAATCGAGTGACTCTACAGAAATTATCCGTAAATATTAGGCAAATTGTTGGAAATTCGACATACGCGAAAAATTATTGAAAAGACAATCTGTTTTTTTCAAGAAATTGGTCACAAACTATTCAAAAACCCACTGGAAATAGTACAATCTTCGACCAGAAATATGGTAAATTGTTGAAATTTGTCCAGGAATGGAGCGAACTTTGACCAGAAATTAACAGCAAATATGGTTTCAGGTTTGTGATGTGTCATGAAATCTCAAAGTAATCCAGAAATTTAACAGAAATTATCCATAAATCATAAGCAAATTGTTGGAAATTCAACATACGCGAAAAATTATTGAAAAGACAATCAGTTTTTCTCAAGCAATTGGTCACAAACTCTTCAAAAACCCACCGGAAACAGTACAATCTTGGACCAGAAATACGGTAAATTGTTGAAATTTATCCAGGAATGGCAGCGAACTTTGACCAGAAATTAACAGCAAATATGGTTTCACGTTTGTGATGTGTCATGAAATCTCAAAGTAATCCAGTGATTTTACAGAAATTATCCGTAAATCATAAGCAAATTGTTGGAAATTCAACATACCTGAGAAAATTATTGAAAAATCAATCAGTTTTTTTCAAGCAATTGGTCACAAACTCTTTAAAAACCCACCGGAAATAGTACAATCTGCGACCAGAAATACGGTAAATTGTTGAAATTTGTCCAGGAATGGAGCGAACTTTGACTAGAAATTAACAGCAAATATGGTTTCACGTTTGCGATGTGTCATGAAATCTCAAAGTAATCCAGTGATTTTACAGAAATTAGCGAATATGCTTTCACGTTTGCGATTCGTCATGAAATCTCAAAGTAATACAGTGATTTTACAGAAATTATCCGTAAATCATAAGCAAATTGTTGGAAATTGGACATACTCGAAAAAATTATTGAAAAAACAATCATTTTTTTTCGAGCAATTGGTCACAAACTCTTCAAAAACCCACCGGAAACAGTACAATCTTGGACCAGAAATACAGTAAATTGTTGAAATTTGTCCAGGAATGGAGCGAACTTTGACTAGAAATTAACAGCAAATATGGTTTCACGTTTGCGATGTGTCATGAAATCTCAAAGTAATCCAGTAATTTAACAGAAATTATCCGTAAATCATAAGCAAATTGTTGGAAATTGGACATACTCGAAAAAATTATTGAAAAAACAATCATTTTTTTTCAAGCAATTGGTCACAAACTCTTCAAAAACCCACCGGAAACAGTACATTCTTCGACCAGAAATACAGTAAATTATTGAAATTTGTCTAGGAATGGAGCGAACTTTAACTAGAAATTAACAGCACATATGGTTTCACGTTTGCGATGTGTCATGAAATCTCAAAGTAATCGAGTGACTCTACAGAAATTATCCGTAAATATTAGGCAAATTGTTGGAAATTCGACATACCCGAAAAATTATTGAAAAAACAATCAGTTTTTTTCAAGAAATTGGTCACAAACTATTTAAAAACCCACCGGAAATAGTACAATCTTCGACCAGAAATACGGTAAATTGTTGAAATTTGTCCAGGAATGGAGCGAACTTGGACTAGAAATTAACAGCAAATATGGTTTCACGTTTGCGATTCGTCATGAAATCTCAAAGTAATTCAGTAATTTAACAGAAATTAACCGTAAATCATAAGCAAATTGTTGGAAATTCAACATACCTGAGAAAATTATTGAAAAATCAATCAGTTTTTCTCAAGCAATTGGTCACAAACTCTTTAAAAACCCACCAGAAATAGTACAATCTTCGACCAGAAATACGGTAAATTATTGAAATTTGTCCAGGAATGGAGCGAACTTTGACTAGAAATTAACAGCAAATACGCTTTCACATTTGCGATTCGTCATGAAATCTCAAAGTAATCTAGTGATTTTACAGAAATTATCCGTAAATATTAGGCAAATTGTTGGAAATTCGACATACCCGAAAAAAATTATTCTAAAAACAATCAGTTTTTCTCAAGCAATTGGTCACCAACTCTTTCAAACCCCACCGTAAATAGTACAATCTGCGACCAGAAATACGGTAAATTGTTGAAATTTGTCCAGGAATGGAGCGAACTTTAACTAGAAATTAACAGCAAATATGGTTTCACGTTTGCGATGTGTCATGAAATCTCAAAGTAATCCAGAAATTTAACAGAAATTATCCATAAATCATAAGCAAATTCTTGGAAATTCAACATACCCGAGAAAATTATTGAAAAATCAATCAGTTTTTTTCAAGCAATTGGTCACAAACTCTTTAAAAACCCACCGGAAACAGTACAATCTTGGACCAGAAATACGGTAAATTGTTGAAATTTGTCCAGGAATGGAGTGAACTTTGACTAGAAATTAACAGCAAATACGCTTTACTTTTGCGATGTGTCATGAAATCTCAAAGTAATCCAGTGATTTTACAGAAATTAGCGAATATGCTTTCACGTTTGCGATTCGTCATGAAATCTCAAAGTAATACAGTGATTTTACAGAAATTATCCGTAAATATTAGGCAAATTGTTGGAAATTCGACATACCCGAAAAAAATTATTCTAAAAACAATCAGTTTTTCTCAAGCAATTGGTCACAAACTCTTTAAAAACCCACCGGAAATAGTACAATCTTGGACCAGAAATACGGTAAATTTTTGAAATTTGTCCAGGAATGGAGCGAAATTTGACTAGAAATTAACAGCGAATATGCTTTTCGTTTGCGATGTGTCATGAAATCTCAAAGTAATCCAGATATTTAACAGAAATTATCCATAAATCATAAGCAAATTGTTGGAAATTCAACATACCTGAGAAAATTATTGAAAAATCAATCAGTTTTTTTCAAGCAATTGGGCACAAACTCTTTAAAAACCCACCGGAAATAGTACAATCTGCGACCAGAAATACGGTAAATTGTTGAAATTTGACCAGAAATGGTGCGAACTTTGACTAGAAATTAACAGCAAATACGCTTTCACATTTGCGATTCGTCATGAAGTCTCAAAGTAATCTAGTGATTTTACAGAAATTTTCCGTAAATATTAGGCAAATTGTTGGAAATTCGACATACCCGAAAAAAATTATTCTAAAAACAATCAGTTTTTCTCAAGCAATTGGTCACCAACTCTTTCAAAACCCACCGTAAATAGTACAATCTGCGACCAGACATACGGTAAATTGTTGAAATTTGTCCAGGAATGGAGCGAACTTTGACTAGACATTAACAGCAAATACGCTTTCACATTTGCGATTCGTCATGAAATCTCAAAGTAATCTAGTGATTTTACAGAAATTTTCCGTAAATATTAGGCAAATTGTTGGAAATTCGACATACGCGAAAAATTATTGAAAAGACAATCTGTTTTTTTCAAGGAATTGGTCACAAACTATTCAAAAACCCACAGGAAATAGTACAATCTTCGACCAGAAATACAGTAAATTGTTGAAATTTGTCCAGGAATGGAGCGAACTTTAACTAGAAATTAACAGCAAATATGGTTTCACGTTTGCGATGTGTCATGAAATCTCAAAGTAATCCAGTGATTTTACAGAAATTATCCATAAATCATAAGCAAATTGTTGAAAATTCGACATACCTCAGAAAATTATTGAAAAATCAATCAGTTTTTTTCAAGCAATTGGTCACAAACTGTTTAAAATCCCACCGGAAATAGTACAATCTTCGACCAGATATACGGTAAATTATTAAAATTTGTCCAGGAATGGAGCGAACTTTCACTAGAAATTAACAGCAAATACGCTTTACTTTTGCGATGTGTCATGAAATCTCAAAGTAATCCAGTGATTTATAGAAATTATCCGTAAATCATTAGCAAATTGTTGGAAATTCGATATACCCGACAAAAATTATTCTAAAAACAATCAGTTTTTCTCAAGCAATTGGTCACCAACTCTTTAAAAACCGACCGGAAATAGTACAATCTTGGACCAGAAATACGGTAAATTGTTGAAATTTGTCCAGGAATGGAGCGAACTTTGACTAGAAATTAACAGCAAATATGCTTTACTTTTGCGATGTGTCATGAAATCTCAAAATAATCCAGTGATTTTACAGAAATTATCCGTAAATCATTAGCAAATTGTTGGAAATTCGACATACCCGAAAAAATTATTGAAAAAACAATTAGTTCTTCTCAAGAAATTGGTCACAAGCTCTTTAATAGTTATGTAATTTCGTCCGCTATGCACGCAGGACGTCTGCGTATTTTGCCTAGCGCCTACGTCCTCGTCTATTTCGTCATGCCATGTTGCTAACTAGCGGAATCCCGACTGTGCAGGTAAGTTTTGACCGCGGGCTGCCATCGCTATTTATTTATTATCGCGGCGTTCTCGTGATGGATGACTGCGTCGGTATTGGCAGGAAAGTTTAGTATGCGTTTCTTGTGTGGCGCCATCCTTGTCATCGGAATATGGAGTAGGTGATGGGGAGAGGGGAAAGTTGTGGCGGGCGCGGAGCTCGGAAGCTCGCGTACCGAGCCCGCGCGATCTGATTGTGGCACGATCGGCCTCGTCCTCAGTCTTTAGAGGCCGGCGTGTAGGCGAGCTACTTCGCCATCCGAGGTGGTTTCCCCCGCCAGGCCGACTTCCCCTTTTGCTCCGTGGTTACTGTTATTTTTCCTATATTGATAATGAATTTTTTGGGCAATTGGCAGGAAATACACAAAGCTTTATTTCCGAAAAATAAGTATAACTTTATTGAATATATATATATATATATAGACAATGGGATACATATACTGAGTCATCGAACGTACATACGAAATCGTCCTTTTCGTCTCGATGCTCGGTCAACACAACACTGCTCGTCTAATTGTTCTTCTTTACACTCTGTACTGTGGGGGCAATAAAGGGATTGTTTTACCCCCTCCGCTTTTCCAACATTCTCTCATACCTGATTATCTCCATTTCCTCGATACCTGCGTACATGTGCACGGCATACAATGATACCCGACCCGTCTTAATCCTATCCATAAACCTTTTTGCACTCGACAGTTTCTACCTGAAGTAGAGGCGACCGTCTCCGACTGCTCGTCGTCAGCGGGGAGGACCCACGGACCACCACACAAGGCCCCGTAGTTGGGACTTATTGCCTAACTCAATACAATTGATCCTAAACTAATCCGCTCTCAGCGGCGAGCGGCGTCCCGACCATGATGTCGCAGCGTCTCCTGTCGGCCCTAAAGCTGTGTCGGCTTTGTTCGCTAGTCCCGGGAGCGGCGTCTGTGGCGTCGCTCGTTCCTGTTGAAACAGTATCAGCTGCGTCGCTTGTCGCTGAATTTCGGGGAAGTGAGCGAGGTCACAAGCAGCCTCTACTCACCCGTCCATCCCAATCGCGTCTCCCGTAAACGCTTGACGGTCGGTCGGTGATTACGCGTTAACTCTTTCGCACTCACGCTTCTCTCTTGCACACTCGCTGTTTCTGTCTCTCATTCTCTCTCAAGTAACATCGTTACAAAATTGACCCTCGAAGCAAATCCCCGAAATTTTGAAAAATTCCACTAACAGAGGTTCATACCTCCAGAGCTTTGGTACACTCTCGGAAATTTCAATACGAGAAACGATAAGCTTTGGTTCACCCTCTTAAAATTCGTAAATTTCACATCTTAGTGTTGAAATACACAATACATTTCACACTAAAATTGAATCCTAGACCATGGATTCAACCTCGTAAAAATGTACCCCCGGAACATTGTTACACCCTCGTAATTTTCGAAATATTCGACCTCTGGAGCATTGGTAAACCCTCGGTAATTTCGAAAATTTTATCCCTCGGGAAATTAGTACAGCCTCGGAAATTTCGAAAAAATGGACTTCCTGCTCATTATTACACCCTCGGAAATATCGTAAAAATCGACACGCCGACCATTGGTATATCCGCAGAAATTTCGAAAAGAGCAAGTATGTCACTCTGACACCGGTACCATGAAACTGTCAATGCGGAACCTCTAAGGTCCTGCACATCTGCAAACTCTGCTCTATTCGGTCTAGTGCCAAGCATCGGAACCTATGCAGTTTTATATTTCGCTATACTCGTCAAAATTCCAAATTCCCTTTCAATGTACCTAGATTGTCCAATATTATCACTATTGTCAGGGTCAGCTTCGTTCTCAGCATTGTGTGATAAGGAGATTTTTCTTAGTCATTTAGCACATCGTAAGTTATAACGACGCGGTTGACCATGTATATAGCACCCTAGTGAGAGGCCTTTTTGTTTTTCTACTAAGTAATTTTTAGTAACGAGGTGACGTTTTATCGCGTTGTTAGTAAATTTTAGCATAAACTTGAATGTGTGAGCACCGACCGACCTCCTAGCGTTTACGCGAGACGCGATAGGGGCGGATGTGATGGCAACGGGCCGAAATACGGCAAGCGTGCGGAGAGCCGGTAGCTCCGCTGAAGATCAGACAGCCGGGCCGTAGGACAATATGGCGCTAACTGGCAGGCCGCAGAAGCGGCCTAGAAAAGTCGCCGTAGCGCCGGCTAGGCCCCCCCACACGTGATCCACCCAAGGAGTAGGGATCCCCTGCGGACTCCATCGGCCTCGAAAATTTTCAAAAAGTGGACCTCCGGATCATTGGTACACTCTCAGAAATTTGGACAAAATCTACCCGTCGAATAATGGTACACCCTCGGAAATTTGGAAACAATAAACTCCTGCAATATTTGTACATCAATTTTATTGTTTTCCTGTTTTTCTATCGAAAAATATATGTACATATAAATATATATTATCAATTAAATTTAATGTCCTACCGACAAACAATTACCTAACTCTTAAATATGTATACGCATCTCATTATAAGCTATTAGAATAAAACTATAAGTATATTTTGTAACAGCGAGATCTGGGGAGAATATTTCCGACCCGGCCGTGTACAATATGAGTGACAAAGAAGGTGTCCTTGCAGGGTCCGTGGAACCGCTCGTTCCGTCTAAAATCACGAAAAAGGCGAGGGAGATGCCGATTCTCGCCACCGATAGGATAAATAAATACAAAATTTATTTATTGGCTTCGAGCCAAAAAGTCGAAATATATTAATTTAAAGTAAACAATTATCGGCGCATTGCGCGCGTGCATAAAACGTTCTAATAATTGCATTGCGCAAACAAAGTCGCACTGTGCATACGTGCGTTCGCAATGAATCTAGGTTAGCCCCGCGCTAACCTCGCGTTTATCGCTCTCAGGGCCTGCGTGCTCGTAAATTGTCTCTATACGAGTGCAAATGAGAGAGAGAAGTTTTCTCTCTCAGCCGCGCGTAAAATTTGCGTTTCCCGCGCACCGCCTATAAAATATTAATAGCGCTTGCCCTACTTGGACTTGCTGTCAGGTGCTGCGTCGACGAGCTAAATCTGCCCGTGGGGATACCGCTCCAGGTCGCTCTTCCAGGGGTCAGCCGTTACTCTAGCACATGTCCTTTCAAGTCTGCTCCCTCAGCAATAAACTGCACGTCTCCGAACTCCAGGTACCGTCACTACGTCCTCTTATAAACTCCGTGGCCGGCACAGCAATCTTCGCGTATCCTTGCACTGATACGCGGGAGATTATCGGGGAAACCTCACGCCCGCGTCAGCTTTACAGCGTTCGCTTATCTCGGGTGCCGAGAGGACACTAAACTTCGATTGATTCGTGCCTGCAAGATTCGGGGACTCCCCGCTTTTTCTTTGTTTACCTTTACAAGTAAACTTAGTTCGGCCCGCATTGGCCTTGACGGGCCCAGTGCCTGGCTCCCGTTACAATAAATATACATATGTATATCACAATAATTAATATCAATATCTCGGTCGGCGCGAGAGTGTGCACGAGATGCGACGCTAAGTCGAACCGCGAAGAGCGATAGCGCGGTGTGAAATTCAAAAAGGCGCGCACGCATGCACAGATCATAAATTGAATCCACGAAAGGAGCGTGATATGAACATTGTGTAGTCGAAAAGGTAATTGTGCGAGCGTACGATCGCACAACGCGAACCGTTGGAATTTTAACAGAATTCGGATATCGCACAGCGGCGCATGCACAAATCAAGTGATAATTAAATATTCAATTACTGTAATTAGATAATAAAAATGATTTATTTGATTTTGAACTAAATTGGTCTAATATCTTATTTATTTATCGTAAAGTTCTCAGACTTTTTCCCTATTAAGAATTGAAGTCGACGCAACCGGTTCGAAGTTCCAAGAGAAAGCTATACTGAGCGACAGACAAAGATGTACTGAGCGAGATAGAAAGATATACTGAGCAAGAGAGAAAGGTAACAAGAGAGAAGAGTATAATGAGCAAGAAAGAGAGAAATGATAAACCCTTTTGGACCTCTCTGTCACTCTCACTGAGACCTATGGAGCACTGAGGTATAAAAGGGATGAATATTCCCTTGGGAAATTCCAACCCTTCACAGTCTCCACTTGTCCGCCGAGCGGAGCACGTCTTATTCGTAGTACAGTGCAGTGCAGTGAAGTATAGTGTAGTGCAGCTCCAAGTATAAACTGCCCTTCTCAGGGTATCTCTATACTTCTACCGGAGTGACACCAGCCGTTGCCCACTCTCCATCTCCAGGGCTTTACCCTGGTCACGGCGCTCGTGCAGCGCCTGAGGCTCCTCCTAGGAGCTCCTCTACTTCGGGCTACCTCTCAGCCGCAACTCTAGCTAAGTTAAACCAATAAGCCTTTAATTTCTCAGCGCCCCTAGGGCAAAAGCCCACTCTGGGCACTTCTTGCACCCCCGCCATGGCCGCTCCTCAGGAAGCTGGATAATCCAATGCTGGGCTTCACATCATAATTAAAGAGCTCCGGGAACGCAATTCGCGCCTCGAAGCTCAGATCGCCAAACTTCTCGCCCACGCTAAGGCGATTTCCGTCGCCCTTGCCGTCACACAGACCCCTCCTGTCTTTCAACAGCAGCCTCCTACCGCGATGTCGTCTCTCCCTCCTACCATCGTAAGAACAGGCGTCTCTCCACCTCACTCCAAAAGAATCTCTCGTCATCCCTCGTCAACTCTTCATGCGACGACAACTCCTTTACAGTTATCAAACGTATAGCCTACGCTACCGCTAGCTCTCTCGGATTTTTATTCTTCGACCCATCGTCAGACTGGCACCATCTTCTGCCCCCACTACCACACCAATCGCTCCCGCCGCCCCACTGCACATAAAACATTCGCAGAATTGCTAAAACCAGCACCCCTTGCACCTCCAGAAATCTCTGCTCCCTCCCCCCTCCTCGCCAACCCAGACGCAATCATACCCTAACTAACGCACTCCTTACAGTTCTCACACAGATAAATCCCACTAGATATAGACAGTAACATCAATGATAACTCCTTTCTTCTTCTCAATTGAAATGAATGTGGAATTCGCGACAAACTCCTGGAATTCCAAGATCTCCTCGAGTCCCAAATATTTTCGTTGCCTGTATAACCGAGACACATCTTTCATCCTCCTCAAAAATCTTTGTACCGGGCTTTGCGATTTATCACAAAGACCGGGACTCTCACGGCGGATGCGTCGCTATTTTAGTTCGCTACTCCCTTCGTCACAAAGCGATTAAATCTTATCTTGGTCTGGACGAGGCTGTCGGCATCGAAATTAAGCTCGCCAATAACTATCTGCGAATCTTCGCTATCTATTGTCCCCTTAGCTCGTTTAACAAACTCTCCGCTCTAGGCAACTTCTTTTCTAATACTCCTACCGTTATCGCAGGAGATTTTAACGCTAAAAACAAAGTATCGGGCTGCCGCTCCACCAACCGCAGAGGAAACTCCCTTCTTCGCTGCTCCATATGTAACAACTTCTCAATTGAAGCACCTACTGAACCATTCCATTGCCCTCACTGCCCCTCACACAGTCTAGAAATCCTAGACGTCTTTCTTACCAAGCACACTAACTCCCTTTTTTTTCTCCGTACAGGCCGAAAGGACCTATTGGCGTAGAAATTAACTCCTTACCTCCCACCTTGCTTGACACATAGGATCTCCCTTCAATTTCTGCGATTTGCCTCATAAAATCTAGAAGCTCCTCTACCCTATTACAAGCCTCTTAGTCTCTTACAGACTAAGCTAAAAATAGAGACACGGTTTCTTGAGCTTCCCGCATAAGCCAAGTGACGCCGATGTCACAGTACTTTCCGAAACAATTTCTGGTTAAATCATCGCTAACCTCAGAATTTTTTAGTAACCACGGTTATGGTTGTATGAGTGTCCTAAATTATAACAAATGTGGTGAATACACTTTTCAGAATTAGTCGTGGTTGAACTATCATTGCTAAACTTGAAAATATTATGTGCATGGTATTGGCTGTGAAAGGTTTTTAAATTTTCAGGACCAATATACTTTCCACAACTATTCCTGGATAAATTTTCGTCACTAATCTCAGAAGATTTATTAGTCATGGTCATGATTGTTTTCATTACCTTTGACACTATTCCTGGTTAAATTATCGTCCCTAACCTCAGAATTTTTTTTAATTTAATTTTTTTTTAACATTTTTTTTCGCCTCTGCGGCGAAAATGGTTAGAACCAAGAGCAGCGTGAGCGTCCTGGCCTCAATATCCTCGCTCTATTTGACGGAGACTAAGTCTCCCAGGTATTTGAGCTCATTTTGAAACTTGGCTTTCGCCGAATAGTTCGGGACAAGCGCAGGCAAGATTCTTCCTAGTGAAAAGGAGGAGACTGAGCCATTCCTTTTTTTGGGATATCGAGGTAATACATTTTCATGCGGGTCGAAGCATATTTATTGCACTTGTAAATTTTGTTAGGTTACACAGGGTTAATAAGGGAGCCGAATGTAGGCTACAGGAGCATCATACTTGCTATATTGATAGCAAGGTATTTTTCACGCTTCTCAGGAGAGAGGCGAATCCGGCTTCAACGTCCTTACTAAAGGACGGATTTGGGTAAGTATTTCACGTTTCCATTTTAAAGAGAAACGAATATCAACGCCTTTCCTGAAGGAGGGATTGGGGAGATAGATCGACACTTTTCTTCTAAAGAGAAGCGGATAATTGGGGACGGACTCCGAAAAATAAAAAAAGCAACTTTTTATTTTGAAAAAAGAAACTAAAGTTCTGCCTTGCTAGCTGAACTTAGTCTCTGAATACATATTTTTTTAGAGAAATTTGTCGCCGTGAAGAATTACAGCGTACAGAGAGATACACACATATCCATACACATATACTTGTGCCACTTTAAAAGTGCTATATTATAAGGAAAAAAAGGTTATATTAATTAATTAACGTAGCATTATATGCCTCTAAAACGCTTATTCGGACGAGGCATTTAGATATCGTGCAAGTCGCAGGGGAATTTTCCTCCTCGTTTCTTTAATCGCGCGTAATTATTACTTAAAAACGTTAATTTCTAATTTTCTTTTTCATAGTTAGAGTGTATGTTTTTTAAAAGGGCTTTACACGCGCTTAGGAATGCGACAGTTAGTTTTCCTCGTATCGATTTCACTTTTTTTAGGAGTGCGTAAAAGGAAAGTTTCGATCGCAGGTCGAGTCGAAGGCGCGGACGGTGTCTCGAAGTCGACCATGTAACAGAATGGACTCTTTGTTGCATTCAAATGTGTTTGGGTTAGTGCACTACGCAGGACATAACACCCCCCTCCTTAAACTGTTACAAGGAGAGAATTTGATGAAATGATTTGTAAACGTTCCCTGCGCTTACTTATTTTAATTTACGGAATTAAGTTTAGAAACGGTCGATTAATGGCGGCATCAGCTTGTGGCAACCGTTGCTGTTGAGGTACTGGTGACGGTACAGCATAGTGCGACATCGGGGGCGTGATGGACGGAGTTCTTTGGTGAGCACGTGGTGTTAATACGGCATAATTCACTGATAACGGTTACAACTGTGGAAGAGGTGGCGGTTGAGTAGTTGGTGGCGGGCCCACTTGGACACTAGTGAGAGGTACTGTTTTTGATATCTTTAACAATTTTATACCGCCAGTGTTGTATTTGGGCTTTGATCGCCTCAGTGTGTTTAGCAGATAAGCTAAATGTGATTAGTAACCCGATAGCAATTTTAGTCACGTGGAATATTAATAGGATTCTAATTACTCCTGCACTTGCGGTGCCGAATGCAGTCATCTTCGTCCAGAAACGACTCAAAGCAGAATTGGTTAATTGGTCTAGGATTTCCTCGTTTAAGTGTCTTGTCATCACTCGTTCTATTGTAGATGATTGTCCATAGGCTTCTCGTGCAATATCGTTGAGTACCGCAGATTTTTCTATTGGAGACATTATTCCATCTCGCAGCTTGTCCAAATTTTTCTGGCTGTATATTCCGCTTGTAGCAAGTTCAGCTGGGTTAAGGTAATGCCACATGGGACGGTCTAGTGGCTTAAGCATCTTTGGTGGTGCAGCGTGCATACATGATTGAGTCATCCGGTACCATTCACCTCCAAGCTTGTAAACGACTGGTCTCATCCGGTTGCAAGTTACCTGGATTCCTTGCAACTTAAGGATGTGAGTCCGGGGTGTGAAGAAATGAGTGACATTGTTTCTGCGAACCGGCAACTCAGCGTAGTACTAGGACCGTTAGTCTAATTGCACTTCGACGGTGAGGCATTTTATTAGGTTTACTACTTCGAATTCATCGAGTGGTTGGGTAACAATTGTCACGTGGCGGTTACCGGGTGGCTGATTTCGCCCCGGCTCCCAGCCACCCCGCGACTTAAGGACTTTCCGTCCTTTCCTCCCGCTCGATGTCGTCGCACGGAAAATCCGCGGACGCGGCGGAGCAAGCTTGGGTGCTCGCTGCTGTAGAGAACGCGAAAAAATTGGGAAAAGGCACACGAAATAATTGCGCGGATGTTTAACTTTTTAAAGTAATTAATTATTTATTATAATAAAAATTACACTCAAAACACCCGATAATGGCGCGACACTATTAACTAACTTTCTCTCTCTCTCTCTCTCTCTCACTCTCCCGACGCGGATGATCGCGCACAAAATGAACAAAATATATATATATAAACACCACTTACTTTGGGTGGCGGCGGCGATCTCCAAATTGGCGGGAAAACGCTCACACTTGCTTCGCCAATCTCAAACCACAAGGGCCAGATCTAAGCGTCCCAAGGTTCGCTATCTCTATTCGTATTTGAGTGCACCTGCACTGTGGTGCACCTCTGTCTCTCTCTCTCTCTCTCTCGCTCTCACTCTCTCTAAATACTATCACAAAACTTTCTCTCGCGCCGCACGAAAACGTAGCGCTTCGCCGCTAATAATCTCGGGAGGCACCGTGTCCCGAGACACACTGATCGAAATCGTGCAATCAAGCAAGGATCAAGGGCCGATCGCGCGCCTAATTGCCCTCTCCCCTTCATTAGCCGCCGCGGCCCGCGCGCGTTCCCGCGCGATAATTACCGCGGTGCGTCGAATTTCGCGCAGCCAAGTGCCCCCCACTCGGCGCATGGTCAAGGCTGCGAGCACGTGCTCAGTACAGCGGTGACCACGGCGGGATACTCGTCGCACAATAACGAGAGCATTTTTTATTGATTCTCGCTCCTAATTGCATCACAATATAATTCTTTTATCTGCGACCATATATGCAAGAGTATAAACTATATTGCCGAAGTTCAATTCGCCGTCAATAAGCTTCCCAGCGAATCCTTCGTACAAAATGCCGTATTTGTCGAAACGACATAGGTCTTGTGGGATCGGTTTCCAAAAGGAGTAACCTCCATCGGGATCAACGCATGACCCTTCGGAGTAGTGACAACCGGTGCCGGGTGCCATATACGTACGGTCTTCGTCTATGTTAACTATCACAAAGTCCCAACTACTATATGGATCTGAGTAAGAGGCTCCTGTATAAGTTTCATCGTGCTTTACTGATCTTGCTAAATTAGCACTATAGGGTTCAGTGTGATTTAATCGTAAATTGTTGATAATGTGATTATTATATCGATAATTTCCTGATATGTACATTTTTTCACACGCTCGGTAATTTAACTCCCTAAGGTATGTCGGTCATAATATTTCTTGAAATTTAGTTTGGATCTGACTAAATTGTCGTACACTATTACCCTAACACCATTGAGGAGATTTACTAAATCACGTACGTACCCTTAATAAGTTAGCATTAGATCGCTTTTTCGTAAAGGTGCGGCCGAGGGAAGACGAGCTAATTCACCAAATATTACTTCAAAGGGAGTATGCTTTATACTCTATTGTATACAGGAATTTTTTTAATTGGCAATCTAGGCTTTGGTGTATACGCCTTTGGATGTCTTGTTTCATCCTTTCCCAGTAGTAATATCTACGGATCCTATAGAAAGTTTTTGACACACCTCTATGTCCACCTTCTAACAGGTTGCTTTCCTGCACCACGCAGGAGAGGAGAGGCCCTTCCGCCCGATGACGGTTGCACAATGGCGTGCTCGCTGATATTTATAATAGATTATTGGGCGCCAAGAGAGCGGCCCCTGGCTAGCCGATGAAGACTCTCTTTTCCTGGGAAGGTCTTACTGGCCTGGACGGGAAGGTACCGGCACTAGCTTCTCATGTTTTCAAAATAATATAATAATATAGGAAGGGGAGAAAAACACAATACTGGGCTCACTAAATTATTTAGATAATATTCTCACTTTATTGCCTGAACTCTATATAAATTTTCCCTAGGCTAATGTCCGCTCTCAGCGGCGAGTGAGGCATCGACCACGGTGTCGAGACGTGAGAGGTTCCGTCGCTGGTGGTCGCGCTCCACCACCACTTGCGCAGCCGCGGTCCGATGTCCGCCGCTGACTCTAGGATCGGCGCGGTTGATATTTACGTTACTCTTCGTCCAATCTCGGGGAAGTGAGCGAGATTGCAGGAAGCCTCCGCTCACTCGTCAGTGGCCCAAGTCTCCACTTGACTTCTTTCTCATAGGTATCGTAGTTTAATTCGGATCCTCTGAGGACCCAAGAATAATAGGCGATTGGTCAATCTTTTCCTATTTGGCCTTGAGGCAGTATACCTCGTATTGCATACCCGGAAGCATTTTTGGTAATTATAAATGATTCTTTGGCTTTATCGTTCCACTCGATAGGTACGTCTTTCTGTAGTAATTTAGTTAAGGGTTTTGTGACCTTGGCAAAGTCCTTAATAAATTTTCTATAATAACCCGCGAGTCCTAGAAATTGTCGAATATTTTAAACCTTCTTGGGTCGTGGGAAACTTTCGACATCTTCTATCATTATGGGATCTGGCCTTATACCCTATCCGCTTGGTATGTGCCCTAGATATACCATGTCGCGATTCAACGCATTTATCGGGTTCCAATTTCCAGTTGGACCGGCGTAGTCTTTCCATTACGCTTTCGAATAATTTTTCATGCTCTTCAAGGGTTTTCGCGTATATAACAATGTCGTCCATAAATACAAATACTCCATTGCCTAATAGTCCGTCGAGAGTAATGATGAATGCGTTCTGGTATTTAACCTGCATCGGGGTGCAGATTAAATGCAATCAATCACCGTATAGTATTTAGCATTCCTTGGGAGTTGGCCTTTTTAGAGACTACCCATAAGCTAGTGTTGAAACTGGAACGAGAAAGGTGGATGATACCCTTTCGTAGTAACTCCTGTACTTTGCCTTTTGACTTCTTGTCGAAGAGCAAGGGAGAGTTTATACTGTTTGGTATTTACGGAGATAATTTTGGGAGATTTTGAGATCGTCAGTCGTGGCAATCTTATATGTAAGTAGATTAGTTGCCGGTAGCGTATCTACCTCGATATGGATGCGATCCGCATAAGTATTAAGCAAGCGATTTGCTTGCTCTAGCTCTAGGGGATCTAGATGTTCAAGGCGAACTATCTGTCAAATTATGTGCCATCTATCGTCGAGCACGATTTGACACTTGACTACATATCCATATATTTTTATATGGACTGAGTCTAGTGTACCTATCATCATTTCGCTAATTCCGTTTACACTAATTGAGTCGTAAGAATCAATCCGACTGTCATTAGGGCCTAAATGTTTCGTTATTAAATTTCCCTCCGAACTGGTGTCTAAAAGGAATGGGCCATATTCTTCCGATTCTTTATCGCATATATATCGATATAGGGGATATGCTTCCCTTAGGAGAGCAGAGTTTTCGCGTTTCGAAATCGATTACATTATCTGTCATCCTAAAGTATTGACAACCCAAGATTCTAGCAAAAGGGATTTGGAAGTCGTCATTTACTATTAGGTAGGTAACGCGGTTTCGGACTATTAATAGCTCAACGGTACGACTAGTTACACCTTTGAGGACCGTCGTCTGGTGGATATCTATGGTTGTAGTGGAGGGTAAGGATCCACTCTTAAAGATATTACCTTGTCGAATCCGGGGTCGAGCAATAAATTAATTTGCCGACCGATTTCATCAAGCAAAGCGATTTATGGGAGGCGTAGGTTTTCCTCGTTTATCGTAGAAATATATCGAGCGCTGGGGTGTGGGTCGAGTTCCCTGGTATGTGCTTCGATGCTAGGAACTCTCGCCGTTTCCCGACCTCATTAAATTGTAATTCCTCGATCGTATGTCCTTTGTTAGTGCAGTATGTGAGTTCTCCTCTCACCTCTCCAACAAATTGTGATTATAAGAAACAGGTGAAGAAGCACACAATCTCTATTATTTAATTAATTATAATTTTTATTGTATATTTCGTCCGCGCGCGCTAAACATTCGTGCATAAATCCCGTATTTATTTGCTTTCGTCGAGCATTGCGATTCTCACACACATCATTCCGTCCGTTCTAGATTTTACCATCATTCTCGCGCTGGTCTCGCGGCTCGGGAGTAGTTGTCGAACGCGTAGCCTCTTCTCCAGCGCGCTTCTTCGCTCTTTCGTTGCGGCAACTTACGGGCGCGCGTCCACCTCTCAGCTCGTTCCGTAGCCCTTTGGTTCGCCCTCACTAGCGGACTCTTGCAGGCACCCTTTGGCTCATGGTGGTGTAGTAGTAGACGAACTGGGCTATGGCCTCGCCTGGATACTCGGTACCGTCGCCAGCAGCCTTCCTCCTTCCCCGTTGTCGTGATCTCAGTTTTCTATCACCATCGGCAGTAGGGTTGAGTCTTGCCTTGGCCAGGGACTGCGTGGTGCTGGCCGGCCGGAATCCGGGAGCGGGCTTCGTCTGTCCGCGCCGCTTCGCCGCTAGATCTCTTCTGCCTTCGTGCGCGCAACTCTCCTCATTCGGCAGTCGTCCCGACACCTTGCTTCTTGGCTTGACCGCGGGACGCGCTTCTACCGTTTATGTTTGGTTATCGACCGTTACAAGTAGGCGCATACCTTATCGGAACAGCGGCGAAATGAGGCTGCAGTGTATCCCGATACGGAAGATAACTGGCACGTTATGGGTTTATTTTGTTCGCGATGGGCATTGACGCGACATTAGTAGACCGAGTGGCCGTTTCGTTGACATAATTGGCATTTAATTGCACCGAGTGACCAAGTTGGGCACTGGGTCGCTTCATGCCTACTATGTTCACATAGTTGGCATTTTATAACTTGTATAGTGAACGGATTGCATGATTGTGCGGAATGACTAATCTTTTTGTAGAGTTGCCAAGGTTACATACTACGTTCCAACGACCTCTGTTTAGTTAAACAGTAGTCTTCGCTGTGGCCTAATTTTTTATTGTACTTACAGCTTGCTGGTCACTGGCGGCAGTTACTTGTCTCGTGATTATTTGCAATGGAGGTCTGACAAACGATGGTAGTTCGTTTCGAAACCTTGGGTGGCAATTATATTTTGCAGGAGCATGCTTACGAAGGGCTTTCCTTCCTTCGAGCGTACGTTCGGCTTGAATAGCATTTTTGATGATGTCATCGATCGCTGCACCGACAGTAAGCCTTTAATATGATTTTTAAAGCAGTCGATAAGATTGACATTCACTGAAGCTTTAAAATTTTCGCTCAATTCGCCGTTACCGAGTATATGAGCTTCGATAATGCGTCTTGCTAATAACTCTCGCATTCGGTTAGCAAACGAGATAACTTTCTCATCGTCGTGTTGGTATTCGTTATCCAACTCTCCTAAAAGTTGGTGACAACTCTGTACCGGAAAATATATACTCTTGATATATTCTTTTCAACGTTTTCAAATGCGTCAACGTTTTTAAAGGTTTGACCGCGTATGGACGTCCGGGCTTCCCCAATAAGATTGGATCGCAGTAATTTTGTTAGATTACCTTCTCCACTGCTATCTGTCATGACTTTAGCTTCGTTGCAACACGCGAGAAACACACTGAGAGGTATATTATTCACGTTGAACTCGGGAACTACTTACAGTATATCCTTAAGTGATAAGGTCGGGGCTGCCATGGTGGACCAGTACTGGGTAACTATTGGGTCCTCAAAATAACTTTCGTCTTGAGGTAACGGAGTCGAGGCTTTAACTCTCTCAATACTAGGTGCGCGTGAGGGTCCGCTAAAAATTTTAGGTAATATAAATTTTTTTGTTTAAAGGATATCATTCTTGGTGAAAATGCTTTATTTATTTTTCCAGGCCCTTTATGTAATCGGAGAAACACCGTGACTCAATAATCTTAATTTAAGATAAGGAACTAATTACTTAGTTCTTCCTTTATTTCAATTATTTATATTTTTTCCATTTATAACTAAATTCTTCTAATGTTTTATTTATTCTTTTTAAGTTAAATTCTTTTAATATGTATGCATATTTTACTTTTATATATGTAGTCTCTTATAATTATTATTTTTTTTTATATTGTATGTATTTTTTAATTCTTTTATTTAGTGTCTGTATAATTTATATTATATGAATATTACGGGTGAATACTATTTTAGATATATATTTTTTTTCTTTTCTTTCTTTTACCGCGTTAATCGCTGGGAAAAGGTAACTGCGACTGGGATTTAGATAAGTTTAAAAATTTCTGTTAGGGTAGATATTGTTATTTATTAAAGGGATTCCTTCCTTTCTTTTTATTTTATATAAGTAATTAAATTTTCGTAATTAAATTTTTTTCTACAGCTTTCCTTCCTGGGAGTTTTCCAGCCTTTGGTGGGAGAGAAGGAAAAATCATTTCGAAGTTAGCAGGATAGTGACTTCGCCCTTTGACAGGATTTCCTTGTTCCACACTGACTGGTTGTGACTTGTGGGGCTGAAGCTTCCCGCTATCAGTAGCTCCAATGCCTTCACCTCGGCATCGAGGCTATTGGCAACGGCAAGAGCGGGCTCGTCTCCTGCTATTTCTACTAGCAGATCTGCCTTTCTTTTGCAGCAAGTATCTTCCTGCTAGAACAACGTCCTGGGTGTAGACGGAGGCTGCTTGGGAGCCTGGAATAGCTGCACCGGAGTAGATAGGTATTCGACAGTACCTGTGGGAGATATATATTCCTCGACTGGGCACCCAGGCGCTTTTTGCTCAAAATAAAGGTAATTGTAGATCCTAAATCAGAATCTAAAAAGAGAGTGTGTGAGAGAGAGAGAATGTTAGCTTTATTGAATATATTTATTAAATATTTATATATTCACGCGTATTTTATTTTGCCGCCTTCTTTCTCTCATTTAAGTCGCGTGGTGGCTGGGACCCAGGATAGGATTAGACACCCGGTAGCAGTCACGTGACAAATTGACGACCATGATAGGACGCCGGCGATAGGGAGTTGACGCGTGTTTGTGTGTGTTAAATTTATTTAATTGAAAAATATTTTATAACTTTATTTGGAAAAAATTATCGTTAATTGAGTTTGTGATCGCTATTGCGAGCACGTGTGTGCCTTGCGAGAGGTTTCCGCAGAGGCATGCTCGAGACACGCCGATGAAAAAGGTAGGGATGGAGTTGTGTCGGAACGATCTTTGTTTTCAAGGTGACTCTTCGAATGCAGGAACAGGTGCGACAT
The DNA here is from genome assembly GCA_018906755.1 of Sycophaga agraensis. Lineage (NCBI taxonomy): Eukaryota > Metazoa > Arthropoda > Insecta > Hymenoptera > Pteromalidae > Sycophaga > Sycophaga agraensis. The sequence goes on along the minus strand of JACCIE010000120.1, from coordinate 320,865 downwards.
ATAGTGACGTCAGTGATGCCGGAGTTGTTTGCTTCTCAGCGGGATAGCCGTCCGTAAACGCTGAGGGGAGCTACCATGCAAGTTGTTCCTTCTATTACGTTAGCGGGAGGGCCGGCTCATCCGAGTGCGGATCCAAGTTGCTGAAACAGGCAGACCTACTGCAGCGGCTTCTACGCCGAATAGAAGGAGAGTCTTGCTGAACAGAGTTGAAAGAAGAGCAGCACAGAGCTCGGATGCAGATGACTCTTCTCGGACTAGCTCAGAAGAAGGGAAAAAGTTATTGCGTCGTCGAGTAAGAGTGTGGGTCAAAGAAACTGTCCCGAGGCGGCACAATCGGCAGGTTTTACCTTCGACGACTGAGTCATCCACAGGTGCTCTTCAGTTGGTGCCAGCCACAGCCCGTAGTAGTGATGAGAGCTTGAGAGAAGTAGATCTTCATTTTCGCAATATGACTTGTTGTATTCATGCCTTGCGAGATGCACGTAACTGTTTTACAGGTAGAGATAAAGAGGACGCGTTTAACTTTCTTAAGCGTCTCGAAGCGTTCAAAGAGCATTCAGATTTTCGGATAGCTGTTTGGTTGTCCATGGATTTTCCGTGTGACGATTTGCATGCAATAAGGACGGAATGTCCTGAAGTCGCGTGGTGGCTGAGAATTGGGGCGGGATTAGCGACCCGGTAACTGCCACGTGACAACTTTCCACACTATTCCTGGTTTAATTATAAAAAATGTGGGAAATGCACTTTTCCGAATTAGTCGTGGTTAAATTATTATTTCTAAACTTGGAATTGTCAGGTTCCATTGTATTGGCTGTAAAAGATTTTTAAATTTTATGGAACGGCGTTAATGTACTTCCGAAACAATTCCTGATTAAGTTATCATTCCTTACCTCAAAATTTCTAAGAGAATTGGTAATGGTTATAAATTTTCTAAATAATTCTAAATTTTCATAAAGAGCGTGACTGTTCTTTCCAAAACTATTTCTATCTAAATTGTCATCTCTAACCTTAGAATTTTTAATAACCATTATGAAGGTTGTGATTGAGTCCCAAATTATGAAAATTGCATTCCAATTTTTCCGAATTAGTCATGATTAAACTATTACTTCTGAACTCTATTTTATTAATTTATTATTACTTACTTATTGTTTTGTTTTATTTTTTTTAATTTTACTATCTTAATGTAATATCTTATTATTCCTAATACTTTTTTTAATTAGTTATAGAGTTTTATATTATACTTATTAACTTACTACTTTAGATTTAGATTATTAGTTTAAGAACATAGGTTTATATTTTATTCATTTTTATATAATTTTAATGTAATGTATTTTATACAATTATTTGTATGTTTGTAGTCTAACGAAACTTTAATTTGTATTTAGTATTTATATATTTATATTATAATATTTTTGTATAAAATATATTGTATAGATTTATATATTGCACTACGTAAAATTTGCTTATTTTATTAGAAAAATTAAATAAATTGACTGCTTTAGATAATAGAAATATATTAATTATTATTTATAAAATTTAATACACGTTCGTTATATCTAAATGTAGTTGATACCAGCGCTTCTCTTTACGCTGTTACACACACTATATATAATCGACGCTGGCGCCCCCTCGAATTTGCGGCGCCGTCAAAAATTTTTCACTCATTTAACATTGAGTTAATTGAGTTGACCCCCCTGGGTAATCCTTTTCGCATATGTCAATAAAATAGCAAAACAGTTAGTACTTTTTGTGTTCTCTGTTTCTTTTTCCTGGCGACGCTTTGATCGATCGTAAATTATTTTTTCGCACGGAGAGCCCAGGAGAGTTCAAAAAGAAAAAGAGACTTATGGTGAATGTCTAAGTCAACAAATAATAAATTTTGAATTAAAAATTATTTTAAAAGTAAATACAGATGGATTTCATTAAATTAAAACGTTAAAATAAATTATTAATTAGTTCATTAAAAGTTCATTAAAACTTAGCGAGTTTTTATCGTTTGGGTACATTTTTATTGTTAGTTAATTAAAAAATGTTCTACTTCCCAGTAACTTCCACAAATTTATAAAATGAGAAATAATTTTACTATTGAACTGAATTAAAGCTGTCAACTCCATTTTATTATGTATTTCGTGTAATTACATGAAGTAGGGCTAATAATTATATCAATAATAAACATTCAATGTTTAAGATAATAATGTTTTCACATACATTTATTGCTTATCTTTTAATTTTCATTAAGTGAAAAGTAATATCAGTTGTACATTTTCTTATTTTCTATAATTTAATTATTTTGCTGAAAATTTAATTGAGTATTATTTTATTTTGTAAATTGTAAAGTAGGTATTAAATACTATAGATATTTAATGTATATAAAAATGAAAATCATTTTCAAAACCTAGTTTCTAATTATTTCCAAATCTTCGATTGGAATTATTTTACTTTTAATAATTTAATACATTATAAAATAAAAATATGTACTTTCATTGATTCTTATAAACTACTTTTTGGCTATGAACTAGATGTTGCTTATTTAAATAATTACATTTCTACCACAGATTGCTTTAAATGAGTTTTCTTTTTCCACAAGTTGATAATTATAAAAAATTTGATTTCAAATAAGAAAGAGTGTGTCTAATTTAATTGAATTCTAAGATAAAAGTTTCAGATGTTGAACTGTTTTCTTCATAAAATACAACTTATATAAAAAACAAATTAACATTAGTAGTTTTAAAAATTGATGAAATATATATAATCATAAAAAATATAAAAATGTAACCTAAAAGTACTTTTAATATTAATTAATGAGTAATAAATAATAATTATATAGGAGTGCTTCATTACTTCCTGAAGTCTACTTCAATGGTTTAGAGAAACATCTGTATCCTAGCTGCCAATTAATTATTTGCTGTTTCATTATTTTCTTATTATTAATTTCAAAAAATAGTTTTAAACACTAACTGAAATACTATATTTTTATTTTTTTTAAGTTCTACAGCTATTTTAAATGATGCATTAATAATTTAATGTTTTGTTGGTCGCAATATTGTCAATATTTTCATTCATGTGAACTTATTTTAAAATAAAAAAAGTATAGTTCCAAATTATGAGTGCATTACAATATTCATTAAAACTGAAATATGAAATGATAAGCTGAATATATATTTGATAAATTTTCGTCGCTTAAAGGTTTAAGCTACTCTAATTAAATATAAACATTACTATTGTATAAATAAAAAAGTTAATAAAATTTTCTTTTACAACAGTTCTTTTTATTTTTTATGACTGAGGGATAATTAAGATACTAGTATTATGAGAAAAATTTTATTTAGTTGAATTTATTATATATTGACTTGTGTAGAATATTCAATCATGAGAAAAATAGCATTCAACTATGCTCTGAACTGAAAAAATTTATTTCTGCAAAAGAGAAAAGAAATGTTCTATAATGGAATAATATTTGTAAATTATAAAAAGAAATACTTTTTGTAGTGTTCTAAAAAGCTTTTGAATCCGTCATTTAGTGGAATTTGTAATGCAAATGTAAAATATTAAAGTTTAAATCAGTATTGGATAAAAATTAAGTAACAAATATTAAGAAAAACAATATTTAATTTTTAAGTTATATTTTAATTTACTTGTTTATAATATTCAATTATTATGTTGAATCTATTTTCAAACTATAATTTAGAATATGTTTAATTTATAATTGTAAAATAGCTGAATAGTGCACTATATTTATACAATACTATATTTATACTAATGTTTATTGTTTACACTTGGATGACATATCTAGTATTTATTTCTAACATCATAGATATTACTCATTGAACACGACAAGAAAACAGTTGTTCCAATTGATTCTGCTGTCAATGTAGAAAAAAAGAACATTCAAATTTCACTCTGATGAATACCAATTGGTGTTTTTTTTAATAAACATAAGTAATGCAGTTTTTATGGGAGAAAAATACTTTCTAGTTTTGATCTCTAATTTTAGTAAAATCGGAAAAATCTATACAATGAAAAATAAAAATGAAGTTTGTCATTTGGTTAGTAACGTATGTAAATTTAATAGAAAATCAATTAGGAAACAGAATAAAACATTTAAGATGCGACAATTGAAAGGAATTTTTTAGTAAAGATATTTTTAGATTTGTAAAAGAAAAAGGCATTTGTATAGAACCATGCCGTCCATATGTTCACGAACTAAATGGAACTGCCGAGTGGTACAATAAGTCGGTAATGGATACAGCGAGATGTTTGTTAGCAGATGCGAAAATTCTTAACAGATTTTGGCCAGAAGTAGTCAAAATGGCTGCCTATTTAAAAAATAGAACCTTAGCAAATACGTTTGAAGAAAGAGGGAAGGAAGGGGGAGAGAATTAAGAAAGCCGGATAATAGTAATTTAAAATTATATGAGAGTAGAGTTTTTGTTAGAGTGACGGAAATCAAAAGAAATAGCAAATGGGATAGAAAGGCGGATTTAGAAGTTTTAGTCGGTTATGAATATGTAGGCTATATAGGATTCTTTAACAATAAAGTTATCTTGGTAAAACATGTAGATATAGTTGAAGAAAACATTAATTTAGTAAGATTTAATGATGTGGAGAATAATGAAAATGATGTAAGCGAAAATGAAATTGATCAGAAATACTTGAGAAATAGTGGAGAAAATGAAGTTGAAACTTTTGAAAATAATAAACATGAAAATTTGCCTTCAGTGAGTAGAGAGGAGACTTTATAACTACCTAGAAGATCCGAAAGAAAAAAAAGCCCTGTAAACAGATACGAAAATCTAATAACGAACTGTATTTACGTAAATTATATAAGTATAGATAACCCAGAAAATTACTATGAAACATTAAGTAGTAGTGATAGTGAAAAATGACTAGATATGATGAATAGAGAAATTGAATATTTAGAGAAAAATATAACTTGGAATTTAGTTAAAAAACCAAAAAATACAAAAGCATGATATTTAAAATGAGTTTTTACAAAAAAAAACTGATAATAACTTTAAACTGAGACTTGTAGTAAGAGGTTTTCAACAGAGAGAAGTACTTGAGGATATTTGTGAGTAGTGTATGTAAAGCAACCTCAAGGGTATGACGATAATACAGGCAGAGTATGTAAACTCGAAAAAGCTCTATACCAACTACGCGAAAGCCCACGCGCATAGTACGAATGTTTGGGTGAATACTTAAGCAAATTAGGAGTTAAGAAAAGTAAAATTAATTACTGTTTATATTTCATACAAAAGCATAAAAAAGAAGTTTATTTGATAATTTTTGTGGACGATTTATTAATTTGTAGTAAAAACAGAAAATGAATTGAATTTATTAAAAGTAAGTTAATGATAAAATTTAGTTAATAAAAGATATGGGCAAAATTAAAATGTATTTAGGCATAATATAAACTATGATTATCTTTATCAATATGTAACATTAAATCAGAAAAGTTATATCGAATCATTAGCCAACAACTATAAAATAGAAAATGCAAAATTATATGCGACTCGAACATAATTTAAAATCTGTACCCGTGATATTAGAACCAAGTAATATAAATTATGGAAATCTAATAGGTGCGTTACTATACATTAGTTCAAGTACTAGACCAGATATATGTTATTCTGTGAATTATCTGAGTAGATTTCAAAATTGTTATAATGATGGTCATTTTAAATATGCACTTAGAATATTAAAATATTTGTACTACACTAGAGAATTTAAGTTACAACTTACTAGATGCCGATTGGGCAGAAGATGTTATTGACAGAAAATCTACAACGGGTTATGTGATAAGAATGCATGGAAATACTATGTATTGGAAATCAAAAAAATAAAATATTATAGTAAGCTAGTCATCCACCGAAGCAGAGTATGCAGCGATATCAATGTATGTAAGCGAAATTAAGTTAATTAAGACACTATTAAAAGATTTTCGAATTGAGATTAAAAATGAAATACTCATCTATGAAGATAATAGTGGCGTTATTAATGTAAGTAAATGTGGAAATCTAACTAAGAATTCAAAATATAAAGAATGTCATTACCATTTTGAAAGTGAAAGTTATTTGAATTGAGAAATTTGTGTAATTAAAATTGATTCTGATAAAAATCCTGCAGATATCTTTACGAAGTCCTTAGATCAAATTAAGTTTGATAAGTTTAGAGAAAACCTTAATTTATGTTAGATTATAATTATCAAGTAAAGTATGAGATATAAACATTATTTGGAAAGCTTAATTTAAGGAGGCGTGTTGATTTATGAGTAAATTTAACTCAGTCAGGTAAAGATGTATGAGCGTCACTGTACTAATTGAACGACCATATACAGTGAAGCGTCCGCGAGCGTCGCATTGCATATGTAAATACAGAAAGAATTCGGCTCTCGCAGAGTAAGCACGCGGGGCTTCGCCTTACGGATCGTGTAGTTGATTTATATATATTAAAATCAAATCTTAGATAACTATAATGTACTCCCATTATTTAAACTATAATTTATAATTTATAAGAAAATTATTCTGAATTGATACAAAAAAATTTTTTATTTAATTGCAAATATCTATGTATAATTGAAGAGAATCTTTTGTATACTTTTACATTTATATACAATCTTTCATTTTATTATAAAGCCCGTAAACGCAATAAAATAAATAAAAAAAATACAGTTAAAAATAAAATGCATTAGGCGTGTATTTTGTTGCTACTGTAAGTAAATGCGTTATTTACAGTAAAATCTTACGCTATGCTTATATTCCAATGAATTTAAAAGAGCTAGTACTGATACAGAGCATACATTTTTTATTATAATTTTATGTTTTTAAATGTATTTAAAAACATTTGTGTTCAGAATTTAATGTCTTCATGCTACTCATAGACTAATCTATATTTAGCTGATTAAAATAGTAGTTTCAATCGTAGTTTCGACAGTAGCTTATATGAATTCATTCTCTCTTGTTTGGATTTTATTGTTAATTTTAATTTTATTAATAAAGCATTGTAAAATCAGAACTAGGAGAATAGAATTAAATAAACTATAGAATAAAAAAGGTAATTAATGAATCTGGTATATGATTTTTTAATAACAACATAATCTTTATTTTTCAATAACTTTAACCAGTTCAATTTCTTGAATGATGGCTACTGTACATTTCTAGGTTAGTGCATATTGCAGATTTACATTTGCTTTTCATACAGTACAATATAATTACTTAATAATTTGTAATATATACATGCAAGTCAACTATAGATGGAATTATTTTGAAATGCATACATATAAATATAAAAAAAGTATCATTTTTTATATTATTATCATACTTGTAAATAAATTATTATGAAATTGCATAACTACTTTCAGCATAATTATACACGTTTGTACGATGAGAAAAATAACCAATTGAATATACTATATATATTTCAGTTATAAGATATGACTATAAATTAAAATTGAAATTAATTAAACTTTAATATTATTAATACAATCACATATTAAAACTATGTACACTGACATTAAAATATTTTATTATACATAATACAATTTTTATAATACATTACATTATTCATCTGAACTCTATATGAGGTATTCTTTTATTATAGAATATGTTGTATACATTCTTATAATTGATTTATATTACAGAGTCACGCAAAATAATATCAAACAATACATATTGATCCTTCTCAAATCTATGAGACACAATTTAAGATAATTTCTTAACTTAACAGTTTGTTCTATAACTGTTGTTTTCATGACATTACTGTTAAATATAAATAGTATATAATAAAAATAATTAGCTGCTATGGTGATGAAAGACACCATAATTTTAATAGTCTAATAACTTAAAATTAAAACTTAAAGAGGTCTGTTAATATAGACAAAACTTGATTTGGACAATAATATTCAAATAAACAACTCGATTAAACCAAAAAATAGATCTCAATTAATTCTACTAAGAATGTAATAACGTTAAATTCGCTGATTAGAAAATTCAAATAGATTCTAGTTGTGCAGTTTACAAACTTTTTATATCGTTAACACGCTAACAGTTTTTTCTGATAAAAAGTTCTTTTATCACTACAGCTTTAATACTAAACTTTAAAATTATGAACAAAATTTTACTCATTACTGCAATTTGTAATGTATTCTAGGAAATATATTATTTACATTAGGTAAGTATAAAATTAAGTAGGTACATATTTAATATGCTACGAAAAACAAAATAGTCATTAGTACAATTCTTACTAAAACTAATATTTTTGGTATAACTGTCTGTAGAATAATAATATATAATTTAATTAAAATGCAATTTTACTAAAAATAGGAGTTGGACAGAACATCCTGACAAGACTTTTAGCTCTTACCACTATGTGAAATTAAAATGCACAACAATGTGTTCAAGGTAAATAACAGCTACTTTCTTTCTTTCTACTTTCTTTCTTTCTTTCGGCTTCTTTCTTTTTATTTAAAATGTTCATACAATACAATAAATTAAAATGAACTAAATTGCATAAATTAAAGTAAACATATCTAACTGAGACTGACGAATTAAAATTTTAGATTTTTTCACATAGAATAAAATTGAAACTGCGCGTAATCAACCAAGGTTCATTTTCGTTTGTATGAAAGTAAATCACATTCTAATATTAGAATCACTATTTTTTGTATACAAATTAACACATCGAGCTCGAGAAAATAATTAACATTTTCCAATAATTTTTTAAAAATATTTTTAAAAACAAAAATCAAGCAATTTTCAGAGGCACATTTGCTTCCTCTTTATGCTTTGAAACTCTAACCAAACGAGGTTTCATGAGAAAGATAAACAAAAATGTGTCATCTTAATGTTATAATATTTAAATTCTTTGTAAATAATCTCCTTTAAAGAATTGAATGCTCGACTCGAGTTTCGATTTGTTCTAACAATTGATGTAGAATAAATATTAAGAAAAAGTAAATATCAGTTTTACCTTTGTAAATACCGTTTTGCAAATTCAATAAGATTAAAACCTTATTTTCAGTTTAAACTTTTAATTTCTGTAAAACATTACGATAGTATTAAATGGAAGCTACAATTTTTTTATTACAGGGGAAAAATTACGAAATATAGAAAGAGATTATCATATTAATTCCACATTATTACAAACAATTTTGTTAGCTATATTAATAATTACTCAATATTTTAATATGGCATGAGATGAATGTTTACATGCAAAATAAAATAAGTATTTATAACAAAAATTTTGTAAATGCAAACCAACTATGAACAGTATTGCAGTAAATAGTAAAATCTACTTTGAATGTGCAAGAAATTGAAACTAATTTTTCTATAATAATTAATAACAAGTTACCCATCTGTTATTTAATTTTTTCTGGATTCTGTGTCTAATAACTTTGCTGGCTCGTAAGCCAATAGTACATAATTAATCATCTAAAATAACGATAATAATTTAATATAATTAAATCGTTAATTATATTCCTATTTCAAAATACCTATTGTTGCTTTTACAGACTTTGTCTGTTTGCAAATTTTTTTAACTCTAATTTCTACATATACATTATAATGATAATTTAAAGCTAGTACAAAACTTACAGCCTTAAACTCCAAACAAACATACGAATAAAAAAGTTCATAGAGTATTGAATTAATTATTGCTCAGTAATTCAATACTCATGAACGCGTATAAATATTCATAGCTTTTTTTTACTTCAGCTGCATTTTATTTATATCTAATTTTAATCTTAACGATATAAATATTTAATAAGATACTCTCTTAAAAATATATATAAATTATAAGCAGGCCTATAGGTGCAAATGAATGTGCATATTTTTAACACAAATTTGCGGTTCAAGTCTTATGATTTACTTTTAATCTATAATTTTTAAGAAGTTAGATTAAAAAAATTAGTTAAATTAGCAAAAATTAATCTCACTATCTTAAGTTTCATTTTTTCTTTTAAGATTTTTTGAATAAAAATACGAAAAATATTTTGATAAACTTGTTCATATGTTAATAGTAATAAAATATACAAGCACCTGCAGATTTACGTACAAGTGAATGAAAATATAATTTTCTTTTTTTAGGTTTTAAAATCATACTACCATCACTGTTTAAAGTTTTTACAATTCATAAGCATTTTCGAATACATATATAAATAAATTTATAAGCGGTGAATGATCGTTGTTAATACAAAACATGTAAGGCTCAAATTTTAAACGAAATAAGTACAGGGATTAATAGATTTTTGAGATATACTAAAACTGTGATCCTGAACGACCGATTCAGGAATGGTGCTGTAAAGATGACTACTTTTCGAAGAAGTGCTTATAGATTTCGGAGTCAACACACCTGACTGCAGGGCATTATAACACGTTTGTTGCTGAATTCGGTGTTGATGGTTAATCTGCTGATAGTTAAGATGAAGTTTTTGCTGTTGATGATCGTGACTACTGTCCTCATCATCAGTGCGACTAGAAGTAGAACTGACATACGTTGATTGGGTAGGCGTTGGTGTCGATACATGAAGAGGTATAGCTTTCTTGTCAACGAAGCTACTTGTTGCATGCGAGGAGTTCATGGAAGATCCAACAATTTCATTTGACCAGGAACGTACAATAATCGGAGAGTTAATGGAGCATGGATATGGCAAATTAGGATATTGTTTTCGGGAATAGCTGGATGAATTTTTTTTTCCCCTCATGAGCGAGTCTGGCATTGCAAAACGCAACTTTTGCCAAAATCGTTTTTCTCCCCAAACAATAACGGTACAAGTTTGAAGGAGAAGCTGAAGTTCCGGATCACGTGTAGGCGTTTCCAACGCCAGCAGTATAATAATGCATCTGCGTCTTGAAGCAGGTCGGATTGATTCGAGTACAGTACGTAAAGCTGCTCGGAACTCGGGTTGCTGCCACTCGTTATTGTGAAATATGGGTGAAAAGGCGATAATAATGCGTTTTGCTGCAGCTGCTGCTGGAGGAACAGATTCTTGAGCTTGAGTAGGTGGTAAATCGCGCCAATGCATACAAAGTGCTAAACCCAACTGTTCAAGCTCGGCCGCAAGATACCGCGTAATGAAGTCTCCATCTCGTTCACTGTACACTACATAACCATCGTAAAGTCGATCACGTTCCTCTTCAGGCAAACTTGATATCTTCCTGAGACGTAATCCATATCGCGAATGAGCCCAAAGCTGTATGTCCTGTCGGAATGCAAAAGCTATTGCAAATATGAGACAAATGGCAATTATTATAACGAGAACTCCAGCAAGAAGTGGAACGAAGCTACCTCCAGCGAATAGCGGATTGTGAATACTCATACCAAAATTTACATTTATTTCACTGTTGCTACTTACAGCCTCATTTGAAGGATTAATACACTGCTCTATCGCCTCGAATATTGTTTTAATTCCGTCGCTACAATACATCCGATGAACGAAATGACCTTGCTGCTGCATAAGCCACTTATGAATCTTTACTGCATTAGCACAGTCACAACACCATGTATTACCTTCAAGATCAATACTTGTTTTTTGACTTATTATCAATTCCCATGGCTGGAAATTTACAATGCGATTATTATTGAGCCGTAGTAATTCCAGCTCTTTCATCTTACTAAAGGTGGTATTAGCTATAGTCGCGATTGCATTGTAACCTAAGTACAGTTCCTGTAGGAACTGTAGTCGATCGAACTCGAATCCTTTAAGTTGACGCAAAGCATTTGATTCAAGATGTAGAATCTTAAGAGTCTCTGCACCATTAAATGTATTGTTACGAAGATGTGAGATCCCGCTATTATTTAGAAAAAGAATTTCAAGCTTCCGCTTTCCTATAAAGGCATGAATTCCTATATCTCTAAAGTAATTTCCATCAAGGTGAATCTCTGTTGCATCCATAGGTATACGTTCGGGTACAAATAGATAGCCAGCATTTGAACAATCTATGATATTACTTGACCAGCTATTATCATGGTAACATGAACAATTATCTGGGCAAGTCATTTCGCAGTCACAAGCATCAAAATCACAACAATGGCAAATATCAAAACAGTGACTACGATATTGACATAAGAAATCTGAGGATTTTAGAGATATAATCGGTCGTTTAGGATCTATGTGCGAGTGAACTATTTCACAAGTTACAATCTCTAGATCCATTATTCGTGGATTCTGATGCTTTCGAGAAACGTCATTAATATGTAACAACCACTCTATTTTGCAGTCACAAATAAAGGGATTCTCACTGATATAAAATTTGGGCAACTCACTACCATGCGGTATCATCGGAAGATCGATTGCAGTCATCTCTATATGCTGCATCTCGTTTTTAGTGAGCATAACTTTCTTGAGATTTCTCTTGCTTGTAAAAGTTCCTGGTGCTATTTTGCGGATACGATTATTGTGCAGATAAAGTTTTTCAATGCTGTTCGGTATTAAAGCATCTGAAATCTCTTCGATCAGATTAAAGCTCGCATCAAGTTTTTTAATGCGCCGATCGCCATCAGTGCCAATGAAATCATTTTTAAACGTGCTTATCTGATTTGAATGTAAGTCAAGCCATTCAAGACTTGTAGGTAAATCACTATAATTGAACCAAAGTAATTTATTATCAGATATATTAAGCATAAGAAGTGAAGGTAGATTTTGGAAGATGCCATGCATTTCAGTCAACTGGTTTCCATCGACGCGGATGGCAATAAGTAGGCTATTTTTGTTAAAAGCACCTTGCTCAATCTGCCTAATAGCATTACTAGCGAGGTTAAGAATTTGTAGTGCGGGTAAGTTTATAAATACTTTTTGTGAAATATTTTCCAGCTTGTTGTCAACGAGGCGTAAACCAGACAATTTATTAAGGCCAACAAAACATTCGGAATTAATATCAGTGATATGATTGTTACCAAGGTCTAGTGTTTTCAGATTACCGAGATTTTGTATAGCACTGGGAATTTCAGTAAAATAATTTCCATTGAGTCGAAGATCTTGAAGGCTTGTAAGATTAACAAAAGTATCTCGGTGCACTAAGTGCAACTTGTTGTTATCTAAAAAAAGCTGATCGAGAGAAATAAGGCCAAAAATATGTACAGCTTCTAAAATAACCAGCTTATTGTGTGAAAGTGAAAGAGAGTGGAGATTTACAAGAGAAATAAAACATTCTGCAGCCATAAACTCGATCTCATTGTATTCAAGATTCAATTTCTGGAGTAGCTGCAAACCTCGAAAAACGTGAGAATCAATCTTTGTTAGAATATTATATGAGAGATCAAGAAACACAAGCTTATTGACTTTGGTAAAAGTATCATCATTCACCCATCGACTGGTAAGCTTATTATGGCTAATGTCTAGAGTCTCTAGTTGGGTAAGATCGTCCAATAATCCAGGTGCTAAAACTGAAAGTGAATTATTGCTGAGGATGAGCTCACGAAGCTTATGCATGTGATTAAAGAGTTCGGGTGGAAGCGCCACAAGTCGATTACTGGAGATGTTAAGCGAGATAAGATTTAAAAGGCCGCTAAAAGCTAAATCTCCCACGGCTGCAATCGCATTATTTTGAAGCTTCAATGAAATTAGATTGCGCAATTTGCAGAGACTACTATCAGGAATGACACTTAATTCGTTAAGGCTAAGATCAAGACGTTCTAGGTTTCTCGTACAAGCAGTTTCTAAATCGTATAAACCCAAGGAAGCTATATCTTGCAACTTATTGGCTGTTAAATTAAGGATGAGTAGATCGGGTGTAGAACAAAGGAAATTTCCAGGCAACGTCCATATATTGTTCTCTCCAAGGTCAAGTTCGCGCAGGTCAGAAAGTCCTCGGAGCGCATCTCCATCGAGTTCCATCGCGAATGTAGACCAGTGACTATTATGTGAGTGAAAACTCAACTGCCGTAAACTTTGTACTGTTGCAAATATACCACCAGGTAAACTACGCAATCTACAATGATCAATATGCAGCTGCTGAAGCATAGGTAATCCGCTAAGAAAGCCAGCAGTAAAACTCGGTGGTAAACTGGATCCCATTACTCCCATGCTTAACTGCTCTTCAGGGAAGAGATCCTCGCTGCACTGAAGGCTAAGAGAAGTGATGTTATTAGCCTGGAGACTTGGGAGGTTACCTAGAAGTTCTGTTGCACTCCAAATACTGGGTACTCGGCACGATATGGACTGCTGCTGCCCAAAGTCTCCTCGTCGCCAAGTACATCCATATGGCATTTCTACACTGCTGACATTATGACTATCTGATCTTCGAAACCACGCACTAACAGTTACAATTAGCAAAAAACTTACACTTTTTAACTCCATGACAAAATAATTGTTTAATAAAAATCACTACGACTGTCAGGATCTCATTCTTTCGAATTTGTTGAGAAACCTTTCTCTTTCCACTTGAGTAGTGTAGTAATTACACTGTACAGTACACCTGGCGTCTATGTTACGTATACACTTTGAAATCCTTTGAAACACTTGTACAGTGATATAATAGAACTTTCATATAATTCAATAAAATTGCTATCAACTTTGTTGTTAATTAAACGAGTTTCCCTCTTTTTTTATTAAATGATATTTAAGTAACAAAAACATGTATGAAAACACGTGTAAACGCTTGATTGAATAATTGATTGTAACCGAGTACCTGCAGCTATTTAAATTAGAGAAAATTTAAAAGTATGATAATTTTCGGCGTTGTGAGTTAGCGAATGACTAACTACTACCAACCGAGACCATCTCTGAATCCACACTGCGAGCTCCCTTCTTGCTTCGGGATCGAGTAGAATGACTGGTAAGCGGCAGCGGCATATATCCCCTCCTACTGCCACTAACATGGCCCCCCTCTTCTTCAGGTGCATACCAAGTTTCGTCTTACAATACGGTCTTTGTAGGCGTATGGTCTTCTATCTGTGAATTCTCACATCTCTGCTATATTTCAAGGAGAAACCATAAATTTACTGGATCAAAATATTTCTCCATATTTATTATTGCAAGAATACTCTACATTTTTACTGCTTATTCTTACAATATATAATTAACTTCATAATATCTAAATAAAACCAAACGTAAATCATCATATTTAATGTTAACGAATAGTCTTCTAAATAAGTAACTACAAAATTGAAAGTAGAGAAAAAGTAGATGAATGTAAATGTATATTCTCTAACTATCGCTCTCTTTCTTAGCTGCATCAATCTTCTCGCTGTCTTTCTCTATCTACCTATCTCTCTCAACATCTCTCTTTGTTCCTTTCTTCCTTACCCTCTTCCTTCCTCCTCTCTTCATGCTTTCAGGTAGGTTTTTCATTATAGTTTGCCAACTGTATCCCTCTCACTCTTTTTCCCCCTCTTTCGCTCCTGCACGTGCATTCTTTCTCTGACCCTTCTTAACTGATATCCTTGGTTTTATTCTTAATCTAATTTTTTTATTTATATAAATTATAACGCGATTCACTAAATTAAATATTTATAAAAAATAGCTGTAACATGCTGGTTTTATTGTAATATCGGTATAAAATTTTTTCTAAATAATTTTTTCTCTATATGATCGAAAATTAATCTGCAAAAAATATTCTAATTATACATTGTTAGTATTATTTACAATAACAACGCTTATAGAAAATTACTTACCGGGTTATTTCTTTGAATAGGTATTCGGATCAATTTGGCGTATTTTATCGTAAATATAAATGAGCGAATTTATAGTTATACATATATATTATTACTTACCCCAAGATTTACTTGCCCCGCTTATTTCAAACATTGTTAAACTGCGGTCCGGATCTACTTACGGGAAGTATTCTATGAGCATCTATATTATAATTCTCTATTTATTTACAAACTAACAAGCTGTTTTTTCAAAATAAAACATGAAGTAAGATTTACTTAAAATTAATTCATAAATTTTAAATTGTTCCAGTTACGTAACTATTTCACATAATATGAAAATAAATAATTTATAAAACACTATCTTTTTATCAAGTTATCTTAACAAAGATAATTAAAAATGATAACTTAGTACTGAAATTTAGTAATTATGTGAATTTCAACAAAAACTATTACAGTTTGTCTTCGTGGTTAGTTGAAGGATTTATATCATCAATGTAAATTACAGGGAGATACACCAATTGCCTACTTGTAGTATAAATATGTATAACAAGAAATATATTGTTATTGAGATTGTTGTTAAAAATTCGATTTTTTTTAATATAATAAAATACAATTAAACGAGACCAATCAAAGATTTTATAGGTAGGTAGTAGTTTCATATCATTATAAGCTGACGAATTGCTAACATAACTTTCAAAATCTTTATTTGAAAATATATCAACATTTTAATATTTAAATATAACATTTCTTTCATCATAAGTTAAATAAAAAATAAAAGTACGAAATTAAATAAAGAACGAAAATAAAAATACCCTCATTTCAGCTTTAAATCAGGAGAGGTCATGTCGAATTAGTGCCTTTAATATTAACTTGTATAAAGAGCCATTGTAAATTAAAAACAAATAAAAATAGTACAATATTATTTTTAATACTCGTCAAGAAAATGAATTTTCTCAATAAAATATTTATTCTTTATATTGTTAAATATAATCTGAATATATCGAATTATAACATAATAACATTGTAAGTGTTATTTAATCAAATAATACTTATATTTATATTTTATAAGACTGACCTGTAGCAATCGAGAAAATTGTAAAATTCAATATAAATTATCTTATTTTAAACGTTCGAAAATAGATTTCGTGCCTATTTTAGACACTATGTTTATATCAACTAAACTTTTAAATTAAATATTCAATATATGAATCATAAATTTTATCAATCAGCTTAACGTTTCTCAACAAAGTGAATTAATTACTAAAAATCCAAAAATATCTATTGCGTAAGTTTAAAATTATGAAATCCATGGATCAATATATATCAAAATCAAAATTTGCTTGAATATAATAAACCTATAAATTCCTGGTCGGCTTAATTCAACTAATTTTGTAATAAATTTTAACTAAAATGTTTGAAGGCTTAATAATAATATACTTTTGTTACCAATATAATTCAAGGAGCCAATTGATATCAAAATTTATAAAATAATTTAATGAGAATGATATACGAATTTGGAGAGCATGGGAATATGTATGATCGTAATATATGAATAAATAGAAGAAAAATTTAATGGTGCCAGACCTCGAAACTTGATTCCACAACTTTGTACTCAAAGACTATACCTCCTAACACCTGAGTCATAATTGTACTTAATTTAAAATAATAATTATAAGAATAACTTGCTATTCTTAAAAATAATTTCAAGCAAATTTATTGATGTGATTTATACGAGGAACTGTAGTTATTAATCTAGGAATATTAACCTCCGTTTCGTTTTAGATTTTGCAAAAACATAATAATCGTTAATATATTTAAAAATAATAGAAATATCGTATTTATATAGAAATGCAGATAGCAAGCTAGTTTGCAATGTAAAGAAAAAAATCAATTAACATTTTGAAAAAAAACTAAATGTTGAAAGATTAATTATTTTACAATTTCATCAAAATTAATATCTATTAGTAACTGAAATGTAGTATTCGTTGATGTACAGTTTTTTTAACAATTATTAATATATTTTCACTACATATACATTTAAAAAAAATAAAAGCTAAGAATACTTTGATATTAGGGTAAAATTTTTATTTTTGCACATCTATACAGCATAAAGTTCACATTAGTTTACATGGAAACTTCATATACTTCTATCATTTAGGATCATAATTTTAAATTAATTTTTTACCCGGTATAGTGATTTAAAGTAATTGTTTTGTCATATCTAAGCATTTTTTAGTGAATATTGATTTTATTTGAATTAATATTTATTTAATATATACTTAATTAGTAATGTTCAAGCTATATTTTTAACGCACATTCGTGTTTATCACTGCAGATGAATCGATAGTCACAATTATCAAATAAACTTTAAATTAAACAGTGCCTTGGGCACATAATGATGATTTTAAAATTTCGTAACTGCGTTATTATGATCATTTTTTTGTTTAAATAAATGAAAAACAGTTTGTGCACATATGTACAACAATCTTATTCATTTTCTATAACTAAACAAAACTATTCCTTTCAATTTATTCTTTAACACTAGGTTCAATGCTGAGATAAAGCAGGGAGAAGGGAGATGAATATAACTGTATATGTAAAAAAGTAATGCAGTATAGAAAGTTGAAGTAAGGACCACACCATAATGAGCAAATAGTTTGGACAGAGAGATAACAGTAATATAAGAAAGGGACTAATGACAAGAACAATTTCAGCGCTATATATCTATTTTGAGAGTCTGCATTATGTCCTCGAATTTTCGAAAACCACTGAAATTATTCACGTAAACTTATAAATTTTGATATAAGCAACATACAGCTTTCAAAAGCCAATGAATTTTTTATTGAATGAATTAAAAAAATTGTAGTCCAGAGTGCGTTCATATATCTCATTGTCAGTGAAGAAACTTAACAAATAATAAGTAAACAGCCATAAGTCTTGGCTCATTGGTTCTAAGTATTTTACACGAGTCTATTTTAGTTAACAAAGACAGACTTTCTACAGAGAGATATTACATCTTATATTGTATATAAGACATTTTTGGGTTGAACCTAGAATGTTAGTAGCTAGTAAAGATGGAATTAAAACTATTGACATCTGTATTGATGTAACTGTACAATTTTTATTAATTTTATTAATTAATGTATAACATATTAAAATGTATGCTTTATAATGTAAACAATATTATTAAGATATGCACTAGACACTTATGTTATGCATAAACATTATAGTATGTTACATAACATTTAGTAATTCTAACAATATTTATTTTATGTTTTTATAAAATAAGTTATTAAGAATAGAAACTTACAGCTATATTAAATAAAATTCCATTAAAAAGTTACTTACCTGTTATATAACATCTCTAACAAAAAATATATTAATATATGAAATATTTAATAAAAATTATGGTTAAAAATGACGAAATCTAATAGAAATATGTATGCCTATTCAAGTCTAGTTTATAATTTTTTGAAAATTTTTGAGTTTGTCTTAGCTTCTTTTGAATTTGTTAATGAATTAAATTTTTTTAATTTATTAAGGGCTTAAATTGTATGTATTTAATGTATGATTGAGTCATAAAAAAGTTCATTTATTCTAAAAAATAGTATAAACTAAGAGAAAAATTTAATACTTATCATAATTTAAATTTAAAAAAATAGAATGATTTAGACTTCATTAAAAGGCAAAGCTATACTCAAATTTCATATTACTACCTTCAACTATTAAACCCTTCGCAGAACTTACAATTTTTTTAAATTTATTAATCAATGCTGAATGGAATGTAAAATTTTAGAAGGTCTTGATCAACTAAATTTTTGTTAGATAATATTTAGTAAAAAAATTCTGGATTATAGTAATATTTTTGTTACAGATATGTCGATAATAGAAAATGAATTGGTGTACTATTCCTTCATTTTAATAAAAATATTTTAACAATGTCACGAACATTATCATTAAAAAAAATAAAACATGTAATAAATAAATAAAAATATTGCTTATTAGTAGATGGAACGCTAGTTGAAATTTTATGGTAGAATTACCGATTTAAATTTCATCAAAATTATTAGTTTTTCAAAGAATATTTAAATAAATAACTAAATGACTTATCCATTTTTATTTTTTGGTCTTCATACTTCCATTGCCCTTTTTTAGTACTGACAATATATTAATTAATAATGTTCGTTAATGAATATAATTATCAAACTAAAGTAATTGTACTCTATGTGTGGAATCGGAATGATGTAGATTGTTAATTTTAAGATTTTAAGGAAAGCACGTTATATAGTTGCCAAAATTTATCGTATAGTATTTTATTTCATTAACGTAAGTATATTAATATAAGTTGAGCATATTTTCTAAAGTAGATGGTTGAGCATCACTGCAATTTGTAGACGCATTTCCGTTTCATACAAATTTTCTTAAAGTCAACACAATGCGAAATAATAGGATTAGGTAAACAATGCGAAGAAGCCTTTGTGCCGACAAAGCCTGCGTGACAAGACCGATGGGTGGTCCACGTATATGTTATGTATTATTGTACCGTTAAAATCTCGTTTTCTTTTTATCTCTCTCTCTCTCTCTCTCTCTCTCTCTCTCTCTCTCTCTTTCTGTCTCTGCATCGTGCACCAAAAAATGCTTGTGTTCAGCAGACTCACAAGACAATATGAGGTTTCATGTTTCTATCTACTCAGTTATATTCTGCTATACCAATATTATTGCTCATTAATATTGTATCGGAATTTTATAGCATATAATTATTCTTATTAGAAACTGGAAAATATATTGATGATGTGGAACGTTTACAATATTTTCACAGTATATGTGTATTAATAAAATTTTGAACACGTATACGGTATTGGGGCCATGAGTTTTTTATATACAAGATCTGCTGTTTCTTAGTAGAGCTTCAGTATTTGACGCATTGTATGATCTTACCGTCCATTCCTTGCCTTCCTTATATATAGCATAGACTGTTGTAGACTGGTATGAATAGATGCTCCTCCTCTTCTGCCTGAGGTTTCACCCTTGGATGGTTACGGATTTTATACCTGGCTACCCAAAGTAACGTTTTATACTCTGCTTGCATTTGGAATTCGAATACAAAATTTATATAATGGCTTTTGGGTCAAAGAAAGTGTAAACCTGACCGAAGCGAACCCCTCTTCTATTGTATGAATGTATATTGTCAAAATATTACCACAGTATGTTTTGTTTACCCAGACACGGTACATAATAGCTGTGTATTCGGCAACGGCATTAACAGTCGCTTTCTGAAAGCTAACTTTCATTCAAATATAGTATTAGACTAGAAAGAAGTTTTTTTGGAGATTGTACAACTCTAATTTTGAACAATATAATTTTTATATATTTTTGATGACTTTTATAAAGCTTATCAACTCTGTAAGAGAAAATAAGAGCTTAAATGCAATCGATATATCAGGATCATATTTTTGACTCATAATTCGTGCGGAATTCTGTTATTAACATTTTTATGCAAAAAAACTGCACTTTTTTGGTTTACTTATATCTTAGGATATTATTAATCAATCGAAATATTATAAAGATAAGATTTTTAGGTAAGATAAATACAAATAATTATATATTTGATACAAAAATAGAAAACAAAAATTTGTTTTTAAAAATTCATATTTTTATTATTTATTAAGATTAAGAGTCGATTTTGTATGTAATGATAGCTACTAATACTTATTATTATACGTACACAATGTGTTAAAAATAAAGAACGTAGGATAACTAGTTTTTATACTAATGCGATTTGAGTGTTCTTCATAATGAAAATTGTAAAAAATTTTATTGTTAGTTGCTTAACCAATTATAATTTTGAAAATAGATTTAAGAAATAGTCATTTTGTACTACAAACTGTTCATCTAAATTTTTCACTTATGTACTCAAAAACGTGTACAAAAATGTGGTTAAATATAACGCTGTGCGACCAAGTAAGGGGAGTGAATTCGTCGAACAGTGAGGAAGAGGAAACATAGACGTAGAACAATAGCGCAGCGCTACGCAGTATTGATAGAAGTACCACACTACCTATCCACCGATACTCTTATGGACCAAGCATTATAGACTTTTTTTCTAAATAATCTAAACAGTTAGCCGACTGTGCAATATCGTTCGGAATAATCTGTACATCATTAAAATCAAAAATCTAACAGCCAATTTTACCGAAGCTATTTGTTATTAACGATTTTATGCAAAAAATCGTACTTTTTTTTGTTTTTTTGCTTATAACTCAAAATATTACTCAGCGATCATAATGCTATGAAGAACATATTTATAGATAATACAAATACAAACAATTATACAAATTTTAAGCAACCTGATCGGATAATTAGAAACGGATAAAATTCGGAACTAGTGGATATTTTTTGTTTCTTTTTTAAAATTCATATCCTTGCTAATTATAAAGCTGAAACGGTGTTTTTTCGGAAATAAGTAGCTACTAATGCACTCTTATTGTGTGCGAAAAATGGTTTCTGTCAGTTTATAAATTTCGTTGCAAACATATTTTGAATTTTTTTCTGCTTCTAAATGTCAAAATGCTTCTCTCATTAGAAGATTATTTGATGTTATGTTTTAAGATCAGTTTTCAGAGAATATTAGACACTTCTCTACTTAACCCATTACTATCTAACACATACGATCCATTACTCCATTTTACCTGTTGTATTAAAAAATTTCAGAACTTGTATATTCGGAGTTTGGAGCTTCTATTTCAAAGAATTTGCGTGTCACGGACATTTCAGATTTCGATTGAATCTAATTTTTTATAGTTGTATATTATCAATAAATAGCTATGATCCCATCCAAACTTGCTCTATTTAGTAAGCCAGTTTATTTTGAACAATCAGTACACATACGAAACTACAATAAAAATGCATGATTTTAATGAAAAATATGGACAAGATATTATTATTGAAATAATAATTCGGAAGTATTCAAAAAACGAAATAAACAATATAAATCGACCATTTTAGGTTCATTTCGTTATGAAAAAAATATAAAAAAACCACCTGCTATAACATAGCTCCCCTCGAGAATCAAATCTGCATCATTTTATTTTATAGGCCATGATGCTGCCCACCACTCCAACAGATCGATTGTAGTCTATAATTTTCAATCTAGTATGTCCGCAGTTTAAACGTTCTATTACATTATCCATTTGATACTATATAATCTTTACGAGTCATAAAGTATGATAGCAAGTCACAATTTTAGTAAAAAAAGATTCACATCATATTATTTTTATAATGAATGTTTTATGTGTAATTTTGAATATTTGAAAATTTGAATTAATGAGTATAAATCCACACAATTGCGCATAATTTATTGTGGAAAGATCTAAAATAAGAAAGAATTTAAAATTCTCGTCTCGATGTATGAACTGGTTTATCCAATTACTAGTTACATACTTGAGTCAAAGTATAGAAAAAAATTATTTTTGTATGTAAAAAACGTAGGTCTGAAACTATGACTATCAGCAATATATAATAAAACCAATTTTACTATTACTGGTATCAAAATTTAATAATAGAAGATTATATTTAGGCGGAATAAGGAAACACTTTAAAACCAGGTAACAACTATTTTATTTTGAACGCTTAAAAAACATTAGTTGTACTGATCATATTACCTGCTCAATTTTTAGTCATTTAATTGTCTGTCCTTAGAGATTAATTGTAGATAGGAAACTCATATTTTAAGAAAACCAATTGCTTTGAAACTCGAAATAAAAAATTTCCATTTATAATTTTAAAATCATGCTTGTATAGGAAAAATAATAAGAGACGCATACAGTACAAGATACAGGTAATAAATAATATCTGTACTTTTATTTTATATTATATGATAATATAAAATACAGAAAAATAAAAAATTTCTATGAAATTTATAAGATATACCTCAGTAGTATTCTTTTATGTTTGTCAATTTGAACAATATATTAACATTTTCTTAAATTTTGAGGTTCTTAATAATCAGAAAATTACTTGTTTTAAATTATTTTTTAATTCATCTGATAGGTGCTGTACATAATCAGCCAGATTATAGTAAAATATAAAAAGGAATCATAAAATTTTATATCGATACTAGACTTTATTTAAAAGGAAACTTAATAATTATTATATGCATATATCTTTATATATTTATTTATATAAATATTTTTCCAGAAGGATATTTGTTTGTATTTCCATAGTTTTAACTATCTGCAGCACCAGTTGTTCAATTACCTTGTGGGACAGAGTCTTTCATTACTTGCATTTGGGAAACTTTTTATTCGTACCTAAAATTATAAAATATTAAGATAATTTAGAATAGTATATATTAATATTTTATATACTACATCTATTCTATAGAAAATATATTGCTGTACATTTTTTTTGAAAATATTTGAGAACTTTTCTCGAATTATTTTATGTCCTCGTAGTTTCAATGAAGGATAAGTCTTGAAAGCAGCTTCAATTTCTTTAGAATTTGGGTGTATTTTTGTTTTCAAGTAATCGCTAAATGCTAGTTCAAAATCAGTTTTTTTATTTGCAGTCCACAACCTTTTTTGAGCATAATTTCGTCTTGTTCCAACTGCAATTGAAAATTGTGAATTATGAAATATATACTTAAATAACAAACCTGTTTTGTCTGATTTTCTTAATGTATGGTCTTTAAAAATGGGAGATTTGAATAGTTTATTTGGCGCATCATCCATTTCGTCATCTTCAGCATCACTAGCATTTATCGTCTCGAGTAGTCTTGTGATTTCTGCATCAACTTTATTTACTTTCTTTCGATAGTGACTATGGTGAGTTTTAGATGTATGGGCTAGATGTTGCGCTACTTTTTTTAAATTTTCATTTTGATTAAATGTGCTAAATTTCGTCGCAAATTGTTTGCGTAAGCCTGTCGCGGAAAATGCATGAGGTCTATCTAATGATTTATAATTATTGTCACATTCAGTAATTAATTTGCTTAATTCAAGGTAGGCTTTTACGTGTGACGGCACTTTTGTATTTTTATTTGGCAAGGCATATTTGCCTTGCCAAATAAAATAGATTAGATTTTTTGACTCCGGCATCAGTTCTGTAATTAATCGACAACTCGATATATTTACAATCATCTTGAGCTAAGTAGACACAACTATCAATACCTGTAATTTTTTTCCCCTGACTATCCATTCTTTGATATTTTTTGGACTGCAATTTATCATTTTCAACTAAATTACAGAAATATTCGTCCTTTTCATCCAAAGTTTTTCTCTTCAAGAAATCAGACAGTAATGTCTTTCTATTTCTCCTGGTCTTCTATTAAAAATTTGAAGTGTCAGTATGTTTGAAATAACTAAATTTTTCCAATGATTAAGTTCGAATCCATTTTCAATCATCCATGAATAGCTAACTTTTCTTTTGGATTTTAAATATTTGAGTACGGTTGTAACATCATTCGATGTTGGTAATTCGGAGACTTCAGCATTTCGTCTTCGGATATTTTCAGGTTCAAGAACTTTAGTGGCTATTTTTACTGAAAATTCATTTTCAAATAATGCATTAAATGTTTTTAGCCATTTTAATTTCCTTTCTTCTTCATTTTTCGTGAATTCGGGCCTTAAAACAACTATGAAGCGTCGAATGAGCATACCGATGATTGTACCATTATATGGTACACGAACCTGGTCGGATTTTTCATCGTATTTACTGAGTAGTTTCCTTGCTGCAGATAAAAGATTGTCTCAATAACATGGGTGAAAATAAGACTCTAGATCTATAATACTCCTATTCTCGGATTTGTAATCTTCCAAGTAAACGAAGATAACCTTTATTTAAATTTATTTGATCGATGTGGCTATGCTTTTCAGAATAGTTATTACCGTACAGTATAATTAATTTGTCATATCGCCGGATGTTACCTACATCATCTTCTTTTAACGATGGAAGGATTTGTTCTTGCATCTTTTTTGATGCTAAGCGATGCTTTCTCATTTCCGATCTTGAAATGGTGAGTATTTCTCTCGTTTCTAAATTAATACAGTTTCCATGTTTTATTGCCATATGTTTAGCAATGTAGCTAAGCGAATAATAACCTCTGCAACTATAACACATGACTCTATCTCGAATCTTATTTACAGTTTTTT
Organism: Sycophaga agraensis; assembly: GCA_018906755.1. Classification (NCBI taxonomy): domain Eukaryota; kingdom Metazoa; phylum Arthropoda; class Insecta; order Hymenoptera; family Pteromalidae; genus Sycophaga; species Sycophaga agraensis. The sequence goes on along the minus strand of JACCIE010000120.1, from coordinate 295,129 downwards.
TTTTCAGTAACTACATTTATTTTATCAGTTTCGGAAACTGCATCCTCAATTATTATTTTTTTCGTAACATTATTGTTTATATTTTTATTCTTGGTTGAAGAAGTAGATTTTTCCAACTCTTTATGGAGATGTTTTAAAGGTATTCCTATATTTACTACCAACCGGCTCTTTGCAATAATTTTTCCGATTGGATTTATGGCTCTATTTTTATTAAAATATTCATTTCCGTGATTTCTCAAAATTTCAATTAAATTACGTCGTTCTCTAGATCCTACAGGCATTGACATTAGCTGGATGACTGTCGTTTTATCCTTGTGGATATTTTCTAAATGTCGATCTAAAGGTTTTAACATTTTAAAACAGTAGCACCAACAAGATTCCTTTGCATACTAACAGCCACCTTCTATGGATTCTGGAATGTAATCTTGATTTAAATTATTATTTGTAAAATCTTCTATAAAGATCGTCTTAACAGCATCATAAGACACATTCCTTTCTTGACTAGTATTCACAGTCAGATTTTGATTTAAATTTTGCTCTGAATCTGAATAAGATGTTCCTTCCTCACTTGAAGATTCATTATTTGGAGGGGAAAACGACTCTTCTGAATATACAAATTCGGCGTCTGATTCGTCGTCTGTACCCCCAATATGGTACACCACAGGCTCTGACCTCCGACTAGAAAAATGATCTAAAAAATAATATTACAAAACTAGTTAATAACAAAATAGTTTACCAACAAAGTATGATGTTTTTTTTATAATTATAGATATGACAACACAAGTAAAAATTCCAATAAAGTTACTCATTATATTTTAATGCTATGAAATTATAAAATATTGATTTTTGCAACAAAAATATTACTAATAATGTAATAATGACAATTTTTCAACTTTTTGAAATTATAAAAATTATTGACATAATAATACCAATTAAGTTTTCTTTTTTTAATATAAATTAATATGTTACATCTGAGAGAGAGAGAGATAAGAGATTTCAATTTAATGTATTCAATAATATGATTATAATCATGTATTCTATGTATGAGAAATGTATTTATTTATGGTCATGTTTCACTGAATTAGAGATACATTATCTATACAGAATAATGTCATCTTTTCTAATTTTAAAATTGAATGAAACTGTAGATAATGTTGCTTTAAAATACAACCAAAAAGAAATTCTGATAATATCAAACCATTTTATTTCATTTCTTATTAAATGGATAATAATAATGCATGCTAATACAAAAGCTATTTTGCTTTACCATGATTAAATACTTATCTGGATTTACTAGATTTAAAAAAATTCTTTTATGATATTTTATAATAAATCAATTTAATGCTTAATTTACTAACATATGCATACTGTTTATTGTTAAAATCGTATTGTTTTTAAATATAATTAGAAACTCTGATATTGTCTAATTTTTAAAAGCATTATTAGAGAGAGAGAGAGAGAGAGAAAGTTGAATCACGAGTTTGAGACTATTCTGTGTGCGCCTCCCACGATGCAGGTCGCGAGTGGCTACTGATGTAGATTCGAGTTCACTCTCCCCGAGTAGCCGTCGTTGCTGGATTCGCGGGCAGGATACCGGCTGGGATCTCTCGGCCTTTGTCAAATTGTCGAACTCGCCGTTAACTACAATTCAGGAGATGCCAATGAGAGTCGGGAGACAAAACAGCGGTCGACAGTTGATTCTGCCGACTGCAGAATTACGTTAAATTTATAAATATTAATTTATTTTGCATTATATGCATCTTTTCATGTTCTTACATCACTAGTTGCGATACGCGAAGAATCACCACGTGGTAAACTTTTTACGGTTAAAGGATCGCGGAATTAACACGTGCAGAGATTTACCGATTTCTGTGACTACTCTAGAAATTGAAAAAAATCTAATTGAAAATAATATTAAACGTAGCTCAAATCTTTCTAGTAACCCTTACATAATTACTTACCTTTCCTATTTTTAGCATTCATTTTTTGACGTCAAATCGTCAAGCCTATCTCAGGGTGCGTCGACTCAACGTTAAATGAGTGGCAAATAATTCGTTACTGCGTCACTTGTAGGCACCGCTAGCATCGCTATTTTACTGCAATGCTATTGGCTATTCATATTAACCGCACGAATTTTAAATAGTACTATAATACTATTGATCTTCGAATATATTTTTAATACGCGAGAATAAGTAAATTATTTGTTTTTAACATAACCTGCATAATTAATTAACTAATTTGAATCTCTTCTATATTATTTTAAATCAAATATTACATTATATTATATTATTCTCTCTTATGTTTTATTTATATATTGCAATTACTAAAAATAATTATATTGTTTTTTTATATTTAAATATTCGATAGAATAATAAGTCAGTAAGTCAGATGCCTGAAGTAAATAAATAAATTTGTTTGAATTTAGCAGCTATAAGAATAACATTCATTTGAAATAATTGGATAAATATTATGTCTATAAAGGTTGCTATTATTTGATTTATGTTGGAAGGGCTAAGTTTATCATTTGTTGGCTTTAAAGACATTTAGTTCTATATATTAAACACAAATAATTATTTCATTGATTAAATATCCCTTGTTATTTAACGAAATATTTACTTAATATTTTTGCGTAAATTAATCTTTTTAACATCTTAAACAGATTTTCAAAAGATTTTAATAATGACACATTTCAACATTAATAAGGTGTAGTGATAAAGTTTAAAACATTTTATAACACTGAAGTATAAATTAAAATAAAGATTTTATTTCAATTTTTAAACTTTATATAAATTGCTTAATCTTAAATTTTTTAATTTTAAATTAAAATTGTATTAGTGTTATTCTAAATTTTCACAATTATATTTTAAAAATTGCTTTAAACATATACTGAAATTTAAATAATCTTTGCTCCGTAAGATTTATAAACCTGAAATTGGCAGTTAAAGCTAGCAGCCAGCCAGGAATGAATAAGGTGCCCGGGCTCCAACCCAAAAAATGAAAAAAAAACTTATTTTTTAATAAAATTATGATTAATCGTATTTTTGAAACATTTTAAAACCAGGGGCCTCAGAACCCAGGGCACCCTATTGGTCCATGAGTATATGTTAGCATGAACCTGAAGCTGACAGCCAGAGCTATCCGCCGGTTACGGCCAAACATATGCCGCGGTCCCCTGACAAAAAAAGGTTTAGAATGAATTATTCTATGAACTAAAAATGTTAACTCAATATTACAAATAATAATTTTTAATGAAAACAACATTTGTATTATTAGAAAAATGTACGAGCTTACAAAAAAGCGCATAGTTATTTTTTAAACTTTCGGCACTCTCTTAAGTTTCAAAAGTGAAATTTCACTGTTTTGCAATGTATATTTACTCTCTGCGCTAGCTAAAAATTGATTGCTACATTACAATGAATCATCACTACATCAGATAGTGAACGAAAGAACCACTACATATAGTAGGTTATAAATTTGAAATTGTTTGAAATAGTTCTATTATAATCTATTTTTCCCTGTAATACTTTTTTGAGTCTTCATATCTGATTAATATGATCAAAAATTATGCATCGATATGTAATCCCGAGTAGATATTATTTCTGTGAGCCATATATTGCAAATATATTGAATGACTAGGATTTTGGATCTTCCAAAAATTCATGATTTTATAAGTTTATTAAATTATTTTGTATGAATCTATTGACAAAAAACGAGGTTTATTACCTCGTGATCTGTTCACGAAGAACTCCGATTCTAAAATTAAACGCAGAGCTGGTTTGATCAACCTTTTATACCCATCTGCGGCGACAAGTCAAAGCGATAAATAAATCTATGAAAACGACGTTCATTTCTTATCAACAAATGTATAAAAGTCCGATTACACCAGCCACACTGTCTCATTGGAGAATTGCTGTTCTTCGTGAACGGATCACGAGGTAATAAGCCTCGCTTTTGTCCATAGATTCTTACAAAAGAATCTAATCAATAAATTCATAGCGGCAGAATTCGATTTAGTCATCGGAAATGAGCGTCAAGCAGCGAAAAAGAGCATAGTCATGCTGGGCACTTTTTTAAAACTTTCGGCTATAGCTCGGCAAAGCATAATATCAGCTACTGATACACGTTTTTAAGAAAACATGTATCAATTTGTTAAGCCAGATTCTTATGTTGAGCCTAGCTGCAGCTAAATGTTTCCAAAAGTGCTTTGACTAAATTCGCGACTGTCATAACTGCATGCACATTTTCACTGGTTGAGGATCGTTTTCGGAATCTTCAGTTAATTCTGCCAGTGTGTGGCAATAACAGCTGCAAAAGTACACATTTAAGGAACATGTGTATGAATTTGCTAACCAGATTATTATGCCGGGCCAGTCTTTAGTAAAGTTATATCAGGACATTAAATTAGTTTTTCCCGAATTTCAACTTGCAACAGGCCTATGTAATCAAGATTCTGTAGAGCATGTCCATTCAAAACTTCGCGGTCATGGAGGATTCAATTCGAATCCTACTTGCCGAATGTACCGCTTATCCTTAACATTATATATTTAATAGAAAGCATTAAGGATTTATTTGTAGTCAAAGAAGGTACGAATTAAATTTATAAAAGTTGCTGTTATATTAAATTACTAATATTTAATATGTTTCACTGTAGATTTTTATGTTTCAGATGGGGGTGCATTTCCTATTAAAATAAAGAATGAAACAAATAAAACCAGAATTACATGCAAATTATTATTAATAACTCTTTATTTGTGTAATGAATACGTTCGGCCAAACAACCAATAGAACATTGAATTTTATATAGTCTTACAATTTTATAAATAGTAAATATGAATAATATTGTACTGAAATTTATTGTTTAATAATATTACTAACGTTTAAATAAATTATTATTAATGCTTAAAATAATTCGTAAATCTTTTTACCCTTGAATAACCAAACATATTGCGAGTTATATGACGTTGCAAATTGAATAGTTGAAACAAGTTACACGTACAATTCATTCACATTTTAAGGACGATTAGTTCTATTATTCTATTAAAGGCCACTTTAATAAAGCCACTGATAGCGCGGCAATTGCGCTGGAATTTTACCGACGTAAAGCTGCGCTGAAAAATTGATTGTATATAACCGCTTTTTGACGGCAATATCACGGCATAAGAGCCGCTTTTGCACGCCGCGTATTGCTCGGCACGTGCTGCTATCTGGTCGAGTCTATATTTCTGTACAGCATTATTTATGGTTTTATGTAAACAGGCATATTAAAGCATTTTGGACATTTTTTACTCACCGTCTTATTAGACACTATATTTTAGACGTTAGACACTATAAGTTAGACACTATATTCCGTGTCTAACCAAAAAAATTAAAATAATTTTAAAGTAATTCAAGCAAACTTTTAGATTATTATCAAACAATAAAATAATTGATTATCAGTACGCCAGAATTTCATGGCATGTATTTTCTGTGTAGTAGATATGCTATATGAAATATTAATCATATATTGTATACTACAAAGAATAACAAGTAACAATTAAATTGAAGAATTTCTATTTTCTTCATACACTTTCATTACAATGTCAAAAGTACAATATCATTTTACATATTATTCAATAAAATTGTTTTAAGTATATACTTACTTTACGACCTGAATATTTTATAATTTTAGGAACGAATGAAAAGTTCACCAAATATTGTTAACAAAAGATTCTGACCAACAAGCTATTATGCTGCAGATAATTAAAAACATGTAAATACAAAGAAATATTATTGTACAAAGATGATTAACTAACTGATGAACAAATACAGTCCCGTAAATAAAATATAAATAATAAAGTTTGGAATCCAGAAAAGTGTTCAAGATTATTCAATCAAGATTGTGCTTAAAGATATTTATTAATTTAGTTATATGTTTATGTATGTATTATAACGGGCGCCAAGTGTTGGGCCCGTCAAGGCAAACTGAAAGAACGCAAGAGGTTAGGTAGGAAAATGCAACAGGTAAGACTAGGCTGGAAAAGCCAGTTTTTCCGGGAGCCTTGACGGGAGAAGGACGCAAGGTAAAAAGCTCTACTTCAAAATCCGAAAAGTCGCTTTTCCCCAAGGAGCCGAGAAGTACAGTGGACCTGCGCCGACGCCGAGAGTAAATACAGAGGTCGGTGCCCACCCGAATCAGCTTTTGGTCAGCTTCCTCGTGGTCGAAAGCTGTCCGTCCGAAGTTGACAACGCCCTTTTCGATATCACCCGAGGGCCCAGGTAGACCCACTCACTATACTAATTACTGTAATCGTGTAGCCGGTCGCTGCGAAGCCGGTTGTACTTTTGCTAGTGCACTTCGAGTGAGAGAGAAAGAAATTACTTCTTTCTCATTTATTATAAATAGCGATGTTGCGCGAGCGAGTGAGAGAGAGAGAAACATAACCTCTCTCTCACAATAGGAAAGAGCGGGCGCACTAATGTAGCGCGAATTATAGAATTTAATAATTGTAAAATTGAAACTTCGCTCCAAATAAAAATTTGAACAGTTCGCAATAATAAATCGAGTCATTTATTTTCCCGCGTAGGCGCCCGGAAAGCCGTCCTGTTCCCCTCCGCCCTTAATCCCTCGTGACCGAAGCGGTTTAAAGGACCACGCCGCCTCCGCGGAGTTGCTATAGTAGCTCATCAGCTGAGCAGCCAGTCGACAGTCGCGCTACGTTGGTTGCGCGGCCGCGGGGTGAGTACATAAGGCACTCCCCCATTGCACGTGAAAGTGGGCGATACAGTCTGTATCGCTCACATTGTACACGGCCGGGTCGAAGAATTTTCTCCCCGGATCTCCCCGTTACAGTATGTATTGTTATCTCAGTTTCGATAGAAATTTTGAAAATCTTCCACAGGTAAATAATTTTTTTTAGTACTTTTCTATTTACTTATTAAGGACTACACTCATCAGAATATTCTTTATTAAAAAACAACCAACTGTATTGTCATTTCTCTTGTATATTTATATACATATAGATATTATTCTTTTATATCTGAGAATTAATATTTAATATTTTCAATCCCTGTTATTCAAAACAGTAGAAGTACTAGACGGATTCAATCTGTGAAATATATTCTCAAAACATGGTTGTTTTTAACGAATTGATATTATTAGTAATGAAAATGTATAATCTAGCATCATGGCATCATGGTCTATAAAATAAAAGGATGCAGGTTTGATTCTCAGCAAGAGCATTTTAACGGAAGGTTTTTTATTTTTTTTCATACGGAAATAAACGTAAAATGGCCGATTTATATTCTGTATTTCAGTTTTAAACATTTTCAAATTATTCATCGAATCATTATTTAAATAATATATTTTTAGTATTTTTTCTTTAAAATCATGGATTTTTTGGAAGTTTAAGATCTGCTCTAATTGCTCAGTATACGAGGTGTGTTCAAAAAGTAACGAGAATTTTTAAATTTCGCGGGTTTCGAGAGTCCGCCTGTATAAAATTTTTTTTTATTATATTGGTACACATGCCCCTGAAGTACGATAAAATTTTCAGCAATATTCATTGCTTACTTTTTAAGTGGCAGCCGCTAACGTAGACGTGTTTTTTCGAGCTCGGCGATTTTAGTTTGTGAAAAAAATGGATCAAAGAATATGTATATATGTATACATATATATGTATTCAATTTTGCGTAAAAAATGAAATAAAGTGTAGTGAAGTTTGTAAAATGTTAACAAAGACATATGGTGAGTCTGCTATGAGTAAAGCAAGGATTTACGAGTGGTATAAGCGTTTCCAAGATAGCCGCGAAAATGTTGAAGATGACGAACGACCCGGACGCCCAAGTACATCAACAACCGATGAAAACATGATAATTTAATGGCATAGTGCATCATGAATTCTTGCCACAAGGTCAAACAATCAATAAGGAGTACTACCTACAAGTTCAACACCGTTTGCGTGAAGCAATCCGAAAAAACGCCCGGATTTGTGGCAAAACAATTCATGGCTTTTGCACCACGATAATGCACCTGCTCACACTTCTTTGCTTGTTCGTGAATTTTTGGTCAAAAACAAAACTATAACGATGCCTCAGCCTCCATATTCGCCAGATATGGCTCCATGTGACTTTTTTCTATTTCCAAAAATTAAGAGAACATTAAAAGGCCGTCGTTTTGCAAGCATAGATGACATTAAAGCGAATCGCTAAAAGAGCTAAAAGCTATTACAAAGATCGAGTTTCAAAAGTGTTTCGAGGATTGGAAAAAGCGTTGGCAGAAGTGTATTATATCCGAGGGGGATTACTTTGAAGGGGACAAAATAGATATTCATGAATAAATATTTTTTTCATAAAACAAAAATTCTCGTTATTTTTTTAACACACCTCGTAAACTGTCCTACTAAATAGAGCAATTATGAATAGGATCATAGCTATTTATTAATAATATATACCTGTAAAAAATTAAATTCAATCGTAATCTGTAATGTTGGTAACACGGATATCCGTAGAAATACAAGCTTCAAACGGATATACAAGTTCTGAGATTTTGCAGTATAACAGGTGTGTTAGAGTGGTGGATAGTATTATGGTCATTAAAACAGAAGGGCGGTGGTTCGATTCTTAGATGCAGTATTTTAGGTCGTGTATTTTTTTGATTTTTTCCCATAAGGTAAAAAAATGAAAATTAGCTGATTAATGTTCAGATATTCAAATTTTCAACTGAAATAGTCTTTTTAGAATAATAAAAAAGACGATTTCAATATGATAAGTAGTGAGTTTCCTGCTCAATACAATATAGTATCGATATTGAATTTTATGATTGCTTTTCATTTTTTAGTATATGAGCTCATTAGATTGAGCAGTTCCTATCGTATGCATGTACATAAATTAATATTTTTCTGAAAAATATATCTAAATCTATAGGGTCGGTAACACACATATCCTTTATAAAAATGGTGTAATCGCCGGATATACAAGATCTGAAATTTTATAGTATAACGAATATATAGGAGTAATGGGTAGTATGTTGGTCTACATAACATAAGGTCTCAGGTTCGATTCTCAGTCGAAGCCTTTTTTCACGTGTTTTTTTTCATAACGAAATGAGCCTAAAATGGTCGATTTATATTTTTTATTTTGTTTTTTCAACATTTTCGAATGATTATTTTAATAATATCTTGTCAGTATTTTGCATTAAAATCATGCATTTTTATGCATTGTAGTTTCGTATCTGTACTAATTGTTCGGAATAAATTGGCTTACTAGAGAAATGCTGGATGGGATCATACCTATTTATTAATAATATACAACTATACAAAAATTTGATTCAATTGAAATCTGTAATGTCAGTAACACGCAGATTTTTTTAAATAAATGCTTCAAACTGCGGATATACAAGTTTTACAGTACAACAAGTATATTGGAGTAATGGATGGTATGTCGGTCTACAAAGCAGAAGGACGCAGGTTCGATTGTCGGGTTGAGCATTTGTACTTATGATTTTTTTCATAGCGAAGTTAACTTAAAATGTTCGATTATGTTATTCATTTCAGTTTTTCGAAAATTACAGCATTTTTTTACAGACAACCGGAATTAGTCGGAACATGTCTAAGAACAGCATCAGTATTGCGTTTAATAGTACCAGAACGAGCCCGGCAAGTGATTAATATTCTGCTAAGAGTCACTGACTACTGATCAGTCATACAAGAAACTCTTAGTACTGATCATCATACATAACCTCCATTTCCGTAGAGCATCAGTATTGCGTTAAATAGTACCGGAACGGGCCCAGCAAGTGGCTAATATTCTACTAAGAGCTACTGAATACTGATCATCAAACATAACCTTAGAATTCTGTAAAGTATCATTAATGCGTTAAACAAGGCTGGCATAAACCCAAAAAATATCTCATTTTCTACTATGAATCTTTGATGACATACATTCATACATGACCTTAAAATTTGCTTGATGTTGTATTGCATTACAGACGACCAGGATTATTCAATACAATTACAGTATTGTTCTAAAAGACCAGCGGAAGAGCTTAGAATCTGTTAAGAATTAAAACTCATCTTAAAGATAATCTCAAAATTAGCTGATATTGTACCATTGTTTTACAGACAACCAGAATTAGCCGGAAAATGTCTACTTTTCTGGTAAAAATCACTGAATAATGATTAGGATACAGAATCTCATAATTGTGTATTGTGAGATTGTAATATATAATCGTAAATTATTGTATTGTGTTCCTGAAGACCAGTAGAAGATCGATAAATTGCTTATAATCTGCTAAGAAACTCTTAGTACTGATCTTCATACATAACCCTCAAAATTCGGTAGAGCATCAATAATGAGTTAAAAAAAACCAGCATGAGTCCAAGAAGTGGCTAATATTTTGCTGAGAATCTTCGAGGATAGATTTTCATACATAACCACACAGGCGGTAGAATTACAGTATTACATGAAGGAATAGTATAATTAATCCGTTAAAACGCTTATATTCTCCTAACAATCTCCAAGGATAAATTCTCGTATACAACCACAAAATTCAGTAGAATTGCAGAATACTGCACTGTAATGAATGAAAATGTATAAAAAAGTAATTAAATTCTTAAAAGACTCAATTTAAGAAAACAATACATTTTCTGGGATGTCCCAGAAGCTATACATATATATACATTTATAAATATGCAACTAATGTTATTTTAAAGTAAATATTAATATTTATACAAACCTAATTATTAAGTTTTATTAATTTAATTTTTTTACCTGTAAAGATAAAATTACCAAGGCGTATACAAACTTTTCGAACCAAAGTAAGATAATCTCTTTTATAAAAATATAGAAAACATTAAAATAATTAAATTGACAATTAACTACAAAATTAATTCTAATTGTTTGAATAAATATAACAAGAAAAGAATCTTACAAATTTGCAAACGCTTTAAAAGTTATTTTATCTAAGTAAATCAGCGCGAGCGCATATTAAGACGCGTGGGAGTGACAGAGGGGCTCATGGAGCAACTTACTCACACTTACAATTTTCGCGGAGCGCTTACATTATAAAAGAAAAGCCCGGGCCATGCAAAAGTTAGTCTCACTGTTTCCACTGTATCTTCAAATTCAATTCATTTAAAAAATTTAAAAGCTATAATAATTAACAAATGTGCTATTTTTTCTTCATACTTACAGTTAACGATACTGTATAATTCTGATATTATATATTATCATAATTATTTTTTAATTTAATAAATATTTTTATTTGATAATGAAATAATAATGTTAACAGCAGTTTGCAAATTATTAACAGGAAATTTTTGTATTAAAATTATATGCAGTAAATTAAGAGTAAGAAGAGTACTAAACTTTTAAGCAAAGGGTGCAGTTATTTTCAGCACAGAATTTGTGAAATGATATAAATAAAACTTGCCGAGAAAATTATAATCGTCATTGCTTTTAATAGTGTAATATTAAGCATAATTGATTATATTTATAAATTATTCTTATCTTTAACAATTTCACTTTTTCTTATAAGAATGTTACTACACTTCATAATAATGTTAAGTGATGTTGAGCGAATGCGAATATAACTTAGAGGGTTAGGTCTCAATAAGTTCAAAGCTACATTCCTTACTTCATTAAAAATCATTACATAATTCCATAAGATTGAGCTGAACCTTTGTGTGCCTGAAAAATGCAACTGCCAGAGAAAATCATATTATTCTTGTTTCTTTACATATTTCTCTTAAAAGAATCACTAAATTTTTTAACAAATTGAGACCATACTCTTCAAGCTATGTTGATACAGAATTTTTTCAAATGTTATTTCATAAATTATTTCAATGCGAATTCGCAATTGTTTAGAAACGAGATAAGAAACGGATTAACATTATAATATACAACTTATTATGTACAGCGATGCACAGTTATTTTATTTACAAACAAATGTACAAAATCGTGGCATCATTAAAGTTTAATTCAATCAATTTAAATGATTCCAAAGTCAAAATGTTCCTCTCGGATTAATCTTTAAGGATCCGTTTCTTCCGCAGCGATCACTATTACCTTAATTAGGTCTAAAATTAGTGAAAGCTTACCTGTGCGGGAAACAATTATTAAAAATATTCAAATAATTGTATAAAATTTAAAAAATTAATAATTGAAAAAGATTTGTGTGTTGAAAATGTCATAATTTAGAATTTTTAATTCTGAAACTGTTAATTTGTTTTATAGACATTTATTTTATATATATATTTGTTCGGAATTAACCAAACAATACAAAAATCTTTTTAACAAAAAAAAATCTTTATTAATTTACGGATGATTTCGTTATCCTTCATAACCATATAGTTCTTACGCAAATCTCATTACTATTTATTTCAAAAACTATTTACACAATTCAGAATTTTTAATTATTATTTTCTATGTAATTCGTGCGGTAATCAATATCGAGTAAAATTGTAAAATATTGCTCAAATGGTGAATTGTATTGTTAAATTTTTTAAAAGTAATCTATAGTTTTCCTGTTTTGAAAATAACCGTCTTAAAGACGGTGCAAATCAACCGTATGTATGAATGTGTATAAGTGTTGTTATGTATCATATAAATTGCAAATGTAATATTACTGACTAAATTTTACAATATAATTAAAAATGACTGAATAAATTGATAAGAAATAATTATAAAAAAAGTAAAAGGAGAAAAATAAATATTTACCATTCTTACACTTTTTAAAAGGTTTTTAAAGATGATTTTTTACAAAGTAATGTAAATATAATAAAAAAATTAGTCAAAATATAAATTTATAAATATCTATACAGTAAAATAAACTTAAATAAACAAAATAACCTTATAAATATAACAATGCTACTCTACTAGGTTTCTTGTTAGGGTAGGACAAGTTTCGAGTTTTTTTATCGTTCTGCTGAGTCCGTACATTGATATAATATTGTAATTAATAACTTTCTTTAGCTATCATTAGGTTATCTTTGTACAGCCTGGGGTAATACTTTATCTTTGAATTTTTTGGATTATATTTGAATTCAAAATGATTTTAGCTTATTATTATAAGATTACGATAACATAATGATGGTATACATTTTAATAAACTATAACTTTTTATCAAGATATTGAATTAATTTTAAATTTCATACGTGTCTTTTAATTAATAATAAGATTTCTATAATATCAAAATTTTAAGGGGCCCGGAGCACCCAGCACTCTTCGGTCGCGCCAGTTATGTTACATAATATATAGATTGGATGCAAATAAATATGAACAATATATATATATATATATTCAATTTTCAGCTATCTCGGCCGCTTCATTAGCCTAACGGATACGATCGGAGACACCTCGCAGCTCGCATTTCGGCTGTCTCGATGCGCCTTTATCGCGAACGTTTTCGGCTCTATCAAGAACGCATTGTTATACCGTTCGCATCGTCCGGTTCTTTCTTCCGCCTACTGTGACGTGTCAATAAAAGAAATTGGTGATATGAAAAAGTGGTGTTAGTGCCTTTATTACCACCTTCTATCATCCCAACAACTGAACGGCCATCGCCGTATTTCATCATAGTAACAACAATATATGTATGTAGAGGCTCATCCAGTGCCGCAACAGCGCCGGCGTAAGTAACTGCTGCAATCGAGGCGCGACCCGGACGAGGTTGCAACGCCGCACTCTGTTACGCGCACGCTGCGCGCGGGCCCCGCCTAGGTGGCATAGGAGCCAACGGCCCACACGTCTTGAGTTAGTCTCGCTCTGACCATCGAGCAACCGGGTAGCGTCCTGCTCGAGCGCCCGTCGACACGCTCGCAGACGCTGCACCCCGTATATACTGCATTCATAATAAACCTTATGTTTCAGCGCACCTTCCGTGTTGTTTTCTTCCTCCACGTCCCTTCCCTTAGAGCCGCGCGCATACCGCGCGCTCGGTTTCTAAATATATATTTTACATTGTATAAATTTGTTTAGTTCAGTTTTTTAATTATCCAATACATTTATTTTGTTGGTTTTTCTGTTGGTTGAGTGGATAAGGTATTGTTTTTTTTTGGATTTATTATTTATTTTAAACAATAATTTGAGATTTGGTTTTGGCTGGGACGGTACGGTTCCCAGAAGAGCTTCCACCTGTGTTGCAATTTTCCGGCTGCGGTGTGCCGGTGCAACATCAGGTAACAGTGGGGTCATCGCCATCGTCAACGCCTGCTTGGTGCAGTTTTCGGTTGTAGATGCAGGTGATTCAAGGTGAGGGAAAAGGGGGAAGGAATACGTTTGTGACACGTGTGGATTCGTTAGGTGGTAAAGTAGCGAGAGTTCTACCGATTCGTTTCTTACCAATACATGTTTTATTGGCTACCAACTGATAGTAGGATGTAACACCCCCTCCTAAAACGGTTACTTCGTATGCAATACGAGGAATCGATCACTAGGTATTAGTTTACTTATATCTAAGCTCTTAAATATACTTATGAGCAGATTGAAGCTTGTCCGTTCTTCTGTATTCTTTTAACCATAGAGTTTGCCTGTGGTTGCTTTAATCTCTAGATCGGAATGCTTCAATTTAGTGAGAGGAGTGGTTTGGTTCTTGGTAAGTGTGACGATCCTACGGATTCATTTTTGGAATCATCATGGTTGTCATCGGTCCTTTGTGCTTCTATATCTACGTAAGTTTTTGTTGCTTTAGGTGGTCTGTTATCTAAATGAATTAGTAGCCTGATGAGAGTACTCCATAGGGCTCCTACTAGCCTTAGTGAACATCCATAAATTCGGTAAAGGCAATATTCATTTATGACAATGTTTATCAACTGTTTCAGTGAAAGCAGTATGATCATGATAGCTAAGGCTCCTGCACTAGCCGTGCCGAAAGTGAGAAATTTATTCCAATATTTGGTCCATGTAGAGTTGATAAATTCGTTTACTGCGTCTTCGTGGAGTAACTTGGAGAGTATGGTTTCTCCTTGTTCTACACAGTGTCCGTTTATTTCTCTAGTAAAATCATTCAACACTTCTCCTCGTTCAACAGGGAACATTATATGTGTGGAGGCTCATCCGCAGCGGTAACGACGCCGGCGTAAACAGCAGCTGCAACCGAGACACGACTCGGATGAGGTTGCAACGCTGCGCTCTCACGCGCACCCGTCTCGCGCGGCTCCCGCCTAGGTGGCGTAAGAGCCAGCGGCCCGCGCAACTCGAGTTCAGTTCCGCTCCATCCATCGAGCAATTTAGCAGCGTCCTGCACGAGCGGTCGGCACGCTCGCAGACGCCGCACTCCTTTGTACAGAAAGCGTGCAATAAAGAAAAGCGTAAAATCCACACGCACAGTGTTGTCCATCGCCCTTCACCTTCCCTTCCTTTAGAACCGAGCGCACAACCCGCGCCCGGACTTGTAAATATGTTCTCTTAAATCATTAAGTTCTCGTTCTGAATATATACCACTCGCGGCTAATGATGCTGGGTTTACGTGATGCCACGTTGGTCGAGTCATGGGCTTAATGACTGTAGGTTTGTTACCATCGGTTGGTTTTGGTAACATGCGGTCCAGACGTCATTTATCTGATAGTAAGAAGGCAGCAGTCGGTTGCAGTCTACTCTGGTCCCTTGGGTTTTCAGGATGTGTGTTATTGGAATGAGGAAATAAGTATTATTGTTTTGTATCACTCGTAGTTCGGCATAGCACTGTTTGTTTGCTGATACCTGGACTTCAACGGGAATGCACTTGATAGTGTGTACCGCTTCTCCTGTATCACGGCAATGTAACCTGGACCTCATTAGATTGTATGAAAATTGATCGGGTGATTGTGTAGCAATAGCTAAGGCATTTTTGAAGGTTTCGTGTTCTAAATTGCATCGCTGTAGTATGGTATCTTGATAAAGTTGTTGAATCTGTGATCTTAGGTGTTTCTCTACGTATACAAATTTCGAATTCATATATGCGAAGATGTCTAGATTGTTGATGGACATGCAGATGTAATATCATCGGTAGCTATTGAATATACCGTCTGGGAGGTACCACCATAACAAAAGGTATATCCACCTTCGCTGTCTACGCAATTATTATCTGTCATAACGCAGGTCGTACCGGAGCTTAAATGAACTTTGTTATTTTTAGTTCTACTCGCGCTTTCTGAGTACGGATTTGGATTTTCAATAATCCTTGTACTATGACAGATTCCCATGAACCGTAGGGATCGGCGTATGGTACTCCGTTACAACGTCCGTCATCGTGGATTGATTCTGCTATTGACCTTAATGCCACTAATTATGTGTCTGTCGCCATATCCGAGGATACCTGAATGATATACTTCCTCGCATCTATTACGACTAATCTCGGCAATATACTCAGCATATCCATGCCTTACTACCGAGACGTGGGAATGCATACCGCAATAGAATATAGTCCTATGCATCTCTATTTTATAATGCACAGTTTGGATTTCTATGTATTCATTGATTTGGAGTAGTTGAATATATTGTCGAGTGATGATTAGTGTGCTAGCTGGTATATCGTAAGATCCTACGTCTGAGAGGGATAGCGTTGTTATATACAGCGTCCTGGCTCCGCAGTCATATCCAATAAATGAGTTTAGTGGTACTAGTAGGGTGAGCAACAGGATAACTGGCGCCATCATCATATTTATTATTCTTTTTTCTTTTTCTCTGAAATCAGGAAATGAACTTACATTATTTTACATTTTTTTTTATTCATCTACTGATTTCTTTCATTTCTTTTTCTTTGACTTTATTTCGTGGTTTACGTATGATACGCGTAACCGATTGGCGTGAATAATTTTAGTACTTTTGTTAAATTGAATTTTTATGTTATTCTTATTGAGAACTTCAAGTATTTTATGAGGTCCGGAGTAATTATCACCGAATTTTCGCGGTTTGGAACCTTTAAGTAAGAATACGTAGTCACCGACTTTGAAATTAGTTTTGTTCAATTTTTTATCGTAATACTTTTTTGATTTAAATTTAGACTTGACTATTATTTCATAAACTAATTTCTTGATCCCTAT
This sequence comes from Sycophaga agraensis, assembly GCA_018906755.1. NCBI lineage: Eukaryota > Metazoa > Arthropoda > Insecta > Hymenoptera > Pteromalidae > Sycophaga > Sycophaga agraensis. The sequence goes on along the minus strand of JACCIE010000120.1, from coordinate 278,132 downwards.
CAGTCGTATGACTAGGTCTTTTACGTAACCTTCATAGGCCGGAATCAAATCAGCTTCACGTAATGGTTCATTTGAAGGCAACCGCGCGAGCCTCCCGAAGACTACCTCGTAAGGTGTATGCTTCGTACTTTCCTGGACAGATATGTTATAGTTTAGCATCGTGAGATCTATCCACTCGTCCCATTCTTCTTCTTTAAAAGAGTATCGTTTCAAAAACTCTTCTAACGCGTGATGCGACCTTTCAAGTGATGGGAAGGCCTGAACTTCTTCAGCACAGCAACCCTTACAACCCTTTTCATAAGACAAAGGCGTGGAGGGTCGTGAGCTCGTAGGTCGGAGAGGAAGGGGTGGAAGGCACGGGAGATAAGCAACTCCTGGTGCTAGCCATCCCGGAATCACACGCCGAGCATTTCGCGGCAATTGATGACAGACCTTGGTACGGCCTTGGCAGGATACAGTTTAAAGTATTCCACAGAGAGGCGAAAAGGTCTGTTGAAGAGGAAAAAGAGGTAGTGAGGGACCATATGGAGATGTAATGGCTCTATCAAACTTTTCTGTTTCGCAAATTAACTTGCATCACAGCAAAGGCGTCTCTGCTATTATGCAGAGGGGCTTGGCTGCGATGCACACAAGTAAAGCACTGATCCAAGAATCTTGGGTAGTGAAAGGTGCCATTAGCTAGGTTGCCACTGCTTGATCTCTGCACAGGAGATTCCTGGCAGACATAGACTTAGAGATAATGAACGTCGGTAATAGACCTACGTTCAGGAATGTTTCCACAACGCAGGTAATAGACCTGACGTTAGCATTAAGTACTGCCCACCTAATCAGGAAGTGGGAAGTAAGCGATGAACCATCGCTATCGGATCACTCCTTGATTAGCTTCTCAGTCATCCAACTGAAACCAGTCCAACCTAAACGGGTAAGGAACCCCAAGCATACCGACTTAAGTAAATGTATACAGGAGGTGGAAGAAGCACTATGCTCTTTCCCATTTAAAATTAGAGACAGCGGTTCTCTCCAGGAGGCAGCACGAACCTTCAATGAGTGGAGCGTACAAGTCTATGAACGCAACTGTCAAATTATGTCAAATTAGGCAAACCAGGCATAAGGGCGAGGTCTGTTGGTGGAATGAAAAACTGAGTCATCTGAGAAAGGAGGTTCAACGCTCCCTCAAAACAGCTAGGAAACAAGGTGCAGAGGCCCTATAGACCCTATAGATCGGAGCTGTCGGCGAGGCACCAAGACCACTGCAGCATCCCAAGTCCGAACGGGACAGGACTTGACACAAGGGCCAGCCGGCTCCAACAGAAGGTAGGTCTAAGGTAATTCGCGTGCGGCGAGAGAGAGAGAGAGAGAGAGAGAGAGAGAGAGCGATGCGGCGGACGCTAGCCCGGCCGGGTCTCCTCCGGGGCGACCACTAACCTGCGCGACCGGAAAGTGGTGCTCCGGACCGCTTCGAGGCACTCGAAGGCGGCCTCACACGACCTCATACATCTGCTCAGACAGTAAGTGTGACCTGCAGGCACTAGAAGGTTTTACAACGAGATCTACGTTGGTTTAGGAATACTATCAGTCTCTAAACAAATTAGTCGAAATAAGTAAGGTCACGCTAATTTGGATTCCTGAACACTGTGATATCAAGGGAAACAGGGCAGCGGATGACCTTGCAGAAATGGAAGCCAGAGGTAGGTTTATTGGACCAGAACCGGTTGTCAACCTCAAGCAGAGTCTAATCAAAGAAAAAATTAGGCGATGGTCAGAAGAGATGCACACACGACGTGTGGTCAAACAAAGACCTTCGTTATGGCAATTGATGTTAAAGATTGGTCTGAACGCATAATCCGACGCCATTATCGGTGGCAACCAGAAAAAAGAGAAAAGAGGAATGTCTCAAAAGATCTGTCCAATGAGGACGTGGATGAGGGAGGAGTGGCCGCAAGTTTTTGAAGTTAAATAATTGTACGTTTCGTTCGTGTCGACCGCTCGCACCGCGACAGGGGCGCCCCTGCCGGGATCGGCCTGCGACCACGGTTGGGTCACCCTGCGCCACCTCGCAACAAAGGTCCACTCTGGATTCAGCGCTCCCACTGCACGGACTAGCCAGTTTAGCCGCACCGAACCGTCTTCCTTTGTTCGCCGAGTCGAACGCTGATCCCGTCTGCCGCTCTTCGTAGCCACCCTCACCACCCAGGGAACTTTACTCTTGCTCTAACAGTGCATCCACGAGGTCCACAGATGCCAACCGCAGCTCTTCGCCGCCGGTCTTCGACATCTCGCTGCTGCGTTCCGACACCAGCACGAACCACGCCTACGGCCGCTCGTTCATCAACGAAACATTTAAGGACATTGAAATTAGGGGTTATTTACTAAATTTTACCGTTTTAGCACAGATTCAACACTCAAAAAAATATATAACGGCATCTATTCAACCTTGACCTTTTTTTAAAAGTTAACCTGTAAAAATTAAAAACGTTTGAGCTTCATATAAAATATCAAATTTTTAGAATTAGTTTTTTACCATTTATCTATATTTTTACAACAATACAATTCATGAAGTTGAAGTACAAAGAAACATTAATAACGCTATATTGCTTATGTCAATATAATATAACGCTATATTGCTTATGTTTTTTCAACATCCATATGGTACATATCTAGATATAAAAAAGGATTTCTTCTTATCTCTATATGTGACCTCTAACCTTCAGTGATATGTTAGCTGTGTGGCTTTTAAAATAGTAAAATTAATAATAATAGAAATTAAAGAAAACTACTACATGACATGATATAATAATCGATTAAAATTATAATTAAAATTTTCAAAGTTTAAATTAGTATATTACAGCAGTATTCTAAACTATGGGAATAAAATTATAGTAGCTCTACATATCGGTCGAGATCTGTACTAGCATCTGCTGAAAACTTGTCATTCCGACAAAAGTAGACATTTGCTTAATACTGTTAAAAAGAGCATCAATTTGCATATTTTCAGGTAGTTTTGTAAGAAACTGTGCCCCTCTTAAAAAATCCATTTTCAGTAAATCTTCTTGATAGAGGTGTAATACTCCTAAAGCCGTCCGAAAGAGAAACTCATCACCATCTCGTAGAAATACGTCCCAGATCCTACACGCTACATCCAATGGCATTGCTTTAGCGTATATAGTATATAACCAGTCTAATAAATACAGATCTGGAGTGAGACCAGCTGTAATAAAATGGGCATAGAGTTTTGGCAATTTGTTTGCAAAAGCGCTAGAATAAACTTTATAGTAGATGCTCATTTTGCGCTGATCTAATGTGAAAGCTGCCAAATGGCAAGGGCGATTAAGAAGATTGGCAAAACATATAAATGCATCCGCAGCATCCATGTTCAAGGACAAAATTGCTCCTATGAAACTCATCCCTTGAACGTAGCTAATATCAGGTCTATAAATAGCATATGCAGCAAGTATACCTTGCAAATTTTCAAAAAGAGGACCACCATCCTGAAAAACGCAGAGTGTTGGGAAAGTGCGTGAAACGTCAAGTTTAATGGCAGCCAAGCACTCGTTCTTTGGATTAGCCATAGCTCGATCTAAGTAAAGATTGTACATTTGAAGAGTCAAATTTAGACTGTTCGAAATAGCCAATTTCCAGACACGACCGCGAATGCTTGGAGGAAGACCCCGCCACCACAGCTCACGTATTTTTCGAGTATCCTTCAACGACTGAAAATGTGGTAGTACTTGCATAGTCCAAATCTGTGAAACTTCAGCCAAACGTTCTTCTTCTCGCAGTTGTATTTGTCGAATCAATCGACGCTCATGTTCCTCGCGTAGTTCCCGTTTGCGTGCCGCTTCTAAAATTTCATTATGTTGGCGTCGATGGTTTTCTTCTTCCAAAGCATTTTTGGCTGGTAAATTGGCTGGGCGACATTGCTGGATCAGCGCCAAGCTGCCTCCAATTTTATCTAAGTTACGCGATGGACTATTCTTTTGTGACGACTTTTGTTGTTGATTTTGCAGTTTCTGTTGTTGTTCGTCATTATCCCTTAACTTCCTGGAGAATGTATTCTTAAAAAAATCTGAATTCAGGGACCACAGTTTGTTGGATTTATTTTTATCGATCTGTTTGCTTTTACTGTCAAAAAAGTTTGTGTAAGTTCAGTAGTTTCTCAAGGAAGATGCTATACTATTTCATAATGTTACCAAACTATCCGTAGCACTATAATTTTCATTACTACATTCTTCTTTATTCGGAGTCGAATCTGTATGTCGTGTATATGATAAGAGTACTGATTCAGCAATTCTTGAAAAATAAGTTTGCGTTCTTGTAAATGTATTTACAGAATAAAGCTGTTTATAGCATGAACCATAAACTAAAGATATACTTTCTATAACTCTACTTAATTAGCACTTGTAATATACCCATAGAAATAATATTTCATTTACAGAACCATTTGTTTTCTATTGTATGTGTGCTTAAGGCCTTAGATTTTATCGTATCTGATATAGATTCTATATTAGAGGTCCAGGATGAATAAGCTTCAATATTATTAGAAATAGTGTCACGATATATAGAAACGAGCTGCTGCTTACTTACTTTTGAAACTTTATGGATATAATTTCTAAACTTTATCATGCAACTATAGCGTATGCTACCATTATCTTCTTTTTCAATAATAACAGCGGCATAACCTCCATCATGCTTTAACTGATATGAAGGAATTTTCATGCTATTAACTAATGTTTTTCATTCAATATTTAAATTATTATACTTTATTAAATTATTGCCTCCCTAAATTTTATAAGTTCTGTTCTTCATAATGCTGTTTCTAAAATTAAAAAAACTAGGTGTAAGTTGAGATTATTCGAAAATCAAGTAATTGATAGTACTTAAAAATATCCTCTGTCATTCTTTATTAAAAATAAAAATATTTTATAAGATATTGTAACGGAGTAAATTCGGTGCTCTTACTTCGTCGTCGAATAAGAAAATATCTCCGCCTAAATCTCGCTAGGAGCAGGGAAGTGAGGGGGGGACTTTGCAATAAGCGTAACTGTAAAGAATGTTCGTCTCTCTCTCTCTCTCTCTGTCTCTCTCTCTCTGTCTCTCTCTCTCTCTCTCACTGTGATAATTTGTAATAATTTTTTATATAATTGACTAATGATGCTGTGCAATAATTTTGTAAAATTTTACTAATAAATTAATTATCTATCTATCTATCTCTCTCCCTCTCTTTCTCGGTGTGTATGACAAGTAAGTGACTGTGTAGTACTTATATGGGCCTCATCGGTGGGAAGGCGTGGCGCGAAATCTCTCGTCTATGCAGCTCCATCCGCACTTATGGAAGGCGCGATCTACTGTGTCTGTATGCAGGCGGGGAGAAGTGTTAGAGCGCTGGTGAAATGCAGCAAATGTGAGCTGCACTATCATCCTGCATGTTCCACGACAGCGTCGCGCGTAGCACATATATACACATGTCACGCCTGTGTGTTGCCTAAGCGTGGTTCGCCTAGGCACCCCTCCTTATCAGAGAGAGAGATAGAGAGAGAGAGCGCTACTCTCCCGTTTCTGCCGCTCCGCCAGTCAACCGAGTTTGGCGAAGCGGCCTACCACCCGCACCGCGGGGCTGAGTCCGGCAAGCGCTTTTCCGTCTGCACACTCATCATGCACCACGGCAGACGGAGAGAGGCGCCTACACGGATGCGGAGCGGGAGACCATGCGGGAGGCGCCACGCGCCTTGATGCGAGATCGGACTTCTCAGTGTCCACCATTAACCTTTTCTGCAATAGATTTGATCACATTGATCGAGCGGTGCTCAAGTTCTGGCAAGGAGTCTCGGCTCAGGCCATCTTGAATCGAATCGATCCGCGCCAGCAACGGAAGACACGAAGATCGCTCGCTGCTCCTCAGTGAGATCAGTAATCTAGAAAATTTAATGAAGGGAATGGGGAGCACAATCAAGGTGAAGGTCGATGGACTAGCTACTGAGATGCCCGATAATCTATTAAAATTAAGCGGATAATTTAGTAATAAGTATAATGTAAATATTGAAAGCTTTGAATTTATCCCAATGTATAAAGATGATTCAATGCCGGCGTTTAATTTAGAGGTAGACGTATCGACGGGACTGCGAACTACTACCGGGAACTCGGGATCTTACAACATCAACAATCAAACAAACAATAGTAAACCAACTAAAACGAGCAATAGTAAACTTACACATAATAATCACAATAAACACAACAGAAAACATAACAAAAACAATGGTAACCGCATTAGAGATAGTCATCTTAACGAATCTGCTCTCGTGGTTCCCGGACATATTTCGAACAATCATCGGGGTGATCCGAGGGACGTCTCGGCAGTGGGTGATGCGGTTGAGCTAGTCGTTACGGGGGTGGTTGACTGTGCTAGCACGGGAGTCTTGTCCTCTGATGTCGCGCTCGACATCATCACTTCTGTGCTCTCCTCCTTCGTACCTGATGACCTTTTCTCCGCGGTACAGTTCCGGGCACGAACGACGAGTTCACATGGAGGGGTTGGTGAAAAATTGCAATCGACAATTCCATCAATTAGGGTGCAGCTTAGGACAATGGAAGCTGCTAATCTGGTCTTGGAAGCTTTACTGCCTTCTCCACTCAGGTTGTTGTATGTTCAAACAATGTACTACTTTTATAAATTTTTGGTAAAGTCGAGGTCAATATGGTGCATTCATGCAGTGCAAAGACACTGCGCACGATCTCGGCTTTAAGTACATTTGGTATCGACGCCGTAATTTCTTTATTCGATGGAGAGAGGGAGCAGTAGGGTTAATGCTGTTGCATCTGAGAATGAGATTATAAATTTATTTATGAGCATGTACTCGTCGGGAGCTTCTCGTGGCGGCTCCGTGGCCAGGACTTCACTAAGTCCTAGCCCTCTCGCTACGTCGGAGTTGGAAGGACGGATGATCAAATCGGACGGAAAATGGCAGATAACATTTGACTACATCAGACAAATGCTCCGTTGCTGGTCGTAGGAAGTGGGAGGGGTAACAATAATAATAACAACAATAATGATAAGGCTGTAGGTTCCAGTAGGGATGGCAGATTCCTCAAGGCGGAATTCATGAACGTGAACTCTCTTAGAGACACTATTGGAGCTCACATTGAGGGACTTCGTCTTCATTTACATAATCATCCTACTTATCATCTGTTCGGTGTAGCGGAAACCTGGTTCGGTTCTAGTATCATGAATAAAGTCATTGGGATTGATGGATTTTCGGTAGTTCGGCAAGATCGCAATGTTAATAGTGTACTCTCTACCTCAAACACTGGGGCCTGGAAAGCTAGGGGTGCTGGAGTACTTGATATGCTCTGTGTAGTATCGTACCTCGGAACCTACATTTATGAGGAACTTCAAATTTTTGGATGAATTGCGGCGATTATTGCCGGATTACAGTCATAAAATCATTCTCGGTGATCTGAGTGATGATGCTGCGTTTCTTCGTAGACTTGCAGCTGATATGTCCTTGCAGATTACCCAACACGGTCCTACGCATATTGCACCCATATTCCGCACCTGCATTGACGTCATTCTTGTGGAGGACAATGATACGATAATTTCCGCTGCCAATATACCTGCTGCTTTTCATAGTAAGCACAACCTAATCAATGTTACAATAGAGGCACCTGCCCGGTAATCTATCTTTTGCTCTTTTAAATATAGGGATTATAGAAACATCAATGGTGAGGGGCTTGTGCATTTATCGGTGGGCTATGATTGGGGGCCGTTGTTGGCGGAGGATTTTTACGTTGAGTCAGCAGTCGCGAGGCTCTACTACAATTTAATGATGGCGATAGATGAACTTGCCCACTGAAAATTATGAAATTAAATAAAAATCGCCTTCCCTGGATTGGGGTTGAGCTTCGTGACCTGCAGCGTAAGAGTGAGACACTGTACAGATGATACAGACGAATAGGACGAAAGCCATTACTCGAGGACTTCCTCGATCTCCACAGGATATATTAGGCGAGGACTAAATACGTTTATAATCGCCTGTTCTACTCTCAAAATTCCAACACAATCTGATATTGCGAATAGTTGCGGAACCAAGGGTTGCTACCATGAGCAAGTGGGTGTTTGCATGAGCTCATGATGGATGAGCTTAACACTCACTTTGCGCGGGTATCTGTTTTTAATATCATCGACGCCGATCGGATACATGCCGTGCTCAACTCCGCTGCCGATGGTGTTTTTCGGTTCAAAGTTATCAATATTAATGATATTGTACTGTCAATATCTAATTTCATATCGCAGGCAGTTGATGAGGATGGCATTCCGCAGTGTACTTGTAAAGGCTCTTCCGGTCATAGGACCGTTTTTAGTGCACCTGTACAATAGCTCGCTTGAAAGTGGACGCTGCCCTGAGGTGTGGAAGAAGACTCATGTGATGCCATTGGCCAAATCAAAAACACCTTCTGGACCAGATGATTTTCGACCTATTTCACTACTTTGCTGTCTTTCAAAAGTGCTTGAGAGAATTGTTTATGACCAGTTCATTGAGTATTTGGGGTCTCATTACATCCTCGACCCACTCCAAAATAGGTATAGACGGCACAGTGCGACTGAGACTGCTCTGTTAAGATTGACTGAAGACGTACGCACTAGTGTGGATAAAAGACAGGTTAGGCTACTGAACCCGCCAGCGTTGAGCTGCTGGATCACTTGATCCGGATGGCGGAGGACTGCGGGGAGATCTTCACAATCGCTGAGGAGGTCGTGGACGTACAATTCTCGATCCACGGCATGCATGGACTCAGGGAGAGGGCCTCCTTCATCGATACAGAGCTGCTTGAAGGTCCGAAGGGCCAAGTATGGGGCACATGCCTCCCCGTAGGTCACCGTCGCTAAGACAAAATGCTGAACGGGTTGATCAGCGGACGGGCTCCAGAGAATGAGCTGGAGATGAGACTGGACTGGATCGACTCGGATCTGACGGAACATCATGTCCACGAGATGATGGTTCGAGAGGTGTTGAAGATAATGAGGAACTTGGCCCGAGCGTCGCCACTTTGCCATAATGCGGGAGGCAGTTGACCGGATAGGCGAGGTGATCCAACTCTGACGGGGTCGGCTGGCCATTTGCCCTGGCCGGGTGTAGTCATCCATGAACGTCCGGTATTCGTCTGCAAAGGTGGGGTTTCGTTGCATACGATGGTGCATGAACTCAAGGACAGGGGCAGCCAACGGCAGGCTGTCTCCAAGGAGGGAAGAGAGATCCAGGCTTGATGGGCAACGGCACGGTGTATCTGCCGGTCGAGTCACGTATGACGTCGTTGTCCAAGAGGCGATCCCATTCCGCTTCGGCCCGAGAACGTCGAATACGGGGCGGACCTACCTACGCAGCACCCCGAGTGAGAAGACCCCGCGTTGCCATTCTGTCTGGAGGCACTCGGGGGATGGAGGCGCACAATCGCGACGTTCGCCCCGAGTAGAGAGCGTTGACCTTCGGACGGGCTCGTGACCCGACACAGGGAGGCCGCCAGGGTCCGCCCGTAACCACCGGTGGTAGTCGTGATCCCAGGGGTAGGGCTCCCCTCAATAACCAGTGCTATACGTACCAGGAGTTTGGGCACAGGGCGCAACAGTGCCCGTCGTCCGCGTGCTTCATACGCGGAAAAACGGGGCACCTTGCCGCTCGGTGCCTGAAGTAGGGCTACGTCGATGCAACGCCCCGACTGTGATCGGCCCGGTGAGGAGACGCCCGCACCGGACGCCCAGGTCCCGCTATTATGGCGGGCGCACGCTTTCGGACGATGCGCCCCCTCGTTAGAAGGGGGCTAAGGGGGGATAAACTCGACATCCGCAGGGGAATATCGGATTTAGCGGGGGCTGTGACGGAGCCCTCGGGTAGTCTGCCACACGGCTGGCCGTGTAGGTAAACAAGAACCCGAGACTCCGCTGGCGCGGCGGTCAGAGATCAGCAGGCGGTTAGTGCGATAACAAAGCGATCAGGCGATCATCGGCGGGTCAAAGCGGGCCAGGTGATCATCGGCCCCGAAATAACGGATAGTCATCGCGTGGCCCAGGATGACCACGGCCTGAGCCCTGAACGCCTACGTACACCTGGACCATTGGGACGCGATCGCCCTCCCACACCTCCGGGAGGCTAGAGTAACACCAGCAGCTGCCCAGAGCCCCACCTGCGAAGGGGCGTTCGAGCGCTCAACTTCCCTAATGTCACCGGGGACGAAGACGGCCAGTACCCAACACCATCCAGGCGCCAATGGTGAGGCGCCAAGACGACCGCTACATGCCCGGCCCGAACGGGGCCGGATCTCTGAAGTAAAGGCCAGCAGGCCTCAACACCAGGTGGGAGAGAGAGCGCGCGCGCGCGACGTGGAGCGCGGTGGACACGGTGCGACGACGACCCCAGGTGTGGCTCGGTGCGACAGCGATCCCAGGTGAACGCCTCCGCAGGCGGCTTCCCGGCGTTAAATCGTCGATAATATTGTCGTTTAGTTTTAGCTGATTGAACGTTATAAAATTTGGACATGTTTCTCGCATTATGCATTGATATCCCACTGAATTTGAGTCGTTCGATAGTCCTATATGTGAATGCACCCCGCAATATCTCAATTGCTTATATTCATTTTCCTTAATACTTTGGTAATCTAATTTTTACAATAATTGTACATAAACTGATTTTGATTTTACCACCATAACTTTAAAGTCACACTCACCTATAACCTTTAAGCTTATCGTTGATACATTCGGATGCTGCGAACTGATTATGGTCGACACCGCAGGGGCGTTGATTAACGTAATAAGAAGGCTAGTCGTCACGGCTAGTATACGAAGTCTCCACGTCAGCTTCGTCGCTGTCTTACTTATCTCCATGTTCATTTAATTGCGTCGGTAGTAATCCTGGAAAATCATTCTCGCTTAGGATCTCGCTCGGTGTTCTTAATTTAATAAGTCTTATTTGATCAGAATGTACAGCTATAGTGCGGTTATTTTCTATCACAATTATTATATTACTACTATTTTATATGGCCCTTAGTACTCGCTATCAAAAGTGCCTTTTCTTACATTTTTCAAGCACATAACGTAATCCCCTATCTTAAAATTACATGAATTATTCTTTCTATCGTAATACTCCTTCGATCCTAATTTTGCCTGTTTTAAATTTTCGTGCGCCAAATTCTAAATTTTTGCAAGATGACATTTTACGGTATGTACATCTCTCGCTATATCTCCAAATATTAGTTAGACACAGTTAAGCCACGTTTCACACGTATTCTTTTGGTTTACATAACATCTCAAATATTGTTTTAGCGCATGATGCATTCTCTCTATGCTACCTTTATTCTGCGGTTTATACAGAACGGTAGTCGTGAGCGTAATTTTGCATATTTTCGCAATATTTTTCATAAGACTTTAAATAAATCTCTACCTTGGTCGGTAAGTATTAACCGTGGTGTGCCGAATCTCGCAAGAAATTCTGAGGCTACGCTCGTAGAATTTGCTACTTTTAAGGGCGCGGCAACTACGTATTTGGTTAAAAGACACTGCATAGTTAATATATATATTGCTGATTCTTGTTATAGGTGTCCTATGATATCATGACGAGTTTGTTCTGTTGGTAGACTTCACAGTATGCTATGTATCGTTGACCGTCGGATTTTAAAGTTGGCCAATAGTAGTCTTGCTTGATTCTTAAATTTGATTTTGTCACTCCCTTATAACCTCCGATTTGATTATAAGTCCTCGGAAAAGAATTATTATTGATCTTAAATTTAACCTTTAAAGTTCCTTTAAAATTCTTTTGAATGCTTTTTTAATCGTATCACTTTCTACTCGAACTCTTCGCTTCAATGCTGCTATTAAATGTTTCTTATTATTCGTAGTGAAGGTGTGCGCCGCTCTGGGTTCTCCGGTGAATTGATGGCTCAAGCCTCTTGCGTCACGTATTGCCCTTGGCTCCGTTACCGATTGCTTCATTTTTACTCCAGATAAAATATAGTGTGTAATCGCTATATGTCAAAAGTTTATCTTTCGTCTCTATCAATACTTGAACCTTGTCTTATTAATACTTTTAATATCATCATTGGCTTTGCTTCGAGCGTCGGCCTTTCCTTGGTCGACCTCGTCTTGTTTATCTCGAGGTGCCGCATGCATTTCAGCTCGCATCTTTAGGCATGGGGTAAATATTTTAGGTTTATATGTTACTTTATAATCAAAGCCTCTTAATTTAAAATAAAGTCGTTTTAATCTTGACGCGTTCTCCTTCACATTTTGAATCTAAATAAGCGGCTTGTAAGGTTCAGAGGTTAGACATTTTTTTAAGTGGAACATTATACGGTGTTCTACAGCGTTAGAGGGAGGGTCGGCTCATCTGGATGTGGATCCAAGCTCGCCGAATAGAAGGAGAGTCTCCCTGAACAGAGTTGAGAGAAGAGCAGCAGAGAGCTCGGATGCAGATGACTCTTCTCGGACTAGTTCAGAAGAAGGGTCTGAATTAATGCCGACGAGGAAGTCGTTGCGTAGTCGTGATAGAGTACGGGTCGAAAGACTGCCCCGAGACGGCAAAGCCGGCAGGTTTTACTTTCGACGACTGAGTCGCCCACGGGCGCTCTTCAGTTGGTGCCAGCCACAGCTCGTAGTAGTGATGAGAGCTCGAGAGAAGCATATGTACATTTTCACAATATGATTAATTGTATTTAAAGCATTGCGAGATACAAGTAACTGTTTTGCAGGTAGAGATAAGGTGGACACGTTGGACTTTCTTAAGAGTCTCGAAGCGTTCAAGAAGCAATTCAGATTTTTGGATAGGTGATTGATAGAATTACATTATTTGCTGCAGAAAGAGGGTTTACACACCGTCGGAATGTCGGCAAAAATTAATGATCTTTGAGCAGATCATACCGACATATCGGCGATATCTAATGGTTACACGTACGCCGAATGTGCAGAGAATAGAGCTTCAGTGAATCGATTACGTGTTTGAGTCTCCTTTACCCGAACCATCGTCGAGCAAGAAGAGAGAAAAGAAGGTGGACGTTTAAGTTGGAGTGAGTGCTGTATCTAGGGCTCCTAATTAGCAGCCCGCTTCGTTGAAGAAAAAGAAAAAGAGTACATCAACTTAATATTTACAATATAATGTGAAAGGATGAATACACATACACTCATGAGACACGCATACAACTAATTTAGGGAGCAAATTAAAACAAGATTAGAGAATAACTTATTAGAAAAATTTATTGCAATGTCCCAACCCCTCAAATGCTAAGAGCAAATGCAAAAGAGAAAGAAACAGATTGTGTGTGTTAGGTTGCGCGCGTTATAAATGTTGTCAGGCGAATTGTTATTTTTAATTATAATAAATATTTATTCGCAAGCAAATAAAGACGGGAAGTCCTGAAGTCTCGTGGTCGCTGGGACCCGGTAACTGCCACGTGTCAATGGCGAGTATAATACCCTCTAGTAATTCGTTAATTTGCCTGTTAATTTCACCCTTGAGCATCTGCAGGTAGCGATACTATTTAATTTTGACCAGTACGACATCATTTTATTCAATTTTGTGGTCCATCATGTGAGTTAAATTTAAGGTTTCGCCGGGTAAATGAAAATATCGGCGTATTATTTGCATCATCGATCAAGTCTGACGCGAGTTTCTTCCTCGACTCCCTTGTTCTATCCTACGAGTCGTTTTACGTCCGCTCGGGTTTCTTCCCCTGGTTCGAACGGGAATCTTAAATAACTTTTATCAATCGGCATATCAACAACGTATACTGTTTCTCGGAGAATTTTGAGCCCTTCCTCGAATCGTTTTTGAATGATATCAATATCCGTATCATTTATTTCGGCTTCGGAAAAGTCGCTAGTATCAAAAATTGTTACTGTCGCGTTACTACTTGTTGTTATTTGCAGTGTCGTTCGGCATTATTTCAATATATCCTCCCAAGATTGGCGAGAAATTGCTGTAGATTTTCGTGTGTTATCTCGTCGGGATCCGAGATTATCCTCTTGCTTACTCTGGCTTGCATTTCATTACTTATTTGGGCTACATTCAAAAATTTCCTCGTCGTGAAAGTTTTATTCACGTCTCCGACTGGGCTTTCAATTAATCTTTCAATTCTATCATATTCATTATAATCAATATTTCTCGCGCGTGCAGGAATTTGTTTCATACAAAGGCGGTTCCGCGTGGTTTCTCCGAACTCAGAGGTTTGTTCGCGTATCCGATCACACTCTTATTATATTAACTCAATTTCTCAAAATCAATTTCGATTGGTGGAGGCACCTACTCGTTTCCCGAGGTTCTGGCCTTTAGTCTGTTTTCTCTTGTTTCTTAGTTTTATTTTGTATAGGAATGATTTATATCGTCGTCCGATTTGCCACAGTTGCTACAATATATTTGGTGTATTAAAACTCGGTTTGCACTTCGGCTCGTAATAATTCGACCTATTATCCCGATTATTATTAGGCTTATTTCCTTTCACTTTTGCGGGTAGCGTATCTGGTTGCATATTTCTTGGCAAATAAAAATTTCATGGTGGCATATTTTCAAATCATTCTGGCGGACGATCATACTTATACTCGTCTCTCATATACTTATATCTCGTCTTTTGAGTTCGAAACGGGGCTTATCCTAATCGAGGCCTTCACATGCGTTATTATACCTCCTTTCTGCCACTGAATTATGTCACTGAACATCTCGTCCAGCATCTCCGCATTTTTGTCTATATAGCTTCTACATATCATCGGGAGTGCCAGAGACACTTCTTCACCTCGAACTCGAGCTTCTGCCTCTCGGCGCAGATTAACTCATATACATCCGATCGCCGATCGAGAGAGGCGACGCGAGCGAACAAGAGAGGTAGGGAGAAAGCGAAGGTGCGAGAGAGAGAAAGAGCGAGTCCAGCCGACGCGTGGCCCAGACACCACCTGGGGACGCGTGAGGAAGCCGCGGCGACTTCCCGGCCGGATTGTGGCCGGGACTACCGACGTGGAGGCGACGGCCAGGTAGGGCCAAGAAGTATTTTTATGCCCCGCGAGTGAGGGAGAGAGAGAGGCGCGGACGCGGCCCTCCCCAATAGCGTGACCCAGTGTGCGGCCCGGCGAGGGTTCGGACGAAACGTGGTGCCCGTATGGGCACCAATGCTTCGGCCCGATACCCGGAGGTCTGGTGCCTGCACCGCCGCTAGCCCGTGGGGGCTCGCCAGCCAGGTCGAAAGGCAGGGCGCGCGGTGCCCGGATAAGGCGTGCGGGGCAGGCAATAATATTGTAAGGGCGAGTGCGGCGGAGCGGGCTTGTCCCCCCGTCGTCTATTTATACCAATAAATACATATTTTTTAAATAGATGCCCTCCCGTTTAGTTCATTTCGACGGACCCTCCCTCCCCCCGACTTCATAACCGCCGCGACCGACGTAGGCCAGCTGCCCGGGCTGGCCCGGCCGGGTCCCCTCCGGGGCGACCGCAAGGACCTGCATCAGGGCAGGAGGCACGACCGGAGAAATACTGGCGTGGGGCTCCGGGCCCAAAAGCACCACGTCACACATGGAATTGCCGCAAAATTTTGATTTATAGCAGCATTTTGTCCCATGAGTCTTTCGTTGTCATATTCAATAGAATCGTCGATAAAAGGGTTTGAATCATTTGATAACGGATGTCTGCCGCTTGATCTCTCCTTGCCTTACTTGCTCGTGCTAATCTATTAAAACCTTAGTAGATACGGCTATATTAGCCAGATTCTTGACCAAGGAAAATGAAAACAAGTTACAAAACCTGAAAGTAGCAGCAGGAAATTCTGTAGGAGTGAAGGACACTCTCTCTATAACTTCTTATGAGAACCAACTTCCCGGATTTCATAAAGGAAAATGGCTGTGCAAGAGAAAATTCAACCTACAAGAACAGCAAATTGGAAAACGGCGGCACAAGTAGTAACGCGGGAGAAAGTGACATGAGCAATCAAATCCTTCGAACTGCGTAAGACATCACGTCTGATGACAAATTTCCTAAGGTGCTATTGGCTAATGAATACGTACCAGGAGTTTGGAAGAGAAACGAATCTCATTCATTCCGAAAGTTGGTTGAAGAATCTACTCATCGGTGAAGGATTTCAGATTAATCAGCTGATATCCTTATTGAAAACGATGGTAAGGTTGACGAACCGTCATATTAGACAAACATCTATGAAGACCGATCCACTTCACCTTCACTTCACCTTGAACTTCAAAATGTTTCAACATATGTACTGATGTCTTAGCTTCAATTGAGTCGCTGGAGAAATATAATACCACACCATACATGGTTAAAAGGACTAAAAGTTTTCTTAATTAACTAGCCAGAGGGAATAAAGTGAGCATAACCTGCATACCGAGTTTCTCAGACTACAAAGGGAATGAAAAAACACATCGACTTGACAAACAAGGTGCAAATTAAGGCCGAGAAGGTTCTAATGTTCTAAATACGGTGATAAAAATGAAAGGATGAAAAAATTTGATTCAGGAGTTCAAGTTTCTAGAATGTTGGGTAAGATGTCTAATTAAAATAAATGTAATTCAAGAACTGTACTGGGTATTATAAGCGAACATTGCAATTTATGGCGTTACTCACACAAGATGAAGGGGGATAATACATAACGTACTTTCTCAATGAAAAGTCTCAAAAATTATGGATAGCGTTTTGGTCTAGCCGGGATAGGGATACAATGGTAATAGTTAAATGTTCCTAAACTTTTCAACCGGATGAATAACAACAACAACAACAATAACATCAATAACAATAATAATAAAAGCGCCAGCACTAGAACATAACCCAGAGAATCCACGCTCTCGCGTTTTTTTTCTCGGGGCTGCACGTCGAACACTTTCAGTAGGAGTTGAAGCAAGGCGACGCAGAGAAAAAAAGGACGTCACAACCGGAAACTTAGCTTCAGGAAATCTCCAAACTGGTAGATGACGAAAAGAATTATAAACTTCCATACCTACACATCTACTGTATTGTAATACTATATTCTCGTATACTATCTGATCCAATGTCTCTAGAAGGATCTAGAATAATTACTCGCTCATTGCGATCAATGTTTACGGCCTTAATCGGGCGCGATCGAGATTTGTGCGCCATTTTCGACAGAAGCTCTACTGTCATCGAAGAGCCAATACCTCAAAGAAAGGCGGCGAGAGGGAACGCAGCTAGATACATTGGATCCCCGCTGCCACGCCGTGAAGAGGTAAAGCCGAACAACGCAGAAAGGCAGAATCTCCATCCTTTTTTATTGCCAATTGATAAATATACTGTCCGCATCATCGCTCCGAGGCATCCCAATAAATACGAGGAAAGGGAGCTCCCTACTTAAGGATTTAAAGAAAAACAAAGCAGTCGAACTAGTCGCATTGGAGGCCTCCTCAAGAGTATGCGTATATGTAATCAATCAAGTATATTAGTAATAAGTTTTTTAATATAAATTTGTGTTTAGATTAAATAAAATTTTATTACAATTGGTGAAGTAATTTAGTGATATGACCCGCCATTTA
Organism: Sycophaga agraensis; assembly: GCA_018906755.1. Taxonomy (NCBI): domain Eukaryota; kingdom Metazoa; phylum Arthropoda; class Insecta; order Hymenoptera; family Pteromalidae; genus Sycophaga; species Sycophaga agraensis. Next base: position 260,620 of record JACCIE010000120.1, on the reverse strand, counting down.
TTTATTGTAAAATGATATTAGGAAATAAAAAGAATAAAATTTTATTACAATATAATTTTCAGGAGTCTACGTGACCCCTCAATAGCTACAATAACGATAACGTTTTTAAAATTGAAAGCCTTCATTCTCTTAAATTGCTTATAAAGTGATTATACATTGGTTAGATCACATCTGTAGTAGATTCCGAATAACATGTATTTCATGATCTGTCAATTTTAATGTCCAACTTTTATTTCTCGAATATTAAACTTTATTAGATGCTCAATTATTATATATTTATTATAAATATTTTATATTGGCATTCGACAACCAGATCGTATCTACGCGAAACGAAAGAACTGAAGACACATATGCACACATGTGGGGAGTACGTACGAAGCACAAGGCCACAAGCCGTGAACTTACTTATATTTCTCATTCGGGTTTTAACATTATTCTGAATATGTTCAAGCTTATATAAATGATATTTAAAATACTCTTTTCCAATTTTTCATATCATCAAATTAAAGCAATTGCAAAAATCTTTCATTAAGAGAAAGTTACGAGACACAACAAGCATTCAGTAAAATATGCAATAGCTTTAAATTTTTTGAGCTTCCAATGTCTTTTCGATTCAGACCAGCGTTAAGTAACTGCATTGATTTCCGACGCTTAAATGATATACCTATAATGCTCTAAACTATATTCAAAGACCTAAAACTTATGCCTATGTTCACGTTGTTCCGATTCTAGAGCCTTACAAGCGAGCGTCTATTCCGCATCAGCTCCCCCACGCCTCCTACCATTTAAATCATCACATACACAGTTTGTAGTGGGTCTTTAAAAGTGCCTGGAGCGTCGTGCCTCTTTGTTTACATTTTTGCCGTGTCGGCTTCAGTTAGGTCAGCAGGTACGAGACCTCTTCACTTGCTCCGAAATATATAACTGCGTAGCCAATATGCGATACGCACATACACATTGCTGATTTTGTACGCAACAATGATTATGAAAAAGTACGTAAAGCAATTTTTTAAAGGGAGAAGGGATAAATTTTTCATATATTTAATGGTTATAAATATATAATAAATTTTGTTGTATAAGAACTGAAAATGTAAATATTTAATGTCGATGGGGTGTAGTTTTGTTTTGGTAAATTCAAAATATTTCTATTTTTTATCTCTATTAAAATATTAAAACTTGGAAATTTTAGTCATTAGAAATACGCCCTCTCTTTCTCGTTTCAGGGGGCTAGTGATGGAACTTTTGAGGGATCGGTACCATTACAATAGATTTTTCTAGTCAGTCATCCTCTTAATCTTGTTTTAATTTGCGCCCTAAATTAGTTGTATGTGTGTGTAATGAGTATGTGTGCATTTATCCTTACTCTCTGACTTGTATTCATTGAGTGAATGTGTGTACGTGTGCGACTCGACTGATAGATAATAAGGAAAACGCAAGCAATATTTATGTCAAAACTGTACTACATCTGTGATTTGACTAATGTTGTGATAGTGTTAAATTATATTTATAAGCAGACTTAAGATGTAGCGTCTATAACCGCCTGTTTTGTGCAATATTTTGTAAATTATTTACAATTAAAAATTTATCTATCTATCTATCTGTTACTCACTGTATTGAAACGAATGTGAATACATGTTAACTTCAAATATTAGTTAATAGTGTTCTCATTATTAAATTGCTTTTGATCTGCAATAACTGACTCGGAAAGGTTTAAAGTATCTATTCATTTAAAGTAATAAATATGACAAAAATATAAAACAATACGTATCTGGCAAAAAATGCAGCTGTCAATATCGTAACCTTAGCACACCTCCAACAACAGTGAGTCCTCGAGACACTAATTGGCACATGTCAACCGGACTGTGCGGCGCTGTTGACTGGCGCACACCAGTTCGCTTACTATAGTTGCATGAAAATGTATAAACCTAAATCAACTATATATTATACGGCATAGTTGGTTTCTAATATATTGCGACGTGGTAATCACAAAATTTATTTAAATGTATTATTAATACTTCAAAGAAAACCGAAACTGAAATTATTAACGCACTACCAGTCACTACCCTACACGCGTCGTGTGCTATCGCGTGCTGCATGACTAATTAACAACAATTCAATTTGAAAGTAATTTATTCGACAAGAAAAACAAAATTTAAACTTTATTTATTTAACAACCCACGTAAAAATTTTTCATGCTAAATACGTCATTACAGGAAGTATTCTCATAATCACCAGAAAAAAACAACTGTCTAGCAACAATCGGGCGATGAGTGATCCAGTGTGCTTCTTATCCAGGCCCCGAAAACGTGATTTACACTACCATCTCTTTCTACCTTTATCTATTCAATTGCTATCTCGATTAAATCAAATTTTCATATGGAAAAAATAATATATATTTACTTATACTATATCTTAGATTATTACAGTGAGTAAGATAAAGGCAGAAATCTTGACATTTTTTTTTCAAATCTTGATTTGGTATTTTTTTGCCGCGCCCGTCAAAAATAAGACCACCAGTTGCACAACAATTCCTTCAATCAGTATGTACTGTACTGCTATTTCTTTCTATTTCTTTAAATGAATGAAATTCAACCTGTAGCAATGGAATTTCTTATCCTGTTCGTCGCCCGATTCACAAAATTCCTTGTTATAACTAACATTATCATATAAGGTAAATGTCAAGCAAACATTTTCAATGCATATTTTTATTACTAACATCTAATCTCAATAGTTGCTTATATTCATATTAGTACGTACAAATATTATAGTAAAGAATACGTATTTGCCCAAAGTTTGATCCTAATCAATCTTTTCACTTCATTTCTTTTTCATCGTGTTTTCAATTATTGTCCACTTTTCTATATAATTTTTATCATAATTAATCAATTGATAATGAAAATTCATCAAAATAAGTTATCTATTTTTTTCAGATTCAATTTCTACTATCCAACCATAATCAGGTAAGAAGCAGTAAGATTAAGAAAGGTATAACAACAATTATCATTCAATTAGTCTCAACAACAGCAAAAATATAAATATACTAATATATATATTTTTGTTGTATCCAAACTGTATCCAAGTTAAGTTAACGAGTCAAGGAAAATAAATGTTCATATTAAGAAGATAATTATATAATTCATGTCTTTACAAAAATACTAATTAAAAATATTTTCTTTTTTTCTAGATAGATGACCACTCGTTATAATATATGGTTTATTATATTATAAATGTTACGTCTGAGACAAATTCATGATAAAAATAGAACTTCACAATGAATTTTCTGTAAGCCTTTTACGATTTACACTGCAATGGAAGACGAAGTGCTTACTAAAAATTTAAGTCTATACTTTCGGTTCGTATATTGTAAGTCATTAAGGCATAATTTATGGACGTACTCGCGACTTCGCGGAGGCACCTTTTTCTCCTCAGTGCGGTAGTTCATGGTACACGATAATCGTTGCAAGAGCAGAGAAAAGTAAAGTCGCGGGGGCAACTAGATGCTCGAAATTCGGTGTGCCGCGGTAATTAGCGCGTGCGGGCCGTGGCAGCTAATCACGGGAAACGCAATTAGGCGCTCCATCAGCCCTCGATCCGTGCTCAATCGCACGATTCTGCTGTGTCTCGGCACACGTGAGGGCTCAAGCGAATAGAGCGAAATCGTGTCGCTTCATTTTGCGATACGCATATTTAAAGTTAAAGAGATGAAGTGAGCAGAAAGGACTGAGAGATAGAAATAGCTTGAGTGTACTCAGTGTATTCGTAAAGTGTATAAAAGTGCAAAGGAAGAAGTAGATGTGAGTTTCCTTGCCAGCCAAGACATATATATATATATATATATACGAGGATATTGTAAGGTAGGATTCGCCTACGCTTACGAAACCTTGGCCTGCCAGGCCGAGACGTGAATTTGATGCACGATCGCGGGTCGGGACGTTGGCGTTGCGGGACTGCTCGGTCGTGCCGCCGTCAAGCGGCGTGCTATGCGCGCCGAGACGCGGGATCATTCGCCGAATGTCGGCTCGCACCGGTACGTGCGTACGTTTCGCTTAAACTTACGGGGAGAGTCTAGGAGACGTGGTATGGGGATTACGCAGGAAATTATACATCAGTGAATTTTAAGTAAAAGAAGAAATATAATATGGGATAATAATGTATAAAATAATAGGACGTGATAACCGCGAAAACAAAACAGTGTAAGAAAAATAGTGAGCTCGAGAACTTTACCCGTAGTCTCGGTAGCCTTGCTTCAGTCGCCCAGTCGTTGAATCGCAGGGTCGCCCGGACGTATCGACGGCCGATGCACCCGAGACACCGCGCGAAATCCCGCCGCGGTCGATCCGAGGTCGCGGTTGATCCTCTCCGCCGTTGGCCGGGTCGACGCTGCAGGTCCCCCAAGGTTTGGACTGGTCGCACACACAGACTACTCGACTCGCGAGCAAAGGGTTAAGGTGATAGCCTTGGATAACCAGATTAAGCGTCGCGCAAGCTAATTATTTGTCCCGTACCGAGATTTTCGGAATCGGTCGTGTGGCACTATGGCGGTGTCTAGCGAGAGAGATAAATTATTGTCGCGAAAATAATTGTATTAAATTATAATAAATAGTTTTTATAAGTGAAAATTCGTGTGAATTATTTTCCCATCTTTCCCCTCTCTTTTCGCGCCCCTTATACTTGCTCCGCTGTGTCTATAGATTTTCCATATGACAACTATCGAGCGAGTAAGGGCGGTAAGTCCTTAAGTCGCGTGGTGGCTGGTACTCGAGCCGGGAATCCACAAGGTAACTGCCACGTGACAAGATCAAGTGAATTTAATAAGTTCTAATGTTGCGGTTAGGTTGATGCTTTCGTAATTACTACATGTATTCTAAATTCTGCGTGTATTTGTTATTGTAAGCGATGACATTATATGTCCATGATACTATATTTATACTACGAGAAAAGATATATATTTTATTTATTATATATATGCTACTGATTTAAAGAATAAACAGTTTGTAGAAATGGAAGCAATGCTTCACAAGATAGATTTGATTATTATTTAAAGATTTGTATATTTAATTAGCCGGGTTTCGGAAGGCCTGATCGGCATACGCGGGTGACAGAGAGCGAACCCGTGACCGTGTGGCTCAGTGGTTCGCAGAGGGTTCGAGCCGAAGCGAGATCACCCGATTTCTGGCTAGGAAAGCGTCCTGAGTCAGTAATAAGTAGAAGATTACCTTCGAGCTGAGGAGACGGCTCCGAATCCCCAGCCTTTTAATTTTGATTTCCCGGAAACGCGAAAGGCACGGTAAAGCTTCGAGAGCTTTGACTGTTGACACGAGCGAGCGACCTACTCATTTGTCATTAGACTTTAATAATTGCTTTTCTAACAGAAATTTAAATAGAAGTTTCATAAACATCTATTTTTATCAATAAAACATTTAATATTCATTTTTCAGATAAAATCTAATATATTGCATAAATGGTTTGATTTCTTTATTTATTATTAGGTTATTTTAATTAACTATAGTCCATTTACACCATTTCCTTGACAACTCAATCTCATTTTAGCGCGCACACACACATTAAGGATTAGTAGCTTCTCCGGTGGCAAAAACTCTGAAGCTGTAAATTTTTAGCCTCAAATTTAATACGATCAACCCCTGGTCCTTCTCACTAGTTAAGCCTCCTTGACTCGTTCTCTTGCGCTCCTTGACTTTTTATCCACAGCTACCAAAAATGATCAGCATCGTATCAACTATTTCGCCATATAACCGGAGACAAGAATTTCGTGGATAGTCTGCATAAGTAGTAAGGTTAAGACCAGTGGAACTTGCAATATATAAAAAAAGAGATTTTGTAAAGAGATCAATGAGTCATTACATTGCATTGTCATTCTATTTTGATGAGCATTGTTAAGGATTAATTAATAATTATAGGAATTTGGGTTTGCTTATTATCAAACCAGGATGAGCAAGAAAAGATAATTAATATTGTACCTACCTGTCATTAGAAAATTTTTGTCACTGTATTTCCTTTAGATATGGAATTCGAATTAGAATATTTCTAGTATCCATTGAATTGAATTTAGATAAAGTATTTTTTTTAATTATTCATGAATTAATTTGAAAAATTTCTTTAAATTAAGAAAGATAAATCTAGAACGTATTGATAATTATGGAATTTAATAGTCGCGAGAGTTAAAATGACTGATTAAAAATAATCATTACTAAGATATATTTAATAATTTTCATTGCCTTTTATGAATTATTCGAGATGAACACGTATAGGTGAGCAGTACGGTAATTATTAAATGTTAAAATTGGAGATGTATTTGACGGGATCGCAGGCACGAGCATCAACATAGCCAGCAGACAGTCCCAAATCCTGCAAAGCTGATTGACCGCCGGCGAGAAAGTAGCAGCACCGATCGGCCTGGCCCGCTGGCTCAGCAACAGCAACACAGCACATGGGGGTGAGCGCGGAACACGGGATGGAACATCTCGGGATCTGGGATCACAGTGCGCGGGATAAAAGGGAGTCGCATATTTGGATATGGAGACCACTCGCAGGTCTCTTAATGGACAAACATTCTTTTTGAGGTCTACGAATAGTCCGTATTTGCTGGGAGAAAAATCCCAAAAATACGGCGAAAAAGGAGCAATTCGTGACCTCATTCACAGAATTTTGCCATTATTTTCATAGATTTGAAGTGTGAGACGGTGCATTACTTTTATGAAACAAAATTTTTTGTTTGCCATTATAATCGGTACTTCTCACGGGTGCATAGACACTGCGAAAAGGTAGATCCCACCATGGATGATGTACAATTAATCCTGCAGAGCCCCGACCAAGCAAATCACTATTAAACAGGTCTATTCAGGTATGTCAAAGCTTCAGATCATTAAACTAGTTTAAAATGCACATTGCTCGAGATTGGAAGCATAATTTATTGTACAAACTTAAGTAACTAAAAAATTAAAATTTCTTAAAAAAATGATCAACATATTCTGTTTCAGCGTAATAAAATATACAAAAAACATTTAAAACTTTTGTATACTTTCACAATTAAAAGTTATAATTAGTTTTATTTTTCCGCCGCGATAAACTGCGCGATTTTAGGAACATAAATAAGTATAAATTAACAGTAATAAATAAGAAAGCCAGTATGCAAAGTTTGGTAATAAATAAGGACAACATCTAGTTAAATAGAATAACACTAAAAGCAGAAGTAAAGTATAAAGCACGCACATTTACTGATAGATCGTTCCTTTGGTAAGCAGATCCGGTATAGAAAAATTTTTGAAGAGCGATAGTCGTGAGACAAGACTCACGTCTATTGACGAACCTTACACGCAATTTAGTCAAAAAACTTCGATCTCAGGATAATAACCAAAAGTAGAAAAAGAAAATAAGTCCGCAACGAAGACGCAATATTTTTTGAGGCGGAGTTCGTGAATGTGATATATATTAGAGGAACTAGAAGAATTCACATTGAGGGACTTCGTTCCTATTTGCAGGACCATCACGGCTCCATCTGTTTGGTGTAGCGGAAACCTGCTTGGATTAAAATCGTGGATACGGTTATTGGGATTGATAAATTTTCTGTAATTCGATAGGATCTCAATGTTAATGGTGGAGGAGTCGCGCTTTACGTGAATAAGCAATTCATGTTTGGCGTACTCTCACGGAGGGGATTGGAAGGCCAGGAGTTCTTGAATACTTGATCTTGAATACTTCATGAGGAACTCAAAATTTTTATTTGAATTGCGACGATTAACTCTGGATTAGAGTCATGGAACTGTCTCTGCAGATTGTCTAACACGGTCCTAAAAACATTGCACCCATATTCTGTACCTGGATTGACGTCATTCTTGATGAAGATATACAATGTTACAGTAGATATACCTGTCTCAGAACCTATCTGTTGCTCTTTTGAATACAGAAATTACAAGATCATCGATGGTAATGGTCTGGTACAGATGTTATCTGGCTGTGATTGGGCGCCGTTGTTGGCAAATGATTTTAACGTTGAATCGGCTCTAATCTAATGGAGGAAATTAATGAACTGTAAAGGTTGCACTGGTAAAGGTTGCAAACCCAAATAAGAAAAGCCAGCTTTGGATTGGACTCGAGCTTCGCAACTTGTATAACAAGAATAGAGCACTATTTTGATGATATTCCTTTGAGTATCAGATTATATAAAAAAATAAAAATTTAACTTTTATAGATAACTCTGATTTTGTTCCTAAAATTCATCCTTTTGTTGATAAAAATAAAGGCTTACAAAATGATTGCGGAATAAATACTAATAGTTCTGTTTTGGATGTGTTTGAAGCATTTGTTTTAGAAGATTTCGTTTATATTATCATATCTGATAATATCATCTGAGATCATCTGAAGATATTTCATCACATAGATTTATACGCGAATATTTTTTCAACTTATTAGCTTCTCTCGAATTTGTTATTTTCGTTTCTTTATAAATGTTATTACTCATAGAGAAAAAAAATTACATATTTAGATTTCCGTATACAACTGGCCAATGAACTGAAAGATAAATATGTCCCTAATAGTCCACGACCAAAAAGGCTTAGGATGATCTAAAACATTTCAAACTTCAATAATGGTCAATACTTTTCAACTAAGATTTCAGCGAATGTCGAAGGTGTAAGAAAACATTGCTTTTTATGCTACAATAAAAATAAAATAACGAAGTGGACAACTACAATGTGCAGTACTTGCAATAACATTCCGTTATGCGCAACGCCTTGTTTCAAAAAATGTCATACTTTGCAAAATTAGAAAACAGTACAATAATTGAAAGATAGAAAAAATTTTTTAAAATACATAAAATATTAAATAAAAAATAAAAAAAATAAAATAAAAAATGAAAAAAAAATAGAAAAAAATTAAAAAATGGAGTGTTAAACTCTACCGTAAGCCCCCGTCGGTACACTCTGAGGTCGTGAATTAATCACCAGCTAACTACGGGGGTAAATTATTGAAGCTTTCGGTACCTCGATGTCCTTCGCCTATGTCATATATAGTGTAATTGTTGAGTTTCCGAATCGGCACTTAAAGTAGTAAGCGTCATAAGAAAGAGCACACTTGTAATTGCTATATACAATATTAACAATTTTATTTTTCAATATTAGCGTTTTGGCCTTCCGACCTCTTCAAGCGTCTGTTCTAAACTGAATCTCTCCTTTTGTCAGAGCCCTACAAAAGTTTTGTCATCAGAGGTTTACCCCCATCTTAACTTATATATTTTTCTAAGAATCGAGAATCTTTACGCTGCAAAGGTAGAAGGTCGATTCGTCGAACGCGTCGCTTCCCTTTGCAGGTTACATCGGTCTTAATGGCTTTATAGCCCCAGCGCAATTAACACATTACAATACTCCTTAATAATACGACATAATATACTATCGATTGTAGATATATACTTTGATGACATCTATTGTATGATTTTAATAGTTTTAGAATAGAATTTTAATAGCAAAGAATATCAGTTTTTACTTAATCTAGGAATATACATTGTTTCTTATACTACAATGCCTGTAAATCTGACAGTAATACAGTATAATACTAGTAACTAGTTTCTGATGATTTTTCAAAAGGTGTCCATTCTAGCGACCCAGGGCACCAGTTGAAGGTATTCTACGATGTCATATTCTTGTTCGTCGAACTAATGAACCCCCCGAGTAATGAGTTTAAAGGGATTTTTAAAAAGATTTTGCGAATAATTCAGGAGCTTTTGACCCCCTTATCTGACCAGACTCATTGGTAAAAATCAGCTGATTTCTTAGATCTTAGATCTTAGATTTGCAATCAGCAACCCCCAAAACCCTTACACACCGAATTTGAATTGAATTAGTTGAAAAATGCAGCAGTTTTGAATTTGATCATATATGATACATTGTCAGTGAAAGGGTTAATATTGTGGAAGGGGTTCAGAAATATTGACGATTGTTAGAAGCCGTTTATGGCTCTACTCATTCTTTCGACTCGAGCGCCGTTGCAAAAAACCTGCAGTCTTCCGAACCCAAATTATGGATTATTTCTAAGATATCCGTAAATGTAAATAACCATTTTAAAAACGCTGTTGTCTGAGCTTTCGAATACAACTTTCAGCTTTAGTCTGCAGTACGTAGATTAGATTATATCATTGTTTAAAACAACGCGTGCTAATGTAATGTTACATGCATCCGCGGTCACCATCGCAATTTCGTTTTGTTTCGCCCGAGTGTTATTATGTCGGGCCGCAGTTCTGCGGCGGGAAATTGGCGGTCGTCCTGTTGCTCGACTCCGGCGACCTCCCTTCCCCCTGCTGACGGTTCGCTGAGGTCCGACGTCCTTTTGTTAACAATTTCGGCAGTCGACAAATCGACACACGTCTAAGCCTGTAGTGCGGGGCCAAGCCCGCTACTTACCCTGCGGCTCCGATAATTCCGCTCTACTACCTTCTCTTGCCTATTACCTCTACTCTGCTTGGCTATGCTGCGGCGAGGCCGTGCTTTTCGGCCGAAAGATCTAGATTACTACCATTTTTTAAACATCTGCCTATATACCACGTGATACAGCTGGAGACAAGGAATTCAAAGAGACATTATATAACCATTGACTTGCCATTGATAAACTGTGATAAATGTGATTTTTTTGAATAGTATTGACTTCTTATTTGGCGTGCAATGAATTGTTTTGTACGATTCAAAACACCTCAAGCCCCGATCATGTTTTGAGTTAACTCTTACTATGATTTCCCCAATATCAAGAATTGAACCACTGCAGAAAATAACGAAGTCGTCTATGTAAAAAGTACGGAGAGACTGTGTCGCGCGATCGGCGGGAGTACGACATCGTTGAGTTAAGCAACTCTCGCCACATACAACAGCCGAATGGGCTAATTATGAACCGAGGAGCTATTTTGTTCATTTTTAATTTTGCTAAGTTGTTCATTTTTTTATTAAGGAAAACTGTTTCTGATCTTAGAAATATAGAATGAAGAGTCATGTGCTACCAAGATTGATCATATATATTCATTCAAATAAATTAACATGATTAATTCAATTTAATGTATTAAGTGTTCCTAACTTTTAGAGTTTTTTTTACTTTGTGTTTAGCTATTTTAGCTGATACAGTTAATTCGCGAGTTATCATTAATAATTTATTAAAATAAAATTGAAATGCAATATTGTTCAACTCTTCCTTAATAATGCACTGAAATGTGTACGTATCAAATTACTCATTAATTATCCATAAACTGTCTGATAAGGCATAATGGAGGAAATCAAACCTCATATGATATTTTATGACAGGAAATAATAGGGAATAGGGAATAAGGTGTGGCAGCCCGATATACTTTAAAACTCCGAAGCTTACTACAAATAAAAAGGGCTCCAAAACCAGATTGTACCAAAGTGTATATAGATATGCAGAGTTATGAATGAATTGTACTGCATGTAGACAACATGCTTATCAGCCAAATGTATAACAAAGCATTTATAGTTAGTACTTTTGAATGTACACAAGGTGCCTAAAAGCACCTTGAAACATCATGAAGTTCAGTATCTACGTAAGCTACTGATTCTCATTATTTTTCAATAACTTATGCAATTGTATTTCTATTAACATTTATACAACAAATGTTTATAAAATTTTTAGTTCTAGGTTATGTTTTGTGTATTAATGTGAAAGAGAAAAAAAAAATATTTTTTTTGAAATTAGTAGTTTTTTAAGCTACTATAAGTTTAACTGTTAGCCATTTCTCTATAGTTTATTAATCGATATTGAACAGTTGATTTGAATTGCTATATGAATAATTAGAATTAATTAATTTGAATAAATATAAAATATATAATTGTTAAAAATTCAACAATTTTTTCAAAATATAAATTAAAAAATCTAGTTAAATAAGTTAAGCTAAGAATTTATAAGTTCATTATATAACTGCAGATTAATTTTTTCAAAATGTTCATTTTGGCATAGAATGCAGCAAGCTATATTCAAGAATCGATTGATGAATATTCATGATATAAAGCTTAAATAATAGCAGTTTCATATGGTTGACTTGATGAATAGTTTGATATAAGTTGTCAAATCTTTCTATATTTTATTAAATTGCCATAGTTTAACTAATATTATGGATTATATATATATATGGGATGTAACCAGTTACATTATTAAAAAACAGATTTTATTCTTTTAAGAAATAATAAACCATGTATATTATATGTATGTATATTATTAGTCACTGATCAGTATATGGATCATTAAACTATATCAATTAGAAATGAATTTGAAAATAGTTACATGATAAACTAAAGTTATGATTTGATAAATGATGTATAATTATACAAAATTGATAACATAGGTCTCTAATTAAATTTTAATTCATTCCTTATCAGAATCATATTAAATCAAAAAGTGACATGTACAACAAACATAAATTTTAGAATTTAAAACATAAAAATATGTAAAATAGGTATTACAAGCAATTCAATCTAAAAATTACAATTGTTCATCATTATGTACTTACAAAATTAAATAAAATATAAATTACAACTATTAATAATATGAAAATATTTTACATTTAAAGAAAACATAAAATAGGTAACCAAAATTGTATTTATGTAATTTTCAATATTCAACAATCAATCAACTTAAATAAATTAAAAAAAATTATTATCATAGAATAGTATACAATATGGTATACAGGAAAAAAATGTGTAAAAAAACAATTACTCACCAAATTTATGACATTATCCAAAATTCCAGATTTAGTACTGCTTGTTATGATACCTATTATAATGTAATTATAATTAAGTTGACTTGTTTCCCTTGAAATACGCAAGATAAATGGTTGTTCATTAAAATGAAATTCAATAAGAATTCAATTTATTGCGGATACATATTCATGAATTGTCGGTAGTGTAACGACGGCTAGCCACGAGTCAGCGGCGAGCACAGACTTTATATGTCCCAGATGGCAGCGCATGCCGAGCAATATCACCGATAAAATGCCAGCGCAAAAGCCGCGCTCTCAGCACATTTTCGGCGCAATCAGATATAGCAATAAAAAATTATTATGATATATTGTTGTAAATAAATTATATTTATTTAAAATTATAATTATGATGATGTACGCGCAATCATTATAGATTTATATTTTGTAAGTATTCACAATATTGACATTTTTAAATAATTTTAGGTATTTAAATAAATTATTGTCCATGCATAATTAATTATGCACAAAAAATTTTCTTTAATTTACAATTATTTTAAATAAGTAATAAAATATTTAACAAATATTATTGTTTGTAAATATTTCATTTTTTAAAATATTTATGTATATATATTTACAAATATATATTTATATATATTTACAAATCAATTAAGGCGCCAATTTGCGATCAGTCCATCGGATGCAAATGAATTGCCATTGTTACATGCTACTATCGGTTGATAGCCAATAAAATGTGTATTGGTCAGAATCGAATGGGTAGCACTCTCGCTACTTTCTTTACCGCCTAACGAAATCCACAGGTGTGACAAAACGCATTTCTTCCCCCTTTTCCCTCACCTACAATCACCTGCAACTACAACTGAAAACTGAACCCCAAGCAGGCGTTGACGATGACGATGACCCCACAGCTACCTAACATTGCACCGGCACATCGGCAGCCGAAAAATTGCAACACAGGTGGAAGCTCTTCTGGGAACAGTACCGTCTCAGCCAAAACCAAATCGCAAATTATTATTTAAAATAAATAATAAATCCAAAAAAACAATACCTTATCCACTCAACCAACAGAAAAACCTTCAAAATAAATGTATTGGTTAATTAAAAAAAGGAACTAAACAAATTTGTACAATGTAAAATATATATATATATATATAAATATGCAACTAATGTTACTTTAAAGGAAATATTAATATTTATACAAAATTAATAATTAAATTTTATATAAACCTGTAAAGATAAAATAACCAAGGCGTATACAAACTTTTTGAACCCAAGTAAGATAATTTCTTTTTATAAAAATATAGAAAACATTAAAATAATTAAATTGACAACGAACTAGATAATTAATTCTAATCGTTTAAATAAATATAACAAGAAAAGAATGTTACAAATTTGTAAACGCCTTAAAAGTTATTTTATCTAAATAAATAAATACGAGAGCATATTAAGACGCGTGGGAGTGTCAGAGAAGCTCAGAGAGGATCTCACTCACACTTACAGTTTTCGCAGAGCCCTTACACTTAAAAGAACAGTCCGAGCCATGAAAAAGTTAGTCTCGCTGTTTCCACTGTATCATCAAATTCAATTCACTCCGTAAATCGACTTCGTGTCGAGAAGGATTCGCGAACTCAGAACTCAGTTTAGTATTGCCCATTTATTATACTTTATTATTATTATCTATGTAATTTTTATAATCAACAAGAACTACTATACCAGAATAAAAAAGTAATTAAGAAACAATTCGTAAAGTCAATATTTAACACCACCAAACCATTCGTTCCTTATTTTATATGTTCCATATTATTCAAGATTTTGTAAGAATACATTTTTCTGTCTCTTCCCTAGTTCGTGTGCTCAGGCACAGGCTAAAAATGAGGCAATCGGCGGGTTAAGTCAAACTTAATTTGTCGAAAGTGTGACTCCCATCCTCACAAGGGACGGACGTCACATACTATTAAAGTATGGTCATTGTTTTCGTCATATTTTGACTATTTTTCTTGTATTCTTGTATTCTGAACCGGTTTTGCTGCATATGTAGGTGCATTGTCATGGAGCAAAATTACCTTGTTATATCTTCTGGCCTATTCTGGTCATTTTTCGATAAATGCATAATGTAAATTGATCATTTGTAATTTAAATTACGAATATCGTCGAATTTATCTCAAACAATAAGCAAGATTACAAGATTACAAAAAAAATTATAATAATAGAATTAAACAGTTGCTAATTAGTTAAGTAGCTATAAATTTTCATATATTGCTTTCACCTATTAGAAAAATATTATATAATTTTAAAGTTTAGATATTTCATGTTTAAAAGTCTGAAAACTTTACTTTTGTCAAAATTTTAAAAGCATTTTGGAGAATAATAAAATTATATTCGGAGTGAAAGGTGGAAATGTGACGACCATGAAAAACTGACGAGCCTGCGAAAGTGACGAACATGAAAAAGTCCTGAATATGCAAACGTTCCAATTGCATAGAAATGACGATTGCCGAGTGCGGCCAAAATGCACATAATGAAATAA
Source organism: Sycophaga agraensis (assembly GCA_018906755.1). NCBI lineage: Eukaryota > Metazoa > Arthropoda > Insecta > Hymenoptera > Pteromalidae > Sycophaga > Sycophaga agraensis. The sequence goes on along the minus strand of JACCIE010000120.1, from coordinate 245,369 downwards.
CACCCTCTTATTTGGATTTGCTCGTATACAGTATTCAAAGTTTTAATGGACGTAATCTCATAGTTAATTGTAGCGGATATTGGATTTAGATTTGGAAAAGTCCGCTTTACAAAATCGAAAATCCTCTGGCAGGTTTTTTGTTTATCATCATTTAGGATCCCCAACAAGAGATTTACTGACTAAAAGAATATGCTCTATATAGAAATATTTATATTTTTGAAAGTTAATATGTTTTAAAAATTATCAGTAATATTTTTGCTTGCAAAAGATTTTATTTTTATAATTAAATATTGCGATGAATGCGAGCGGTCGCACAACTTGAGTAGTACTTTAACTTGACTACCCAGTTATTTTTGCAGTTATTTTTCAAGTGCTCTCTGAGCCGGTTGTAGAAAATTCTTTCAAGAAAGCTTGAATGAAAGCAGAGCAGTGAAATTGGCCAAAAATCATCTGGCCCAGAAGGTGTTCTAAATTTGTCCAATGGCACTACATGAGCCTTTTTCCAAATCTATGGTAAGCTCTAGCCATCCAGCGAGTGATTGTACAACTATTACATGCAAATACTATATTTACAAGCAAGGCCATTTATTCAACTCTTTTACTTACTCATATCCATGTTTCAGGTGTGATAGGGTCACAGGCCTGTGAAAAGGCCGGGGCTGTCCCCTGAAAAATAAAATAAGTTAAATTAGACAAGAAGGAGCTGTACAGCTAGAGAAGGTTAGGTATTCGAGTGTGGGGCAATCTCCAGAATCGGACGCAGCGGATTTCATAAAAATAGAGTGCTTACCGTGTGTGGACTTCTTTTGAGGTTACGGGATGCCGGGATACAGTAAAACATTCGCGGTACGAAAAACTCTCGGCAGACCATGAGCGCGGACGAGGTCAACACAGCTGCAGCCAGAGATCGGAGGCCAGCATCTTGTTGACTGCCCGCCAAAACCCAAGCTGCCGCGCCGCGAAACAACGGATTACGCGAGCCAGACGCCGGCCGCTCTGCAGCTGTAGAGAGCGCATGCGCACGGCGTCGCGTCGGCGCACCAGCGGGCGCGCAACCAGTGTTGCACTGAACCAGCTACAGACAAGTGGTCGCCCACGTGCCTCTGTAACCTGAAATTCAGTCGCGGCCTTTTTTCACCGAATCCGTCGAGATTATTTCACGAGAGAGCGTGCGGCTAACCTCGTTCGCGGCGCCGGCCACGTGGCGACATTGCAGATCGGGCGGCTCCTTCGACGACGAGCACGAGCCCGGCGAGCGCGGACCGGTGGCGATTGCCACGAGGCGATGTCACGTGAGTGCTCATGCACGAACTATATTTCTGTCGCTCTTCTTAGAGCCCTTCCCCCTTTCTTTTCTGTTTAATTTCAGAGGAGGTTTTTTTACCGTTTCGGCGGTTTTTCCTCCCCTACTGAGCCAAATATAATCGTAGCTGGCTCAAGTGTGCATTTTTATTTCTCCCTACTTTCCTTCCCTTTCCTTTATTTAAAAACGGGCGTTTAACCAGAGGTTAAGCGACCCGACGAACAACTACGAAGCCGCCAAGAAAGTCCGTGAAACAATGCATACAGCACTACGAGGGACATGTTAGACGCGGAGGAGGAGGGTGGGAGAGCACTCACGCGGCGCCAGGCGGAACTTGCGCGATGGAAAAATGCTACCAGCGGAAGCGGAGACTCTTTCCTGGGACGCCGACTCGGCTAGCCTGCTACTCCTGTACACTGCCGTGACCAGCAATCTCGAGGAGCGATTCAATCCTGACCATCCTAGCGACCACCTTGCAAGACGAGGAGGCCCGGGGCAAGCCTGACAAGGCCGACGTCGGAGACAAAACCTGCTCTGAGCATGCGCTAAGAAGTACCGGTCAGCCCGAGCACGCTGAGAGCGAAAGTGTGGCATCAACATCACCACCAAGTTAGGTCGGCTGCTAGGCCGGAGCGTCCTTCTCTTGATCTGGAATTGCCCAGGGGTTGACGCGCAGCGAGAACGAGGTTTCGGAACCACGGAACAGTCCGAGCAATTTTGTTACCGCGAGATCCAAGTAGCGTGGTTGGAGCGCGAGCTAGAGGCCCTACGTGCGGGTAATAATGTCTCTAAGAAGAGCCCGATTTCTCACTTAATGCCATTTATAGACGAAAACGGCGTCCTTCGAGCGTCTGGGCGCGTAACATAATTAGAGGGTATGCAGTTTAATAAGAGCCAGTTATTCTGCACTGTAAGCATAAAGCGACGCGTCTAGTTATACAGCACTACCACTCCCAATACATGCGAGTCATGAAACCGTAATTAACGAAATACGCCAGAAATTTTGTATCATCGGCCTGCGCAATGCTCTGCGCTCGATTATACGGGCGTGCGTAACTTGCCACGAGCTCAGGGGGAAACCGCGCAACCCGATAATGTCCGCTCTTCCAGCAGCCCGCGTCGCGCATTATCAACGACCTTTTAGTCAATGCGGAGTTGACTATTTCGGGCCGATATTCATCGCAATAGGCCGATAAAGGGAGAAACGCGAAAAAAAGGGGGGTTCTCTTCACCTGCTTGATGACGCGAGCTATCCATTTGAAGCTAGCTGCCAGTTTGACGGCCAGTTCTGCAATCATGGCTCTGCAGAGGCTGGCAGCTAGATGAGGCACCCCCATGACGATTTACAGCGACAACGTGACTAATTTCCGTAAGGCTAGCAAAGAGCTTTGCGACGCTGTAGACGCGATGGATACAACAAAAGAAGCGGAGTACGCGCGCTAAAAGCGAATAACGTGGGATTTTAACCCGTCCGACGCGCCGCACATGAGGGAAGTTAATACGCTAGGTGAAGACTGCGTTGAAGATGGTGTTAAATGACCAGGCTCCGACAATAAATTCACGCCCTCTGACCAATGTATCCGCCGATCCCCGCGACGATGAGGCTTTAACGCCCAATCACTTTCTGATTGGGACGTCGTCGGGCGAGATAAGGTTGTTGTATACGAAGATGAGCCTATCAGTCGTCACCGACAGTGGCGAATAACTCAATCGTTTGCCAATTTATTTTGACGTCGGTGGTTACGCGAGTACCTGTCTACTCAAATAGGTCGTACGAAATGGTTCAAGCGCGAAGAACCTCTGAAGCTGGGTGACTTAGTACTAATATGCAATTTTCAAGTCCATCGCAATACATGGAAGAAGGGCACAATCGTTGAAGTTTCCTCGAAGACGGCCAGGTCCGGGTGGCCAAAGTAAACACTCATAGCGGAGAATTTGTCAGGCCAACACACAAATTAATTTTATTAGTTGCGAAAGAATAATAAGTTTCATTGTTTATTTAGTTTTTAAGAAAAAGGAGAGAAAATCATGTTTGTTTTGGAATTTTATTTTTTTTTTATTTTTTTTTTTTATTAATATTTGAAAGTCGCGAATACCAGTTAATTTAATTTAGATAGCAAAGGCATTGTAAATAGCGAGAACTTTATTTTCAAATCATCATAGCGACTACGCGAAATGCATTTTTCTAGTGAATTATCTTATTTTGTTACTCATTGCGCCGAGATATAAATTCCTAGCACAATCGATGTTGTTTTTCTGTAAAATAAATGCTAGTAGTAGTAAAAATCACTACGATTTTGTACTGGGGGGAGGATGTTGCCGACATGTATATGTCAATATATATATATATATATATACATATTATTAGGCAGGCGTGTAACGCAGGGTACAAAACCGACCGGGATGGCACGCTGATCGTGGAGGTCGGGCTGCGGAGCAAGAATGGGACAGAAATCGCTCAAAGACGGGAGGAGGAGCTCAGCAGGGCCATAGCATATGACCATATATTCTACAACAAATTATGTAATTGTTGTAATTATTGTGGACGCTACCTCATCTATTCCTTACCTCGCCAATATAGCTTATTCTTCACGCGGTGCTGTGTCTTTCGAAGAAGCTCACGGTGTCCCCTCTGAGGCAGAGGCTCATATATACAGGGCTAGCCGGCGCCGACTGACCTGGCACCCAATTCGTTTCTCGTAGTTATAAATTAATAATATATAATAATATAAAGATGAATAAATAATTATCTATTGTTATTTTCTATCATTTCTATCATTGTATTTACAATATTTACTTTTGTTTAATACAAGAAAATTTAAATTTAATATAAATAAAAAAAATATTTTGTTATTGGCATTAATAAAGTCGCCTATGAGTAAAAAAGGATAAATGAAATAAATAAGTTTACATAAATATATATTTTATTTTATTAATTTTACTTAATACATATAACTTACTACAAATTTAAATTATTTACATTATTTGAAAATAATTTTTTAAATAAATTTTTTAAATAAATTGTTGTTCGATTAATATGATAGCTTAAGAAAATGATGTAAAACTGTAGTTCAGTATGTTAATTTGAATGTTTATATGAAACAGCTGAGACTTAGTAGCCAATCGGCAGGATGTGTCTACTGCGCAGGCGCGTTTTGAGTTACGAGATAGCCACTCTGATAGTTACTATTTTCGTACTTACCGACTCAACAATAAATTATTATGGTAATACTGGTAATACTCTTACGATAATGCTCCATACGATTCCTGTACTACTTCAACTATAGGTCTCGCTTATAATGTCAATGCGGCTATCTCTACTCGGGAGTATTTTGTATTTCCGATTTGAGCTAAACTGACTACTGATTCAGAGCTTTCAAATCCACCATAGAGGGCGCACAAGATGTACGGAACACACTTAAGAGAGCTGCAGGATATCCTTAGCTCTGTATTCCTTGGTTGGTCTCCGTTCTTGTCCTCTCTTTCTCCCTAGAACCAAGAATCAAGTAGCATCCGAGTCGAACCCAGTCGTACGTTGAAGATAGCGTGTTACACGTTTCGTGTCATTGAAGACTTAAAAGTAAGTAGAAAAATATCATATTTAAAAACTATTCTTGCAAGCAACTAATTAATTAACTAATCAATTTGAATAAATAAAAAAATTCGTGGATTACGCAATTATTAGTATTGATATGAATGGATGATTGTTACAAAAATCATTTTTAGCACGCCGTGCATATTTATTGATTTGTGTTAATTCGAATTACTATATTTAATGATGATTTCAATTTTCACCATCTTTCGATTGATGCACTGTGATGTTTTAATTAAACTGAATGAATAATATAATGTAACTAATATTACAAATAATGAATTTATATCTAACCATAATTCTTATTGCGTTTTTATAGAATGCGTTACGTGGCCGCCTACCTTTTGGCTATCTTGGGGGGTAAAACTGCTCCTAACCAGACTGCTATCGAGAAAATCCTTTCATCTGTTGGAATTGAAGTTGATACAGAAAAATTGAAAAAAGTTATCAATGACCTTAATGGCAAAAACATTGAAGATGTGATTGCTCTGGGTAACTATCAAACATTACTCATTTTAGAGCTCATTAAAATTAGTTTTCTAATTATATTTCTTCAACATATTCGTTATTTAGATACACTGTTTTTATTTTAGGTCGTAAGAAAATCTGTTCAATGCCTGTTAGTGGAGCAGTAATTCCTGCAGCAACAGCAGGTAGTGGAGGTACCAATGCTGCTACTGAAGAGAAAAAAGGTAAATATAGTTATTAAAATTATGTCAAAAACTTAGTTTTTCCCAAAATAGAATAGGTTTAAACCTATTGCTCTATTAGTTAATGTTATGTTTTCTATCTTTATTAAAAATAATCTTCACAAACTTCTTTAGTTAAGATATTTGAAATGATACATTTAAACATTTTATTTGAAATGAAACCAATTTAGTTTTGAGATATTCTAAATAAAGTGTGCATTTAATGTAAATTCAATTTTGATATTAAAACTTTTTATACTATTTGAATGTTTCATAGTTACACAAGTTACATAAAATAGATAAGTTAACATATTTTTACTGAATTATTGTAAATTAGGTTAAATAGTTCTATTTAAAACAATAAAAATTTGTGTTTTATAGAAGACAAGAAACCAGCAAAGGAAGATTCCGAATCTGAAGATGATATGGGTTTCGCTCTTTTTGATTAAGTACCAAAATCAGACTTTGCAGACAATAGAAGAACAATGTCAAGTTTGAATAGATATTTGTTATATGCTAATAATAATTTTGATGACTGACATTGTATCTTTTATCAATAAATTTTTTATTAAATGAAAGATGTTTATTTTTATTGCTTTTTAGATTTGTATTATGCCTTTTGAGCAGTTTTTGAAGTTACATTGTGAACTTTATGTTTGATATTTTATTAATGTAGACTAAGAAGGTAGCTGAATTACTTAAAACAATTAGTAAACAATTGAAAATAATTTTGTTTGTAATATTTAATTCAATGTATTTAAAATTGTAATGAACTTTTTACACAGGTAATTTGTTTATCTCCTTGTGCACAAAGCGTTAGCACTGCTCGTCGTGGAAACAATGTTCGTGTCGTAAATATATCCATAATTTTTGCCAAAAGAAAACGTTAGTTTTAATCAAGAAGAAAGAGATAACTAGCTCTTGTGAAGCTTATGTTCAAAAAAATGGCTTCATTTGTCAAACAGTTTGAAAATTTTTTACTTTATCTTGCATTTAACATAATTTGTAAATTTATTAATGATTGGATAACAAAAATATATTATTGGATGATTTATGTTAAAAGACGAATTATTTTTAATATTTGTAATATTTTTAAAGCTCATATATACATGTGGTACAAGTTTACAATTGAAATTGCCTATTTCATTTTTATGCAATATTGTATAATTTAATGAACTACATTAATATAATAAATATAAAATATACTAAAAAATAATAATGCAAATTAATGTATAAATTGTATTATTATTTTAACTACTCCGTTAGATTTGGATAAAAAATCAAAAGAATAAATTAATAATCAAAGTTAGTCAATTATCAAATTATCAAAATAAAAAATTAGTTGTAAAATAAAAATGTATAATTTTAGTTTTATTTATTATATACATTGAGATTGTGGACATTGCCCTTCAAAATAATATTGAATGGGCAAGTTATATAATTATCGTGAAATTAACTACATATTCTTTCTTAAGTACGAACTGTTTTTATTAAATAAGAGTTGCTGCTCTACAATACTCGAATGTTTTTCTTTAATACAACCCTGCAATTTAGCGACTGTATTTTGAGAGATCATTGCTTATAGCAATATAGCATATAGCAAATTTTATAATAATAATTACTGACGAACAAATACATAAATTCTTTCAAACGTGATTACACTGTTTCTATCAATAATTTTATTGGTTGTTAAATATTAAAATGTATTTAATGAATATATATTTTATATAATTTGAATTTGTTAGAAATAGCTCTGACTGGCTGTTTTAAAATGGAAGAATTCTAGAAAAGCAAAAAAACGCTTTTAAAAGAATGTTCGAACATGCCGAGGCAAAACCATATAAGGGAAAATGTAAAAAAGATGTATGAGTCTAAAGACAGCAGGCAGAATTAGCAGACGGCCAGGGCCGAATCGGGTGCAGGGCCTGGGTCAAAAATTTTTTCTTTAAACTATAAAATTGTCATTTAAACCGACGTATATTCAATGTACACCTGTGATAAAAAGATTTTTCAAAAAATTATGTCAAAAACCTATTTATTTATATAAATTCGATAATAATCTAACAAATAACTGCCGAAATTTAGTCGATTTCCCGCTAAGAAGCTATAACTTCTGCCTGCAACAGTGGATTTTCCCCATTTTGTGCATACAGACTTCGTTTATGGTTACAAGCTAGTAGCCCAAAAACCAGAGCATCAGAAAATTATTTAAACATTGTTTAATAAACAATCTAGATTGTTTATTAAACAATGTTTAAATAATTTTCTGATGCTCTGGTTTTAAATAAACAATCTAGATTGTTTATTAAACAATGTTTAAATAATTTTCTGATGCTCTGGTTTTTGGGCTACTAGCTTGTGACCATAAACGAAGTCTGTATGCAAAAAATGAGGAAAATTCACCGTTGCAGGCAGAAGTTATAGCTTCTTAGCGAGAAATCGACTAAATTTCGGCAGTTATTTGTTAGATTATTATCGAATTTATAAAAATAAATAGACTTTTTGACATAATTTTTTGAAAAATCATTTTATCACAGGTGTACATTGAATATACTTCGGTTTAAATAATAATTTTATAGTTTAAAGAAAAAATTTTGACCCACGACCCTGCACCCGATTCGGCCCTGGCCGTCTGCTAACTCTGCTGCTGTCTTTAGACTCATAAAAGATGTGTAGGTACTCTTATGAATTGTCTGCAGGTTAAAGTAATATTTTTACATTACTTGTTATTTTCAAAATAATTACAAATATAATTTTAATATTAAATTTATACCATATATTAAATACTATAAAAATTAACTTGTCAATGAGGTAGTAAAATTATCTCATTAATCGTCATCGCGTACTATATTGAAAATTTATACTTGTTACTTTACATACTTTTAACTAAATTATTAACGAAATTTGTTCAGTATTTATTCATTACTATGTATTTCTATAAAATCGATAACGATAGTGTTTATATGAAACAATTAAATATTGCAATGTTTTTCACAGAAAACAGGGTAGAGGTAGAACCAGGGATAAATAAAGAGATAGCTGATGCTATAGGCCCAAGCCGCGCCAAATTCGATGCGCCGTAGCAATACGCACCCTCGCAGAGAAAATTGTAATCTGCCGCACTTGAGGGAAAATAAAAATATTATGAAGAGCATTTTATATAATAATAAAAATTTAAATTATATTAATTATAAAATGAACGCTCCTTGATTAAAATGCTATTAATCAATGCATTTCATTCAATGATTGGTTATCTTGAAATCTAATGTTGTATACAAATTGTGCTATGTATACAAAGATTATATTAAGTAGGAATTAATTTCATCACAGTATATTAATATGATATTATTTGCACCAAAATAAATTAATTTATATTAAATAATTTTTTACATGATTTACTTCCTACACTGTATTTATAATCTTGTATATTGAAGTAATTTATTCTAGTTGCAAACAATATATTGTATTATGAAAGAACAATAATTTTTTATAATAAAAGAAAATTAATATTTGTGCGTTTTAAAATCAAATATCAATTGGTGTAGAATAGTGATATATAAGTCTTGATTTTCAGCTCTACTCAATTGACATTGATGCATACAGTTAAGATCACGAAAGTATATAGCTACATTTTTTTCTATTTGAAGAATAGCGTTTCGATTCTATTTTGAATGCTTTTTGCAATTAATCAGATAAAGTTGTAAAAATTCTAAACGACAATTGACTAATTTGTTATTTGTCGAATGAAGAAGTTTTTTAAACAAAAGTTTATAATCGTATCCCGTTTTTAGGGACAATTATATACAATATGGTTTTTAAAAAATACGCAAAAGAATTATTAATTAAATTATATACACAAGCTTCTATCTTATGCTCTTTCGTGTGCATATATTTGATTTGTCACTTTTATGCAAATAAAGTGGATTTATTGTATGTAATCGTCAAAATTATATTAATATTATTGATTTTAAATTATCTTTACTTTTGTTTGAAAATGTGCATAAATCAAGGCATAAATCTTGCGTGCATTGCAAAACGTTTGCTATCATTTTCACGCTTGAGGTCCGAGTTCGGGCCTCGGGTCCGAGGTGAGGCCGAACAGCAGAAAAGCAGCTGCAAGCAGACCCGCCGAAAATCCGACGAACTGACACAAGCTAGCTACCGAATCATGAACATACACACACAGAAACAGTGCTGGCCACGTGCGTCCATCTGGGCTTGACTTGACTCGTTGCTCGCGCTGGCTCCTCCAATGCGGCCGCGAGTCATGGACACATGCAAACGATCGAGTCATGCACAGTCGCACACATAAAGAGGGCCGGGCACACGGACGTGGCTTGTCATTCGCGCTCCTTCCCTCGCCGATTAGAGCCGAGCCAGCTTCGGCCGCGATCGGGCGCACCAACACATACCTACGGCCGGTCACATGGACACGACTCGTGGCTCACGCTTACTTCTTCCCTCTCCCTTATTTCCCCTCATTTCCCCTCAAGTGCGACAGATTACAATTTTATCCGCGAGGGTGCGTATTGCTATGGCGCATCGAATTTGGCGCGGCTTGGGCCTATAGCATCGTCTATCTCTCTATTCATCTCTGGTATTATTAAACTTTAGTTTAAGTTCACCTCGACGCGTTCTTATTTCACCACGATCCCATATATCCCACAATATTTTGTTTAAGCTCGCGAGATCATCCGCATCCAGATTCAAAAATATCAGGATCCAGGCTTCACTTTTACCATCATCTTCATTTAATTTATTTAAGTTATTTTGCTTCAAACAATGCATTATCTATTGAAAACTAATAACATACTTTTTAAAGGCAAAGTTACATCTTTACTAAAGTTGTTTTCAAATCCCACATTAACTTTTTTTGCAAAATTTTGCACTAATTTTATATTTTCTGATTTTAAACGACTGCAATCTAAAAGAATTATTTTGCTCGTACTTATCTGTTTTCAAAATTTAATAAATTAATCATTAGTGTACTATACGACTCAAAGGATAGGATTTTGTTTTTTTTACTATGGTTACTGCAGGAATAAGACTTAATGTTTATTTAGAAACTCATACATTGTATCTTCTTTTGTTCTAGAATTCAATTTTGAACACGATTTATTATTTATTTTTTTATACATTATTCTACTCATACAGCTTAAAATGTATCATGTATATATTGTAACAGGCGCCAGGCGATGGGCCCGTCAAAGCCAACGTGTCATGCGGGCAAGGGAAAATCGCGGGAAGTGGGAAAGTGGGCTAGTGGGAAATCATGGCGGGAAAGGTTAGTATCCTTTCGGCCCTCGTGGAAAAAAAATATCGCGTCCGTTGACGCGCCAGAGAGATTTCCCGCCAGAGCCTCCTGGAGAGAGGAAAGACTGCGCCGACCTGTAGAGGACAACCAGAAATCGACGTCGACCCGGACGGCGTTAATTCCAGGTCTCCTCCTAGATATCGCTGGACGTCCCTCGACGGCAGGAGCGTGACCATGCGAGGTACCCCCAAGGTCCAGTTGATGTCAGCAACGTCCGCACCAGAGCCCAGGTTCGGTAATATCAAGAGATATAATATCGCGGATATTAAATGTGCAACCGAGTATAACGAAGTCGGTTGCACAGTGCACACTGTCTAGCGGAGCGTGAGTGAGTGAGAGAAAGAGAAAATACCTCTCTCGCTCCCAGCAGTATTTATCGGCGCTAGAGTGCGTGCGAGTGAAAGAGAGAGAAAATACCTCTCTCTCATTATCGTCAGCCGCGAGCACGAATTGTGCGGCATCACGAGAAGCGCGGACCTCTCTCCCGTTTAGGACCCTTAGGGTGGGGTCGCGACGATCGACCCTACTGAGTTATTACGGTCGGTGCGAGAGTGCGCGCTAGACGCGGCGCAGAGTCGACCCACAAAGTGCGATTGCGCAGCGCGTAATTCAAAAAAACGTGCACGCATGCGCAGGTCGAAAATTGAATTGACGCGAGGATTGGAATATAATTATTGTAAATTATAAATGATTGCGTAGCGAGTGAACAATTGCGCAATGGGAATCGATGTTATTTTAGTGGAGTTCAAATTTTGCGCGTTGGCGCATGCGCAAACCGATCGGTATTCGAACAATCGAGTTTATCGACCGAAAGAGTGTACGCGCGGGTTGGCACGTTGTGTAATAAATCAATAAAGGTGTTTTACTGAATTTTAATCTAATTTCACTTAATTCTTTATTTATTTACCGTGTCGGGGTTGAGAGCGACCGATTAGCCCCCAGTCCCATCCCCTAATAGGAATTGGACTAGATGCAAGCAATTCCAAGGACTACGCCATCTCCGCGGGAGTTGTCAACGGCAGCTCATTAGCTGAGCAGCCAGCCAGCTGACGCGCTACACAGGGTGCGCGGCCGAGAGGCAAGTGCTTGCGACACTGCCCCATAGCATGTAGAAGTGAGTGACACCTCCGGATCTCCCCGTTACAATTGACGCCCGACGTGGGGCGATAACCTTTCGGTCGATAAACTCGATTGTTCACTTACAACTGCGCGCACCCGCTTTTCTACGCTTTGGTAAAAGGCTTTGCTGCGCAGTTTACTTGCGCCGCTCGCACGCTCGACCGCGGCGCGTAATCTCCCTTTCTCCACTCGTATAAACACCTCGTGAACTAAAGGTGAGTTTTCTCTCTCTCTCTCTCTCAGCCGCGTCTAAATCTCGCGTCTCCCGCGCATCGCCAATAACGTGCAAAAACAAAATTTGCCGCGCCTGGCTTAATTATTATTATCTTCAATATAATAATTATTATTCAACCGACGTGAGCTTGCTGTCAGGCGCTGCGGCGACGAGCTAAACTTGCCCGTGGGGCTACCTCTCCAGGTCGTGCTCCCAGGGGCCAACCATTGTTCTAGGAGGTGGAGCAGAAGTCCTGTGCAGTCTGAATATAGAAGGTGGTTTTATTATTTTCACGAAATTCGCATGTAATTGTATAATCCAAATGTTATTTTCTATTTCTGCAGAGTAAGCGACGCGCAACCTGTGTAACATACTTACTTCTTTCGTACTTACCAACTCAATAACAAATCGTTATGGTGATATTCCTGCGATAACGCTTCATGTGATTCCTGCATTACTTTGACTATACGGGTGCTTCACAACGTCAACGCGATTATTTTCATCTCGGCTGCATTCGGCTGCCATAACTTCTGCGCATTCGGTACTTTTGCATATTCAGAACTTTTTCGTGTTCGTCACATTTCCACTTTCTTGTCCATATTTAGATTGCTGAGCAGCGCATGCGTAGTTGCCACTGATACCGTGTATATACGCAGCTACTGCAAAACCTTTTTCGAGTTTTTTTCAAAATTAGCATCATAATTGTAATTCTAAAGAAGATTCAAGTTAAATTAGCAAGAGTTCAGTTATTTAAATCAATTTTTTGTAATAATATTGATTATTTTATTATTGTTTTTGCTGAAATATCAATTTACAGTTATTGCACATTGTTTTCTTGAATTTAAGTGGGGTTGAGGTTGAATTAGGCTAACTCGTATTAAAGAAGGGTACAAATAGGGTCCTCTCCAGTGATATTTTTCTCTAAACATTCAAATTTTTGCTGACTGGTGTACTTGATTCCTGTGTATGATTGGTAATGGTTGTGTCTAGTTATAGTATAATGGACATTATGCTAGATTTAATCTCATTCTTCATGGTTATGGCTTAGTTTGGGCCAATCTTTGAGATTATCTTTCCCAATTTTCCTTTAATCCTATTAGATATACCCTTTGATTAATTATTTATAGGAGTATAAAAAGTAGAATTCGACAAATTGTTTTACTTCCTATATCATCAATTTTGTGAGTTTTGTGCATTAAACTGTGTATAATATTAATAAATTTTATTGGACAGAACTTTTTAATAAGTGACTTTTAAAACAACAGTTACTACTTTACAATGTTTTAGAAAATCAATCATTTTTATTTGAATAATGAGGTTACAAAGTTGTAGTTTACAATTATTATTAATAATATAAAAAAATTTTAATTATCTCTTAAATTACTAGTTTTAATTAAATTATGACATTTAATTCATTTATAAATTTGAAAAAGTTTATTTCCCTGTTGATATATTAATAATTTCATAATTTTGATCGTATTTTACACGTGCGGTAGTATAATTTCACAGTGTCGTTACAGATTCAGTGGCTTACAAAAATGTTTACTGTGTACTCACGATTTCTTTCGAGATTATTGTTAAGACGTTCTAGTTCTAATATTTCTCTGAGAAGTGTAACGTATATTCATTTCTTTCCCCAACAATATTTGAAAATTCATGGTAGATTTAAATATTGTCGTCGAAAAATGAATTTATGGTTCTGGGAGCAAAGTATTCAACTATTCAAAGCTTGTACAAGACAGTGTGAGTTTATAGCTGCTCAAAATGTTTCAAGAAGTGTACAGTTTTTTTATCATTATACAAGAATTTGGGATCAAATAATTCTAGGAAAATGTATACCATCATGGAAATATAAAGTTGAACAAAGTACAAAAAACCTTTTATTCGGCTGTATTGGTGTTACATTGTATAATTGGGATAAGGAAAGGATATCAAATAAAGAAATATATAGGTATATTGTTTATTAATTAAAATAGAAGCATAGTTTTTCTAAAACTAATTCATAACATCAAAATTTTTTTAAAGTTATAGTAGTGAGTTTGAACAAATACGTATACTACAAACATCAACTATAATCTGTGCCAAATGTCATTTAAGGTTAATTATAGATATTCCTCAAACAGGACTAGAATATTGTCGATGTCCTAAAGTAAAATCTGCCTTGCATAATGGCAAAGATGGTACACAAATGAATATTATTTATTTTATAATAATTTTATATGATCCTTTGATAATTTTTTAATGTATGTTAAACTTATATTAATATCCATGTTTAATTTTTAGAAACAAAATGGGATCCATTTATAGAGCGCCAAGATATGATATTCTGGAGACGAGAAGAAAAGGATTTTAAGGGCTTGTATGCTTATAAAGTATATGGATCTTTTGATGATGTTTCAGCTGAAGATTTTTTGCAAATTCAAATCGATTTGGATTACCGTAAGAAGTGGGATACTACAGCAAAACAGTTAGAGATAATTGATACTGATACTGTATCTACTGAATCTAATAAAACCTGTAGTGATATTATCTATTGGGAAATGGCATGGCCTGTAAGTTCAATTGTATATTAATTACATAAATTACATAAGTAGAAGATTAATTATTTTTTGAATAATCCTAGCGGATGTTTACAAATAGAGATTATGTTTATCAAAGAAGATGGCTTTATGATAAAAAGAATAATATAATTATCATTATTAGTAAAAGTACTGAACATCCAAATGCTCCAATTAGATCTGATACTCATAGGTGAGAAATTAACTCTCATATTATTATTGTTATTTAATAATTATTCCATTGTTGAAATTAATTTATAGAGTAACAAACTATTGGTCATATATGGTTATAAAACCATACAAAAACTTTTCTGAACCAGGAATTGAATTTGGATTAACATATTTTGATGATCCTGGAGTTAATTTACCTTCAGCATTCACGGCTTGGATTACTAGAACAGGTACATAATTAATAAATTATTATTAATTGATTTAAAATTATGAGATCTATTTAAATTCAAACTAAAGTGCATTTTATTTCAAGATTTGCCTGAATACTTGTATCGAATGAGACAAGCTAGTAAAGATTATAAAACTTACAAAGCATCACAAGACGATAAAATTATTTCAAAATCAATTATTATAATTAATACTGAAAATGACATTAATGAAATTACGCATACAAATAAATTATATAATCAGACTATTAATGAGAAAAATCAAAGTAATCAAACAACTGAAAATTTAGATGACATGTTGTTATCATTGCCTACAGTAATGGATGAAGGTGAAGTAAAAGATAATAATGATTTGGAATTAAATGAAAAAGAACAAGGTTTTCTCAATAACTTATTTTTTGCAAAATTATTTGTATAGCGTCTTTAGAAATAATTAAAATAATTTTTATTATATTGAAAATTATGAACTAATTATTTAAGTAAAAAAAATAACAAAGAATATTATTCATTAGCTTGCTTAACTTTTTTAAAAGTTTAGCACCCTGTGATATTAAGTATGTACATAAAATTTTTCCCTCAAATACTAAGGCAAATATATATATATCAATTATACATAAATATTTGGAAAAAATTTTGCAGATTATTATTAGACTAATGTCATTGACTACATTTTTATTTATTTTTATTTCACTGTATTATATTTTCAGGAATTAGAAATTGTTTAAAAATGTACCAATGTGAAATTAGTTAATTAAATATTATCTAAATAAATTAAGATAAACTACTTCACTTAGATTTCCTATAGGTTCTCTAGATATACGAATAAAGTCATAATTATGTAATATACAGTATTTTATTTTCTCTTAATTCATTAAATGCAAAATTAATTACAAAAAATAATATACTTATAAAAATAACTATACTAGATATCAATAGTGGAAAGTACACTGTCTGCTTTATCTTTAAAATAAAATGTTACTTTTAGAGGTAATTTCTTTGGAAGAGAAATATATCCAGCACAATCTTGATCATGACATTTTTGGTACATAAGTTTGGTAGTCAGATTAATAATATAAAAAATATTATTACTTTTATGCCATCTTCCAATATTTGCACAGTACCTGTACAAAATTTTCATTAAAATTTTAAACTCATATTCATTATAACAGTATTAAATATTACTAACCTGTTACCAAGTATCTCATAAATTATTATTTGATTTTTTTCTATATACTTAGTATCTCTTATTTTTCCAGGCTTTACAAAATCTGAAATATATTTATCTAATTCCAAATATGGAGACTTTGGGTATTCTTGGAAAATAGATTGCTTTAGTTCCAATTTTTTATTTTGATTAAAGCTTAATAATTTTAATTTGTTCTTTCTAGGTAAATAGGATACAAGTGAATTTAAAAATAAATTTAATTCATTGCTTTTAAGGTTTTTGTTCCAAATACATTCACAATCAAGAGCATGAACTAAATAAGACATTTTACCCCATTTTGTAGCTTTGTAGATTCTAAACTGTCTATTTTTAGTATAAATATTAATATCTATAAATAATGTTTTTCCTTTTTTAGTTGTAATGATTAGTTCCTGAAGATCAGCTTTATTAAACTTATTAAGAATGTCATGTTTCATATTTTCATTTAATAAAAAGTCATTAATATCTTTATAAATCAATTTCACAAAGGCTCCAACATGATAATTATTTTCAAATGCTACATCTTTTGTACTAAAAATTAAGTGTTTACTAAATTTCCCTAATCTGGAAGAATCCAAATTAATAATTATTTTTTTATGACATGAATAATTCAAATACTTAGTGAAGTATTGACAGGTTATATTTATTAATGTCTTTGTCATATGAATGCCATCTTTGTTTTTATTCAAGTCTATTTCAAATTCAAGGTCATAATAAAGAAAACATGGTGCGTTTTGAGGAATTAGCTGAAACAAATAATTTAAATTATCAATAAACATAGAAAAATCAAGTAATCTTATCTTATTTCATAATTTTAAATGTACTTCATAAAAAACTCTTTTTTCTGGTAGAATATATTCAAAGTCCTTCCACAAATCTTCAGGATGTGTAACAATAAATTCTCTTTTTTCATTCTCATTTTGAAAAACAAAACAACATAATAAATTATCATCTGTACTATACTGGGCAGCATTAATAAGAGCTTCATTCTGCTTCCAAAACTTTTTTCTATAAACTTTTGATTGAAGTAACGATCTGGGTTTATATTCAATATCTACAAGTCTTCTTTTTCTTTCTTGCTCAACTTTATTATCATGTTCAGAATAAAGGTCATTTAAGTAATGTCCATAAAATTGGACAGGTAATATAGGAACCTTCATTTTATTCAGAGTTTTAATACTCTCATTTTAGCCAGATTAACACTCTAACTCAAAACAATCTAACAAAAATATAATCAAAATAATGTGAAATCGAATTTCAGAGGTTTTAGCAATTTTCAAAAAAACATGGATTTTCCTCAAATTTAGATGAAATGCAATTAAAATATTCAAAATCAATGCCAAGCGAGAAAAAGTAAGGTTATCCGTGAATGTTTTGATCAAAACTTGTATATTACAAAATGTAAACAGTGATAACTAAAGTCAAAGATTAAGGGTGTGCCCAGGTGTGCCTTACCGCCATCGGAATGCCGCCTTGGCCAAATTAGAAGCTTTGAGCAGGATACAATTTTTCGGCCAGTAAAAATATTTGTTGTAAATAAAAATTATATTAAAATAATCTTTGAATTTTTTTATATACTGCGCTATTATTATATAAATAAAAGTAGTTTAAAAAATTCCGATAATAAATGAACTAAGTCTGACCTCAAATGTCGTCTGCATCGTGAAATCTAGTAACTTTGAAGTGCAATTAAAAAAATATTCCAGTGATGCCAGAAAATCAAGACTTTTCGCAGAGCGCAGAGCGCCTCTGCACTGATAGGCAGAGAACTCGCGCACGGTTTGAAATAGGAAGTGCTGGAGGGGATGAAGAAGGAATATGCGGCACGAGCCTGCACTGCGCGCTATAAATTGTGCCACATTAATATTATTAAATGTAAATAAATACTACCTAACAATAAATTTTGTTATAAATTAAATTAACATTTGTAAAAAATATGTATGCAAGTCATATGCTTGCGTAAGTCCCAACATGCTGTAAAAAGTCTATGCAATAGATATGTGGCGTTTCCGCGGTCACCGCCCGCACGACCGCCGATGCCTCCGCTGTCGCGCCGAAAGCAGCGATTTATCCCGTAAGATTGGCGATAGCCTCTAGAGAGGGCGTTAGGCGGCCCAAGTGCCCCCGCGCGGGCCTGCAGCCACCTTAAGGTAGCAAGCGCTCGCAACTTACTCGAGTTTCGACCGGCACGAACGCACGTGTCGCCGCGTCCCGCTCTGTATTATTATGGAAAAGCAAATAAAGAACTTAAACGAAAATCCTTAGCGAGTGTTTCCTTGGGCGCTACGCCTAGCCCGCCCCATCGACATCCCAACATCGCTAAAGATACACAACATTATATGTTTAATTATTTTTAAAAATGGCAAATAATAATATTTAAATGATTAAATAATTTATTAGTGTATATATGTATGAACGTTTAAGTACATTAATGAAAGAAATTATATTAATTTATTAATATATTAAGTACAATTAATGAAAAGAAGTCTGCAAAAATCAGTTGCTCTTGCTTTGAAACAGATTTAAGCTTGCGCTGACTAGATCAAGCAAAGTAGCAATACTCTTTCATTACTTGTTTTTATCTATGTTTAAGCCACTCAGATCTTAATCATTACTTCGTGAGTTGGGTTATTGTCAAAAATATTAAAGCCATAGACACCCTACGCTCTATCACTTATCACCCTTCTCCTCCAAATACATATTTTAACCCCTTCACTGGTGATGTATCATTTATGATCAAAAAAAAGTCGTGCCACAACATTTTTCAACCAATTCATTTCGAATTCACTGTGTAAGGGTTTTGGGGGTTGCTGATTACGAATCTAAGATCAGAATTAAAAAAATTCAAAATAACGATCAGAAACGATTTTACGATCCCAAAAACGCCTATATTTATCGTACAATTTTTTTAAGTTTATTGTCCTACCATTTTTGACACGTAAAATAAAAAGAATTATATTTTAATATAAATTTAATAATTTATTATTTAATATTTTATTTTTAACTTTCTTTTTCATTCAGGACAATAGAATGTATATTTTTACAGGTTTTTGTATTTCAGGCAACGGGATTTAAATCTTATATTTAGGACAATAGGATGAACTTTATTTTTTCAATTTTATTTATTTTAGGGTGTTACTTGGAGATCGTTGCACAATGGACAACAAAATTAATATTTTATTTTTAGCTTTATTACAAAGCAAAAGAAAGCATAATAAGCAAAAAAATTGCCCTGAAGTGGAATCAAACCCGGGTCTCCAAAACAAAACGTTATAAGACACGCCTCAACCCACTCGACCACTGTACCAATCATATGCCA
The DNA here is from genome assembly GCA_018906755.1 of Sycophaga agraensis. Classification (NCBI taxonomy): domain Eukaryota; kingdom Metazoa; phylum Arthropoda; class Insecta; order Hymenoptera; family Pteromalidae; genus Sycophaga; species Sycophaga agraensis. The sequence continues at coordinate 225,659 of JACCIE010000120.1, read as the reverse complement.
TCTATTCGAGATGAGTGTTGAGCAAGTATTTCACGCGATGGTAGCGAATGGTCGAGTTGAAGGCGCGTCTGAGCACTTGCAGGAATCTTGGCGTCAATGAAGGCAGAAAGTGAATAATCGACAAAGATATATTCGACTGATCTTTATTGTAATATAGCGACAGAGCTCCTGAGAGATGTGCTTACATGACGAGTTTAACTATATTACTGAACCGCTGGCCCCTTATGGGCTCACATATTTATAGGCATCGCAGCTCTTATTATCTAGTACTATCTGTATGCTGTTTTATCTTTGTATATAAGATTAGTTTACAAGAAGTAACTTAGATATCTATGTGACAGACCGAAATTCTATGCATTATCTATGTGTAGAATATACCGTTCCTGGCTATATTTATAGCTGTAAATAACTCTGTCATATAGTTTTCATATTCTTCTATTGAGACATCGATTTCTTCAAGTGACAGATGTATAATTGCGTTTGCCTGGTAATTATTAAATGCGGATTTAGCGTGCAAATTCCAATTCATTAATACATCTTCATTCTTTTTAAACGTCTGGAATTCTTTCGAGAAATGATCGAGAGTTTCTTGCATAAATATAGTCTGATTTTTGACTGCCACTAAAGCTTTGCCTGTGTGTTTGTATAGTTTATCTATTTCCTGGTTATAGTAATTTACTAGCTGATCCAATAAAATTAAATAAGCCTCTCTTCTGTCTGTTGTCGGCATGTGTACAGGTGTCGACTATGCGGTCTAAGCGCTGATCGATTTCTTTTTCCGTTTTTTAAAAGTGCAGATAGGTTTATATGGTTGATTATGGTCCAAGTGTCTTCGTACAGATAGACGGTATCGAAGCTTTGTCTCAGCAATGGTATAGACTGATGTACGATGTTAATCTTCCCTTGGGCACTAACAATTATGGCAAGTAACATGAAGAGTTCCTTCATCTGTAATGAATACATGAGGCAGTGGTTTTAATTGATTGAAGCGTCGTCTGAATATAGCGTTATTATACAATATTTGTGCAGTATTAGCATTACGATGGATTGTGAATATAGTTGCCGGTCCTTGATATTCATTTCCTAGGTTGAACATTACTTGTTGCTGTAGCTCTGGTTTAAACTTTAACGATTGTCGTGAGTCTACTAACTTTTTGTTTTTCTCTTTGTTTTCGTTGATCTTTGCTTTTGCTGTAAGCTCATCTCGAGCAACTTTATTAAATCTTCCTTCGATAATATCTCTTAACAAAGGTCCAATTGTGATTTCTAGTGGTGTGCGCGCATAGAAGAGTACGGTGAGAATCCTGTGCTTGGATGTATTGTATTATTGTAGCTCATGACTACAGGTATGTGCGATCAATTATTTTCTAATGCTCGAGTGACTTTGTCTTTGAGTGTACCGATGACTCTTTCGCACATTCCATTTGATTGAGGGTGTAAAGGCGTGACGGGATAATGACATACTCCGTATTGCTCTAATAATTTTTGGAATGACTTTGAGTGAAATGTTTGACCGTTATCTGAAATTATTTTCTTGGGTGTGCCCCATTCACAAAACAAGTTTCTAAGCGCATTCGTGCTTTCATCGAAACTATTCAAAATAATCACCTTTACGTATCTTGATAAAGCTTCAATTATGAATAAATACAAATAATTGCGTGGTTGCGCGTATCGATATACCAAATTTCATTCACATCTGAAGGTGCATCGAAAAGTGTGCCTGGGGCTCTGAATCGTTTTTTTGTTTCTTCGTTACGACAATTTTCGAACGAATCAATCCAATTCTTAATATCTTGAGTCTTCGTTTCTCAACAGTATTTTCGAAGTTTGATAGTCATTTTATCTTGTTTCCAATGTGTTTCGCCGACGATCTGATAATAGTTACGCAAACGTTTGAAGAGCACCCGAAATGGGTAGAGTTTGTGTTGCGTACGATTGTGGAAGCTGGACTCGAAGTAAATCGTGATAAGTGTGAGTTTTGTTGTTCGAGTGTGCGTTTCCTAGGTTACCGGCCGGATGCTGACGGATTAAGGCTTGATCCGGAAAGGGTTGAGCCGGTCCTGAACTATCCGGCACCCAAGAATGTGAAAGAGTTGCTTACGTTCTTGGGTATGGTGGGCTGGTATGTACGGTTTATAGAGAAAGAGTCCGAGCTTAAAGTGCCCCTCACGAAGTTGTTAAAGAAAGATCAACCGTGGGAGTGGCAGAGAGAACAAGAGGTTGCGTTTAGTGCTTTCAAGAACGCGCTTGTAAAGGGTCCTGTGCTTGCTCGTCCGAATTTTTCTAAGTCATTTACGGTCCAAAGCGATGCTAGTGATTACGCCATTGGAGCCGTTTTGACTCAAGAAGATGATGATGGGTTTGAGCATCCGATTGTGTAAATCAGCCGTGTTTTAAATCCGGCTGAGAGGAATTATACTACGTCGGAAAAGGAGTGCCTTGCCTTATTGTGGGTGATTAAGAAACTGAGGCCATATTTGCAGGCCTATGAATTTGTTGCTAAAACAGATCATAGCGCTCTAACATGGCTTAAGAATCTTAAAGACCCTACAGGGAGGCTAGCGCGTTGGGCCCTCGAGATGCAGCAGTGGGACTTTGAGATTATGCATACGAAAGACGCACTCAACAAGGTTCCTGATGCTCTCTCTAGAGGGATCGATAGAGAGGTTGCGATTGTGGCGAATTTTGAGACGATCTCGGATCCTTGGCATCTTGACAGAATAAACGAAATTCAGCGTTGCCCTTGAAAATTTCCGGGATGAAAAGTAGTAGATGGCATGCTGTATCGTTATTTTCCTGATGAGATCTTGGATCCGATCTCGTTTCAAGAGGAGGGGTGGAGACTCGTCGTACCAGACGAGTATAGAGTTGGAGTGATTGAGCAGGCACATCGCCACCCGTCGTCAGGTTATCTTAGAATCGAGAAGACTTACGACAGGGTAAAGAGGGCGTATTATGGGCCTGGTTTTCATTACCAAGTGCGTGCATGCGTGTAGAACTGTAGTGAATGCCAGCGCTATAAAGTCTCTTAGGCGGGTCCTCAAGGGCTGATGGGTAAGCGAATCGTTGAGAGGCCATGGGCAGTGATGGCTGCAGACGTGATGGAGCTGCCTCGTAGTAAGAGCCAATATAAATACATTTTAGTGTTTCAGGATCTTTTTACAAGGTGGATTGAGTTGAAACCATTGCGTACGGCTAACGGGAAGGCAGTGGCGAAAGCTTTTGAAGAGTTGGTGTTGCTTAGGTGGGAGACTCCCGAGTTCTTATTGACGGACAACGGTACAGAGTTCGTTAATAAGCATCTCCTGGAGATGTTGGAGGATTTTGGTGTAAAGCATGTAACCACGCCTCCCTACCACCCCAAGCCAATCCGGATGAGCATACGAATAAGACGTTGATAACGATGATTGCCACGTTCGTCGAGGCTGATCACAGTCAGTGGGACGAGCACTTGCATGAGTTTCGACATGCCATTAACACGGCCGTGCAAGCTAGCACAAAAGTCTCGCCAGCGTTTTTGAACTACGGGCGCCACCCACAGCCATTGAAGAGTTTGCGACGTGAAGTTGAGGGAGAGAAGGTAGTTGCTCGTGCCGACCCTGAGCATTGGCTTGACCGTCTGAAACGATTGGACATTCTTTGGGATCTTAAGGGAAGCATAACGATGAATCCCAGGAGCGCAACGCCCGAGCGTATAACCGCAATAAAAGAGGCTCGTCGTTTCAGGTGGGCGACCTCGTATGGAGCCGCGAGAACACGCTTTCGGATGCTGCGAAGGGAGTCTCCGGTAAGCTGGCACCAAAATATTTTGGTTCCTTTGACACAGTCTTTCTTCTTGAAGATGCTGGCCGGAAGACCTCTAAGGTGCATATTCAGCACCTAAAGCGGTTTATACCACCGAGGCGAGCTAACGTGCCGACCGACGAAGTGTCGGAAGTCAGTATCTGTTCTTGTATCGTGGTAGAGTTTGAATGTAAGTGTAGTGTGTAGCGTATTATTGATCCATTTCTTCATTTTGCAGGTGGCGAACGGCGAAGAAATGGGAGGAGTCATCCCAGTCGAGCCAGCTCCGGGAGTGGTGCAGGTCAAGAGCGACGAGAAGTGCCTCGAAAAGCTGGTCTGGCTGGACCTAGGTGGCCTCTGAGTCGCCCGCACTCCTCGCACCTAAACGGGGGAAGTGCTCGCGCCGCGCTCTCTCTCCGCGCGCATTAAGAATTGGAGGCCTACCTTGGCCGTCCTCGGCGGAGTCCTCGCGGGCTGTCTCTCCCGTCCCCTCTCGCTCGCCAACGACGGGGCTCGGCGGTGATACGAGCCCTCGTCCTGGGCACGGCTAGGGTCGGGGCGGCTGCCTAAAAAACTCACACGAGATCGCGGGCGCAGGAGTCGGCCTCGGGACTTGCTCGAGGCCAAAACCAAAACTGAAGGTTTTCCCTAAAAAAAAAACATACTCGAGCACGCCCGATTTCCGCGGCCCCTGCGCCTCCCCCCCCCCCTCTCGCGCGCGTTCCTCACCGCGCCCGCCGATGTAAACATCGGCTCGGGTCCGCTCGCACGGCCGATCCCCGCGCGCCTCACCCGTGGCCCGACGACACCACGTCACAGGGCGGAAAGCGCCGGCGCAGATCTCCGCGATCGGAGATAGCACTGGCACCACCGCCGGTAGCCCCGCGCCTGAAGACCCCGAAGCCCCAACCACCGCCGCGAATAGTAAGCGTTTCGTTGCAAAGGAGGTTGTGTGCACCGCTTCGGGTGGTTTCGGGAGCCGTGGTAGGAGCCACCGTGGCATCGCGCACTCTGGCAGTCCACGTTCCGGTAGCGGAACGAGTGCAGAGGCGGATAGAGGCGCAGGATCGCGAAAGCGTAGGCCTGCCACCGTCAGCTTCATACGCGGAGATCCAGGCCGCCGTGTAACGCCGAGCGCAGGAAACGGTGGCCGTACGGAGCTCCAAGGCTGATCTGACGGTGATCAGAATGGGCGCTGGAGCACCCGGTGTTTCCCCGCTGATGCCTCCTGCGAAAACAGCAGGATCTTTGGAGGCCAGCCCTGTGCAGCCCATGGAAGTGTCCGGAGAGGCACTTGACGATTCGGTGGGAAACGGAATCTCCGTTTCCCTGGGGCTTGCCCCAATGTCAGGGCCGATCGTCGTGCCTGCCGGAACAGGGGCAGGGTATGCACAGATGGCTCACGCCTTCCAAGAGGCCAGACTGCTTCTCAGCGAGCTCCGGAATGCTGAGCCTGAGGAATGGGATGTGGATGCGAGCGGCACTAGCTCAATTCTTCCGGGACCGTCCGAATCCGCTGTAAACCTTGCGGAAAAGTGGTAGCATGGAGTTAGCGAAGGTGGCCTCGATAACACCAGAGGCCACCGTCCCTTCTGAGTCTGGTTGTTGGCCCAACTTTGCACGCTTAGTTCTTGTGATATTAATAATAAGTAGGTAATTGTAGCGTAATGGTGAAGCGGAGTAGCCAAATAAGCGTGCAAGGTTGGCGGCGACCAACCTGATGAATAAACTTAGCATCTGGGAAGATGTGAAGTTCAGGGGGGGGGGCTATTGCGACGAGAATCTCGCCGTGGTCGCCACTGTACTGAGCTCGTGTTCGCAGCCTTGACCATGCGCCGAGTGGGTGGCACTGGGCTGCGCGAAATTCGATGCACCGCGGTAATTGTCGCGCGGGAGCGCGCGCGGGCCGCGGCGGCTAATGAAGGGGAGAGGGCAATTAGGCGCGTGATCGGCCCTCGAACTTTGCTCGATCGCACGATTTCAGTTAGTGTGTCTCGGGACACGGTTTCTCGCGAGACTATTAGCGGCGAAGCGCCACGCTTTTCGCGAGACGCGCTTATAAATAGTTAGCAGAGAGAGAGAGAGGGGGAGAGAGAGTGAGAGCAGTGCACCGAAGTGCAAGTGCACTCGCTTGCTGTTTTTGCGTACTTGGGACGCTTCGATCTCGCCCTAGTGACTGTAAATTGGCGGAACATGGTGGTAGCGCCAACATCAAGGCGGAGGGCATTTCCTGCCAAGTTAAAGATCGCCGCCGTCGAAGTAAGTAATTTTAATTTTGATATATATATGATTTATATATATATATATATATTTATTTATTTATTGTGTAGCGCGCGCGCGATCATCCGCGTCGGGAGAGCTAGAGAGAGAGAGAGAGAGAGAGTAGATAGGGTCGATCAAATTATTTATTTGATCATTTGTAAACATAATAAATATTCATTAATTAAACAGAAGTGAAACATCCGCGTAATTATTTCGTGCGCCTTTTCCCATTTTCGCGTTCGCTATAGCGGCGAGCACCCAGGTTCGCTCCGCCGCGTCCGCGGATTTGCCGTGCGGCGACATCGAGCGAGGAGAGGATAGAAAGTCTTTAAGTCAGGTGGTGGCTAGGAGCCGGGGCGAGTTTAGCCACCCGGGAACCGCCATGTGACAACTATTACTCCTTTTTCTTCAAGATCTACTATTAGTTTATCGATCTCACGGTGCAATGACAGTGGATGTCGATACAGTTTTGAGGTGATCGCTTGCGACGTAGTGAGATCTATACGGTGATACACGTCATCGAGCGAAGGTGCAGGATCTCCTTCTAGTTGAAATATGTCCGAGTAAGCTTTGACAAGTGATAAGATGGCATTGGCTTGATCTTGCGGTAGATGTGAGAGTCGCGTATTTTCAACTGTGAGTTCGTTTTTTTCTCGGGTTGCATATACATTACTATGTCGAGAGTATAATTGTTGTATAAGTAATTTTCTTTGTTTATTTGGAATGTTATTATTTAATATTGAAATGCTTTCTTCGAACTTTTCAATCTGTAGATCGGTGCATATATTTATTGGTTTATCCGAATGGTTGCTACGGCTTATCTTTGTTTTTCCATTTTTTATATTATAGATTGCAGGTGTAATTAAATTTTTATCATCCGTGATGATGTAATCTCCATCCGGTTTATTAATTTTTACCGTTAGAATATTAATTCCAGGCGGCAGTTGAGTGAGTTCTCAAATTGCTCTCAAATTATTCTTATGTTCGTCTCTAATAATTATTGTCTCTTCTGTAGTATATATTACTGCTTGATAGTTTTTCAACCAATCTCTGCCCAATAGTCCGTCAACATCGAGTGGAAATGAGTCTGCGGCTACATTATATATAAAATCTTTTCCAAAAGTATTAAGTCTGCATTGTCCGTACATAGAATGTGGTCCATCGACGATTTAAATCGTTTTTCGTTCATGTATTGGCTGTCTAATCGGATTACAGGTTTTTCTATTTAATACGGAATCCTTTATTATTGAAAGTCCCGCTCCGGTGTCTACTAGAAACTTTAGTAATCGTCCCTTTGTCCCTGTTGGTTGAAGCCATAGATGCCAGTGTTTTCCGTTGGAGGGGTAGATTGCATCCCTGTGTCGTTCCAATAACATTGAGGAGGGTCCTCTTTCATCCATTGATGATCCGTTTCGTCCATCAAGTGATGTTTTGAGGCTGGTATTAGAAAATTTCGGTCTTGCGAATTGTTCAATCGATAGCAATTAGATTTGCCATGCCCATATATTCCACAGTATGAGTAAGTAGATTTTGAGGGCTTATTACCTTTTTTCAAAAGTCACTCTTGGAGGCGGTTTATCGCGGGATTCGTACCGGCCTCGTGAATCACTCCGATAATAACTGTTTCCTTGTTTGTCGGTGTGATATCTTTCTCGCGATGCTGAGTCAAATCTATCCCTTAGATGATATCCACTTGAGCGTGCTTGTCTGTCTTTAGATCGGCTGTCTCTTTTCTCTCGCTTTCTCCTTTGATCTGAATATTCGTACGTTAAATCGGTGCGATTTCTAGCACGAAGTTCTTCGTCCTCGCTTCTCCTTTGCTACTCGTACATAACTTATTGATAAGCTATAGGAAGAGTGTGCGGTCTTTGTTGTTGTACAGCGAGTCGCAATCCTTCCGGGTATATTCCACGCATAAACTTATCTATTGCTTTATCGGCTTCGTATATGCGGTGCATTTCTTTATAATTTCCGCCTTCTCCGTCTATTGCTACTTGTATACGCATATTGATATTATTATATCGATATACGTAATTTTTAACTGGTTTTCCAGGTTTTTGTCGCATAGCGTTTCTTATCTCGGATAACTGGTTATATTCGAGTTCTAATCTACCAAAATGTGTTTCTAGACATTCCTTTAACTGCACGGCGGTGGTGACTTGGTGTCGTTCTACTACTTGTTGCGCTCTTCCTTTCAATTTTGTGTAGAAGGTGCTGATGGTTGATTTGTGATTCTGTCTGCGCTCACTTCCTTCATAAGCTGGTTTAATTTCGCTGTTAGATTGTCAATCTGTAGTTGATGTTGTTCAATTATTTCGTGTTGCGCTACGAGCTTTATTTTCAGATTTTTCTTCTTTTCTGATTCGGCCGTGAGGTCTTCGTGCGAACGGATTTTATTCGCGATTTTCTTAAGTGCGTCCCTTATTGAAGGTTGTATGTTAATTTTTAATTGTCTTATTTTTTTTTCTTTATAAGTATTGTAGGAATAGTCAGACACGTCCGACAATGCTTGTGCCCTAAAGATATCCTGACTACGATCAGAGTCTACACTCACGTTATCGACGCTTCGATAAGTACAAAAAGAATCGCGACCTAGCATGTAAGTGTAAAGGGCAACATATTTTCAAGCGTGAGCAGGCGCACTCAATAACTTGAAAGTATGGTGTTCGTATAATGGTGTAAAAGTACACGTGTTATAACTTATAATTACGATTGGTTTTATGATTAAAAAGGTAAAAAATTTCACCGGTATGATAGACAAAGTGCGAACAGCTTTATCTCTAATATTTTAATCATAATACCTTGAGTCCTTTGGACATCCCTGTTAGGCCGTAAAAACGGTTGTACTTGAAGAGTTCGTGCTGAGGTTGAGCTGCTTTTCTCCGAACTGCAATGCTCCTGTATCAGTCACGAACTATGCGTGTGAACTGACCTCTTGTCATTGAAGTGTTCATGAGCGCGTTATGCACTGAGGTTGAGCTGCTTCTCTGGAAACTGCGATGCTCCTGAATCAGTCACGAATTATGCGTGTGAACTGTCCTCTTCACGAGTCGATATCGATCCGGGGTTCTTACTTGCCACTTGACTAGACAGTCTGACTTTACTACTGGTAGTCTCTTCTAACTGTCTCTTGGATTCCACCCTGGCTGCCACCAAATGTCATCTATTCGAGATGAGTGTTGAGCAAGTATTTCACGCGATGGTAGCGAATGGTCGAGTTGAAGGCGCGTCTGAGCACTTGCAGGAATCTTGGCGTCAATGAAGGCAGAATGTGAATAATCGACAAAGATATATTCGACTGATACAAATCATGAACAGCTACAAATAACACATACTTAACAGCTACAAATAATAAATGTTAATTTATTTTATAACAAAATTTATTGTTAGGTAGTATTAATTTACATTTAATAATATTAACGTTGCACAATTTATAGCGCGCCGTGCAGGCCTATTAGCTCAGAGCCGCTCTGCGCAGCCGCGAAAAGTCTTGGTTTTCTGGCTTCATTTCAGCGATCGAGTACAAGAAATAGGATAGTAATACAAATTGTAGAAATGCAAGATTGATTGAATAAAACTTACTTCAAGATGTTGCTTCTTACAGTTTAGCAAGTACAGCTTGTAGAGAAAAATTAGTAACTAAAAAGCTGTATGATTATTATTTATAAGCTGTAGAATGAACCCGTTGTGTGCTGGGCTGACCAGGGGTAGAATTTGAATCTTGACGTAACGCAGGTCTGCCTGACTAATCTATAGTTTTCCTATTTTATCTTAGGTGACATTCCTATACTTTACTTATCTTAGTTTCTTCATAGTATTTCAGCTAAATTTTATTTCTACCTACATCCAACAATATCTTCATATATATGTATATATATATATATACACCTTTAGCCATGGGGGGGGGGTGTACACTAATTTTGGACGAGTGGCTAAAATCTACGGGAATTCGAGGGGGCGCCACTTTCGCCTCAATTAGAAAGAGATAGTGAGATAGAAAAGATGGAGAGGGAGAACTTAACCTATGCTGCAGCGCCTTATTTGAACTATTTCTACTCCAACCTTAATACTTTCCCAATTTGTACAGCTATTTTCTGGAATCAATATTGTTCAATATAAAGTTCACCACCAAAGTGCCTTTGCGTGTCCCCATAACGAGCTGCTTGGCACTCCCTCATACCGTCAGCCTATAATCTTCATCACCCTAACTCCCACTCTAGCAGCATGGGTCGGTTGCACCCAAACTACACTGGGAGCGCTTGCGTACCTTCATACGCCCTGAAAGGCCAGGGTCGCACCAGGTTCGCACGCAAACGGAGCGGGGAGACAAAACAAAATCGCACGTCCTATAACACATGCAATAGTGATTTTGGACGTGTCTCTCAACGCGGTCGAAGAACCGCAGACCAGGCACGTCAGTTTTCCCCATACTGTTGTGCAACACCAGTAGGCCTGGGTAAGGTCTGGGACGCGGGACCTGCAGCCGATCCTCCCCCTCCCAATTGGAGTTTATAAAACAAAAAGGAAGCGCTTAATATTTATATATGATATTTATACATATAACATTAATTAATATTATAAAGTATTAATTAAAAAAAAACTATAGTCAAAATACAATCAAATTAATATGTAATCCCAAAATCATCATCTTTATATTGATATATATATATAAAATTTGTAAGGGTACGCGGGGTATTTTTACGTGTATATTACGTGTATATTGCGTGGAGAATATGTATTATATACCTATTACTATTTCGGCCGATTCCACGCGTACGACGTATTTGTGAACGCTTACCGGAACTGCACCTGAACATTCCACTGACATTACACAAACTGTGATCGTGAAACGTGTGCGCAGTCACAGTTACTTCATAGTGTTATAAAGGTTGATTTTGCCTCACATTCTCTTAAGTGTGGCAAGTTCTTTTTTCGACCGCAAGAGTGCACATTACTATGACTTCCGAGAAAAATATTTGGCGCGGCTTGACCTTATGGCATCGCCCGTAAATTGCATTCGAAAGCCGCAGTTTATTCGTTTCGGTACATGGCTTACAGGCCACCGTATAGCCCGAAATGCGCTTGGTTATCGACGAATTAAAAAAACTTATTGCGTCTTCATTTAAATAATTTAACATTCCTCAGATAGTACTCAATCTGCGGATCAATACTGCTGTATTTGTTTTAAATACAAACTGTTCAATTATCGCCCGTAAAATGCAATTGAAAGACGCATTTTACTCGTTTCGTTGCATGGCTTACGGGCCGCCATACAGCCCGAAATGCGCTTGCTTATGACGAATTAAAAATACTAATTACGCCTTGATTTAAACAATTTAACATTTCTCAGACAGTACTGGACCTAATATATTTTATAAAATTTAAGAAATTATTATTTAATTCAATATCTCGTGCAAGATCAAGGTGCAGTCAATCCATTTTTTATGTATTGAATAACATTGTTTAACATAAGTACGTTTAGAAGTAATTGTTGCACTTAGTTGTAAATATTTTCATTAGCCCTTCATATAATATATCTGTTCACGTTAAATTGCGTATAGGCGAGCTCGGACTCGCCGCCTTGTCTCGAGACGAGGTAAATACCTCGCGACTCTCCTTCCCGCGGCAGGTCGAAGGCTTCGCGGTCCGCGAGTGTTTACGCGCTAGTCGCATTCCACGAGCCCCCTTCGCCCCGCGAGTGACTTTTTCACTTTTCGGCTAACTCGGCCGCTTCATTAGCTTGACGGATACGGTCCAAGACACATCGCACCTAGCAGCTCGCATTTCAGCTGTCTCGACGCGCCCTTATCGCAAGCATTTTCGGCTCTATCAAGAACGCACTGTTATAACGTTCGCATCGTCCGGGTCCTTCTTCCGTCTACTGTGACGTGCCAATAAAGGAAATTGGTGATAGAAAAAATTGGTGTAGTGTTTTTTTACCACCTTCCATCATCTGAACAACTGAACGGCCATCGCCGTATTTCCTCATAGTAACAAACAATATTAATATAGTAGAATTTACTTTAAGTACGTATTTAATTTATTTAAGTAAATATAAGCATACAATTTCATTTTTTTTTTCAATCACATGTATTAATGTTAAATTATGTATTTAGATATGTTAAATTTATTCTGATATATTTTGATATAATTTGATTTTTTGTCACATTTTAATGTTTATTACATTAATCGATTTAATTTATAATACATTCAAGTTTTTTTTTCAAGTTTATCATTTGTTGGCTTTAAAGACATTTAGTTCTATATACACAAATAATTATTTCATTAAATAAATATCCCTTGTTATTCAATGAACGAAATATTTACTTAATATTTCTGCGTAAATTAATTTTTTTAACACTTAAACAGATTTTCAAAAGATCCTAATAATGACACATTTCAACATTAATAAGCTTTAAACAATTCTTAAACTTTATACAAATTGCTAAATCTTAAATTTTTTAATTTTAAATTAAAATTGTATTAGTGTTATTCTAAATTTTCACAATTATATTTTAAAAATCGCTTTAAAAATATACTGAAATTTAAATAATCCTTTGCTCCGTAAGATTTATAAACCTGAAATTGGCAGTTAAAGCTAGCAGCCAGCCAGGAATGAATAAAGTGCCCGGGCCGAACCCAAAAAATGAAAAAAAAATTTATTTCTTAATAAAATTATGTTTAATGGTATTTTTGAAACATTTTAAAACCAGGGGCCTCAGAACCCAGGGCACCCTATTAGTCCCTGAGTATCTATTAACATGAATCTGAAGCTGGCAGTCAGAGCTATCCGCCGATTAGGGCCAAACAGATGCCGCGGCCATATTATTTCTGTGAGCCATATATTGAAAATATATTGAATGACTAGGATTTTGGACCTTTTAAAACTTCATGTTTTTTTAAGTTTATGACGGGCTGTCCGGCTAGAGCCCGCTGTGAGATTCGGAAGCGCGCATCCGACGGCGACCCGTGGCCTAGGAGTCGGCGTGCGAGGGCCGCATCTTGCGCCCCGCGCCCTGCGTACACTACCGCTGGTGCCGTATATTTCCCGGGACTCGGCGGCCGTTCCGCGTACGCATTCAACGGTACATCACCGCCCCGTATCCCACATCGCTGAATGTAAGGAGGCCAGGCGACGCCATCGCGTCCCGCTTGCGCCTGACAATAAAATTATATCTATCAATATCGAGTTGTGTTGTTCCCGTTCGGCGCTCCCGGCGCCTGCCACGCCACTCACCCTCCCGCGCGTCCCACCTCTTGCCCCGTCGGTCGAGTCGGCCCGAGCGCGTCAGCTGTTTGGTGCCGAATACCGCCGCCTCCGCGAGGACTAACCCAAATACGGTGGTCTAGTAAGCGCGGCCGGGTGCAGCTGTGTCAAACCAGTAGAAGGGGACGGAGACAAGCCTTCCCCCAACTATCACTTAATAAGCGAGCTGAGCTCGCGTTGTAACTGGACCGGCACTCTGCCAGTTTTCACCGTCACAAATTTATTAAACAGATTCTTTTGTACGAATCTATTGACAGAAAACGAGGTTTATTACCTCGTGATCTGTTCACGAAGAACTCCGATTCTGAAATAAGCCGCAGAGACTGGTTTGGTCAATCTTTTATACTCTTCTGTGGCGACAAGTCAAAGCGATAAATAAATCTATGAAAACGACGTTCATTTCTTATCAACAAATGTATAACAGTCCGATCACACCAGCATCACTATCTCATTGGAGAATGGCTGTTCTTCGTGAACGGATCACGAGGTAATAAGCCTCGTTTTTTCTCCATAGATTCTTACAAAAGAATCAATTAATAAATTGCCATTATTAATTCCAAAATGATTTTTTTTTACACTTTCGGCTATAGCTTGGCCCAGCATAATAATCGAGCTTAAAAAATTAATAGACAAATTCATTAAATATGTACCATTGCAGCTGATACCGTCACATAGCGGGAGAATTCGATTTAGTCACCGAAAAAGAGCGTCAAGCAGCGAAAAAGCGCATAGTTATGCTGGGCACGAGGGCATTGTTTTAAATTTTTCGACTATAGCTTGGCTAGACATAATATCAGCTTCTGATGCACATTTTTTAGAAAACGTGTATCAATTTGCTAAGTCAGATTCTTACGTTGAGGCGAGCTGCAGCCAAATGTTTCGAAAAGTGCTTTGGCTGAATTCGGGGCTGTCATAACTGCATGCACATTTTCACTGGTTGAGGATCGTTTTCGGAATCCTACTTGTCGAATGTGCCGCTTATCCTTCAGACATATTTCATCTACAGATTTTATTCATACGAATAAACGAGGTAACACGAATTTTACAGAAGACAATTCTATTTTCGAAATTGTTTCATCTTAAAACGAAAGTTCACTACCTTTATCTGCTATACAAGAACTAGAATACAGTTTAGAAGAAAATCAAGAAATTAATGAACTTTTAGAAGCATCAACTTTAATTGATTTCAATTTTGAATACAATGAACGACTGACTGACATAAAGGAAAAAAATCTGTACGAAGCGAACACAATTACATACTTTGCCGGATATTTTGCACAAAAGTATTAAAAAAAAGTTATTGCGTTGACTGTAAAAATAATTGTATAAAATCAGCCGAAACGTTATTAGCGTTAACGAACACTATTTAAATTTAATAGAGTATGTGCATTCTAATCAAACTGCTGCAACTATTGAATACTTAACTAGACCAACAGATAATTTCGTTGAAATTGTAAATTGTCAATTAGAAGCATTCAATCTTTATTATAAAAATATATGGCCTACTAGAAATCATTTATGTCATTAGTAGAACTTGTTGAAGCTTATACGCGAACTCGATTCTCGGACTGGTTTGATCAAGAAAGCCTCTGCTATGACCATAGAATAAATGCTTTGAAATTTTTATTATTAGTTAAAATTTTTTCTAAAACTAGGGAACATAATCATAGCAGAAAAAATACTAATAAGTTAGTCAAAATACCTGAATTTGGTGTAAATATTAATAATTATTGTATGTATATATGTCTTTGTTCTATAATTTCTATCCTTATTTAAATAAATATTTTTATAATTCGTTTAATAATAACTGTATAAAATTGTAAAAAATTATATATTTAATAGGAAGCATTAAGGATTTATTTGTAGTCAAAGAAGGTACGAATTAAATTTATAAAAGTTGCTGTTATGTTAAATTACTAATATTTAATATGTTTCACTGTAGATTTTTATATTTCAGATGGGGGTGGTATTGGTTGCCTTCCCGTGGTGCCCCCTGAAAAAACATCCATTTCCTATTAAAATAAAGAATGAAACAAATAAAACCAGAATTACATGCAAATTATTATTAATAACTATTTATTTGTGTAATGAATACATTCGGCCAAACAATCAATAGAACATTGAATTTTGAATTTTATATATTCTTAGAATTTTATAAACAGTAAATATGAAAATACTGTACTGAAATTTATTGTTTAATAATATTACTAATGTTTATATAAATTATTATTAATGCTTAAAATAATTCGTAAATCTTTTTACCCTTCAATAACCAAACATATTGCGAGTTATACGACGTTGCAAATTGAATAGTTGAAACGAGTTACACATATAATTCATTCATATTTTCAGGACGATTGTTTCTATTATTCTATTAAAATCAAGTCGCAGTATCGATCCTCAGATCAAGTACTGTCTGAAGAATGTTAAATTATTTAAATAAAGATGCAATAAGTATTTTTAATAATATATTGTTAATAACCGGGCGCATTCCGGGCTGTTTGGCGGCCAGTAAACCATGCGCTGAAACGAGTAACATGCGTTTTTCGAATGCATTTTACGGGCGATAATTGATTACTTAGTATTAAAAACAAATACAGTATCGATCCTCAGATCGAGTATTGACTGAGGAATCTTAAACTGTTTAAATCAAGGCGTAATTAGTATTTTTAATTCATTGATAACCGAGCGCATTTCGGGCTATACGGTTAGGCCTCTGCGTCGCAGTAAAACAGTCACGGGCAGTTCGCGGTTGAAGCCTACAAAAGCTCGCGGAGAGTCGCAAATCCGCATGTCGACAGTCTGCTGATCGGCTCCAGCAATCGATTCACCTATACAGGCGATACGTCATACACAGCTGCAGCAAACAGCGCCGGCTACATGAGCGCGGTTCTTTGCGCTCACTCACTCCTATCCGTTCGGAACCGAATTGGCTTTCGGTAAAGATCGGGTGTACCAACAGCTCGCTCGCGCGCAGTCACGCACACAAACAGCGCCGGCCTCATGGACACGATTCGTCGCTCGCGGTCCATTCTTCCCTCTCCCTTGTTTCCCCTCATTGCCCATCAAATGGGCCGGCTTACGATTTCATCCGCGAGGGTGCGTATTACTACGGCGTGTCGAAACTGGCGCGGGTCGGTTGTATTCTATCGGCGATCTCTCTATTCATCTCTGCTTATACTACCACAATGGTTCATGTTCGACATGGATCAACTCGATAATGGATGATGTGTTGAACTTCACAAAGGAAAAGAAAAAAATAAATATAGAATATACTACTTTGTTTGTTTACTATTTAAAAAACTTAAGTAGCTTAGTAATATGAAAATTAGACTAAAAATATACATTGCAGTTTCATTTTTATTAATAAATACAAATGGTGATGTATTTGGATACTGTAAAAAATTTAATGAATATGAAAAACTAAATGGAAAATGTAAAGTCATTCAAACTAATGTTCCTCAGAAAAGGTGATTTCTTACATAAATTCCTAATAATTTATTAATCAACAATTGATTTATTTTAATTTAGATATATTCTTTATAATATTAATCCTTCCGAAGGATTCAACCTTTGTAGGGATGTTTATGTTCGTGTTGCGACTTTTATAAAACATCTTAACAAATGTAAAGATTATAAGTGGGTTTTAGTTCTGCCTCCATGGGGTAAATAAAATATATTTTTTAGGATTAAATAAGTCCATGTATTAAATATTTTTTGTAATTTTTTACAGGGCATTTGTACCATTGGCAAAGCAATGACATTGGAATACAAGATCAAATAACATGGAGAACATTTTTTAATATAGAAAGTCTAAACAAATTTATACCTGTTTTAGAACTGCATGAATTTATAAAAGGTGAATTTTTAAAAATCCTAAATTATAAATAATTGTGTTCAATTTTTAAAAGGATTATGTAAAAATTAAATAGAATATCCAACAAAAAGTGGACAGACTACACTTGATCAAATATTTATTTTAAAAAATGATGAAATGATGTTTAAAAATGGTCATTTCAAAGAAAAAAATGTAGTAAGTGATTGTGTGTATATTAGTTATTCTTATAATATGGATGCTAGAAAAAGCTTAAATAGACTATTTTGGGGATATATAAATATCACTTCCAAAAATACAAAATGTATTACTTTTCATGGGACAATATTAAATTTATACCAAAATCTTCATCCTGAAGAATTAAGGTAGTAATGTTTCTTTACCATTTTAAGATTATGAGCTGATATGTGTTTTATTTACAGATCAGTTATGTTTGTTAATATGGAAATTCCATTGCATTATTCTTATGGATCTGTTGATTATTGGAAAGCTAGACGTAGTATGCAGTATAATCTTCAATTGTATGAAGCAGCTAATGAATTTAGATTAAAATATTTAAACTCTAATGATTTAGATGATAAAACCCAAAAGTTGAACGACTGGACCTTAGATGTGGTATGTTTAAAATTATTCAAGGAATTTTTAAAACAGCATGTTGAATTATATTAAATTGTTGTCAAATATATTATAAATTTTAAAAGAAGTATACTTATCTTTTTACAGTTTTAATTACATTTTGTAAGTTTCAGATTATTCTTATTCGTATAATTAACAAAAAGAATTCAATAAAAGTTCATAGAAAACGACATTATGGATAAATATTTATTATGTTTTAAGAATATAGAAAAATATTAAAGAAAGAATAATTATACTTTAATGTACTTAACATGCTCTTTTATGCAAAATTTATATATTTAACTCGAGTTAGCTTATCATAGTAATTAACAAATAGATACGATAATTTTGTATAATAATACAAAATCTGTAATTTAGTTTTATTAATTGGAATGTTAGTAAAGTAGGTACTTTGTCTATCTTCAGAGGTCCATGAAGCCCCTTACGTATGAAGAACAACATTTTGACTAATAAAAGAGCATTATTCAAAGAACAAAAATATTTTTTTCAAACAGAAACAAATATTTTTTATTTTCACTGCGAAAAAAGTTAATTAACTAAATAAATAATCATCTTTTGCAAAAGTGTACAGGTCAATCTCTGCGAATTTTAGACCTAATTTAATCATTGGGTTCACTGCGGAGAAAACGAAACATAGTTTAATCTGGAAGGAACATTTTGACATTTTGAAGCCTTAGTTTTGACGCTTTTACTTCAAAACGGGACCAGTTTACGGCGTAGGCTTCGCGTTGAAATTACTCTCGAGTGCCGACAGAACTTTAAATTTGATAACTATTAGCGTCCGAAAGATTCACTAGGAAAAAAAAATTTTGTTTTTAAGTTATTTTCATGATTATTTTATTATTTTAGTTAAATTTGTGAATATCGACCGCAACACTACTTTTCAAAAATACCGAGTTATTTTAGTAATTAAGTGACAATATCCATCCTTTATATTTAATTTTATGAATTTATTTTAGTTTCTCTAGAAGCACATCAAATTATTTCTGTGGCAAAAGTATCTGTTTCTGTTATACGATAACAGTACTGTGATACTACGTGACTCGAACCATACGGTTTACCATCCACGGTTGTCGCCGGCAGGTTTGAGAGGGTTCTCCATCTACGAACCACTTTCGTCTCGGTTGCTGTCGGGAGGGCTGCGAGGGCCTTATACCGCCAGACCGGAAGTCTCGCTTCGGAGTGTCGCCTATTTTCGCGACCGCAGGGTACCGTGGGGCCGCCGTCCGTCTCACGTCGCGTTTCCGCGAATGTGCACACGCTCCTCTCTCTCTTTCACTTGAGCAAGGCGTTCAACACTATACTCGTATGTCCCACTCGTAAATTGAACTGCATGATGCGAATGGGCTTATGCCGAGGGGTGCTAATGTGGATATGGGCATACATGTCTGGAAAAGAGCAACTTGTCATCACGGATAGAACAGTAAAATCTTGTTGGCTCTCCATCACACTAGGTGTTCCTCAGGGTTCTGTCTTAGAACTATTGCTGTTTTGCCTTTATATTAATGACCTTAGTCTTGCCCTCGACTCTATGGGTGTGAGACATATTCCATATGCTGACGACCTCCAGGTTTACCATAGTTTTTCTAGGGATAACCTCGAGGCAGGAGCCTGACACGTAATAGCTTCGGCCTGTGCGGTCTCGGACTGGGCCTCGTCTGCCTTCTTAAAGTTCAATGTTGGAAAGACGTCTGCGATTCTTTTTGGAACTCGCAGGTTTCTTTCTGACATTGAGTCGGCCGGGTTTAACTCTATTGAACTCTGGAAGGGGACAGTCGTCTCTTTGTCTGAGACTAAAAAGCTTTGGTGTTGTGCTAGACGCGGGTCTTACCTGGAGACCACATGTTGAATTGATTTGCAAAAGACTCAACCGGGTTTTACAGTATAAGTTTTTTTTTCTGTTAGTAGACTACGGAGGCTCTTCGTGCCAAACTGGTGCGTGCACTGGTCTTTCCACATTTCAATTATTGTTCGACTGTTTATTGAGATGCATCCCTCGAGTTCAGGATGAGGCTACAACGCTCACAAAATTCCTGTGTGCGGTATGTGACGAGTGCTAGGTGGGATGATCATATCACCCCCTTCAGGATCCGTTGAGGCTGGATGGGAGTAGATGGTTGGAGGGAATTTTTTATGCACTTGCAGATTTACAAGGTCTTACGGCTGCGTAAGCCGGAGTACCTCGCCGATCTGTTCTCTCCTGATGCATCTGATCCGTCGGTCAGGGGTGAACCTAAAGAGATTTTCGATTCTCGGATGCGCACCGAGACGGGAATTAAATCTTCTTCTGTTCAAAGCGCTCATCTGTGGAACGGACTGCCATCCTATATTAGAAATGCGCCCTCTCTTTCTCGCTTCAGGGGGTTAGTGATGGAACATTTGAGGGGTCGGTACCATTACAATAGATTTTTCTAGTCAGTCGTACTCTTAATCTTGTATTAATTTGCGCCCTAAATTAGTTGCATGTGTGTGTAATGAGTATGTGTGTATTTATTTTCTCTGACTTGTTATGATTGAGTGAATGTATGTACGTGTGTGACTCGACTGATACATAAGAAGGAAAACGTAAGCAATATTTATGCCATAGCTGTACTACATCTGTGATATGACTAATGCTGTGATAGTATGTAATTACATTTATAAGTAGATATAAGATGTAGCGTCTATAATGTGTGTTTTGTGCAATATTTTGTAAATTATTTACAAAAATTTATCTATTTATCTATCTATCTTTTGCGCCCAACCGGTGGCCGTGGCAACTGGCAACACGAACCTATCCTGGCCCCACCCTCCGTCACATACTTTATTGAAAATAATGGAGTTGCGATGATATGGTACTTAGGATTATAATATTTTCAATTTTCAAACAAATTTCATACAATTTGCTTGTCATAGAAATTATACAACATTTGTCCACTAGTCAAAACAGTATATTTCAAGATATATTCGTTGAATACATACAACACAATTCGAATATCCTAATACTCGACTGCTCAGCTGCACACAATCTCGATCGACTACGGTTGTCTCAACCGTAAACGGTAGAAGTTTCGCCTCGTCTTAGCCAACTCAAACTTCGCTGCACTGCTGTGCGCGCAACTCTATTACTCGATTATAATTACTATTCTATTTCATTTTTATCACTCTCTCTCCATTTCACTCTCTTTAATTCTATAAAATTGGGCGACGTGCTCCTGTTCTCTCTTAGTCTTGGGCCCTTCCGCGTCCCGAGACACACTCATGATTTTGTGCGATTTAGCAAAGATCGAGGGCCGATCGCGTGCCTAATTGCCCTCTCTTCTGGATTAGACGCCGCGGTCGCACTCGCTAATTTCCGCGCCGCACCGAAACTCACACCTCTCGTTGCCTCCCACCCGGCTCGGGGTCAAGGCTCTGAGCACACGTACAGCGGCGACTACTACGAAATACTCGACGCAATATTTAATACAGAAATAAAGAGTTCTTTTAAGGAGAGTCTTCTGCTCCTTTGACGCGTTAAGTCCGACAAATATTCTAGACTTATGACTGAATTATATGAAGTAAATTTTTCTTGTTGTGTAACTTTTTGGAGCAGCTCTAAAATAATGGGTATTTGAAATGCCAATTAAGATTGAAAATTATTAAAACAATATAAATTTTCTATTGAAAGTTCTTATTATTACTGATGTTATACAACCCGTCTTTAAATTACTTGTCTCCAATTATACCACAGGATAGCTGAGACAATTCTAAACATTTTTCTTCTTGGTCGCGAAACCCCTTGCGAAGATAGAGGCGTTAAAAATGGTAAAAATTCAGCCCCTGCGGCTGAATAGCGCGGCCTACACGCTAAGATTAGAAAACGTAAGAAAGCTATTTTAGAAATACAGTGACCGAAAAGTAGAAAAAAATTACAAAAATTCATTAGCATGTACACCTTATTCATTACATCTTATTTCAGCTGTGTAAAAAAACTAATTGTGGTTTTCGAAACTAAAAAGTATGGTAAAACTACAAAAAGGTTATAAAAAGTTATCAATAATAAGAAAGAAAAGCGTGAAGAATTTTCAGACAGATTATTAATTATTAAAGATATTTTATTTTGCAAGCTTTATAGAATCACCGGGTGAAAAATTATTATACCGTCCCAAATCATTGACCAATTAAGGAGCAAGTTAACATTATTACAGAGCAATATTATTTATTGGATAAATTAAGCAGTACTCCGTGCATGGAATTTTGAATGATAAAATCTCTCACTGAATTGTAATTCACTTTAGTGTGAACAAAGTAATTTTTTTATTAGTTTTGAAAATTCCTACTTTTGCGAAAATAATGTATATTTGCGGGTAATATTATTAGACTATTGTAATTCAAAGAAATGTGCAACTGATGCACATAAAATTCTTAAGATGTACTACGATAATTTAAAACGTAGAAAATCGAGTATTGACACATATTCGACCAAACAGGGATTCCGCTTCAGCAGACGTGAACCTAAGCGCATGAGCTGCATTTTTCCTTCGATGAGCCGGTAAGAGCCCCCTTTCTGTTCCGCCATCCTGAACAACGGACGATGGAGTGACATCAACAAGAACCTCCGACCTTTTGCCGAAGTCACCTATAGATTTTTCCAGAATGAAAGGTCGCCTCGCGAACCCACCAATCCACCCAGGAGAGGATTTTTATATCGGATTTGCTCCCAAGTGGGAGGAACGACATCCCATCCTGCGATACATAGATGAAGTTTACTTCCTCCATAAGTATGGGCACCATCAGGCTCAGCTAAAGTCACGGTATCTTCAACTTCGAGTGAAGTTGCGCCTGCTCTAGCTAGACCTCTCGATGTTGCACCGCCCTAGTTACGACCCCCTTTCAAACCCGTTATAAATTGTGTCAGCGAAACTAAGTCGATTCAAGGTGCATCTAAGTGGAGAGCATCCAAGGGCCTTTATGAAGAGGGGGGAGGGCTTCACGTCATATTTACGCCAGCGTGTTCACGCACTGACCTCGAGACCGCCTACATCAGATGCGTAGTCTCGCCGCGCGGTTATTAGACGGCGGACAGTGGCGCATATTGCTTAAATTGTGCGTTGGTACTTGCTTCACTCGTTTGATTTTTTCCGAAACTTCATATACCCTTAATAGAAAGTTACAACGTATTTATGCAATCCCTTTTTAGGCGAAGCCTCAGAGGTGCTCAATATACGGCTTTCTCCTAACGTCCTCCACACTCCACTGTTGCGGTATGGGCATCTATTTAATAACTAAAGCTAAATAGATTATTATTTTTACTTCAATTATTAATTATATTTTAAATATTATGTTGCTGAGGCGAATGCTGTTGCAAAACTATGTCTGCTGGCGCGCGCTATTAGCCGATTCTTTACGCAGATCTTCCAACTTATTTACCAATTTAATTACCTCTGCGGAACTCTGCTTTGCAGTATTCATCGCGAAAGAGAGCTACTTTCAGGTTCATTCCATGTTCTATATTTCCCGTCGACGAATGCCGCGATCATAGTTTTGATCGTACGATTCGCTCTCTCGGCGGGACTAGCTTGGGGATGATAAGGGGGCGTTGTCTCGCGACGTATCCGTATTTCCATAAGATAACCGTCAATGGCACAATTTTTAAACTCCGTTCCATTGTCCGATAACAGAAATAGTTTAAACAAACAGGTTTAAATTTAATTAGTAACAATTTTAAGTTTTAATTTAATAACTATTTAAATAAACAGTTTTAGAAGTCACTGATCATGATTTTGACGCTACATTGTGATTTAGGCATGCTTATACCAAGTCTAAGTTGTGTTCCTTTTTCTCAAAATTTTTTAATCAATGAAACAAATCTTGACTTTTTTGTGTAAGGCTTGCTCTTGGAATTAACTAGAATCAATGACGTGGACGTAGCTTACTTTTCAAATTGAGAATTTCTAAAACTAATTGTATTCTAAATTTTGGAAATATTTTGTCATTTTTCATAATTGAGCTAACATACGTGTTTTATCTATTGTAGTTGTAGAGAACGAAATAGTGGGCAGTCTCCAGCTAGCGGTGATTGTCATCATCAAACATCGAATTTGTAGATTAGCGTATATAACAATTATATCAGAACTAAAAAAAATTCTAATAAAACAATTTTATAAATCAGAATTTATGACTTTGATTTTAAGGTTAGAAAATGTGAGTTACATCATGCTTCAATTATAAAAGTACGCTTGTAATCAACTTTTAAAAATGCGACTTATGACGCTCTAGATAGCGCGATAATTCAAACTCAGTAAAAGAAAGTTAAAATAAGATATTGTTAGATATAAGTAGAAATAAAATTTAGCTTATATAAGTACTGTAAAGAAATTGAGATAAGTAAAGTATAGTGTCACCTAAGATAAAATAGGATAACTACAGATTAGTCACGCAGCCCTGCGTTTCGTCAAGATTCGAATTCTAGCTCTGCTCAGCCCTGCATACAACGGGCTCATTCTACAGCTAATAAAAACACGTGAGCAAGGAAATGCACAATCGATGTATTCTACGAGTATCGCTTATGCTTAGGAAAGTCAAGAAAGTAAGAACTACAAAAAAGCATTGCATTTGTAAGGGCTTGAGATGAGATGCAAGGTCGAATAGCATATTAGCGTCGGTTCGAACAGTCAGCTCGAGTGTGATCTCCGTACGAGCAAGTTGCACAATTGTATTTCCATTATATTACTCTTAAAACTTAGAATATACGCTTATATATTATTGTAATAAAATAGTCTACTTAATTATTTAATTATTATTTCCTTCGTTGCTGTCTTCGCGATTTCAAATAGAACGCTTGAATTTTTTTAAAACTATCATTGCTATTGCTCTCATGTTGTGAAAATTTTATAAAATCCCTTATGATATGCTATCGTAAGGCGCACTTCTATTTTTTTAAAGAACATAACTCGAGTGTCAAATGAAACGGTACAACAATGGTACAATTATTGAATACTCGTGTATATAATGATTTGATCTCTTTAATTTTAAGATTAATATTTTTGATACAATTTGATACATTTTATATAATGTCCATATAATCTTAATTAACAGAGTCAAATTGGAATTTTGTCTTTTATAAATTCTAGTGTCGAATCATTTTTAAGAGTTGTTTGAACTAGTTTTAAATAATTTATTAATTATTAATAATTAATCGCATTCAATAATATAGTTGAATAATTCGATTCTTCTTTACTTTTCAATACAGAAAAACAGAAGTGCTACTGGTGGACCATATTTAGCTGTTCACTTTAGAAGAAAAGATTTCCTGATTGGTCGTACGGATATATCACCTTCAATTGAAGATACTGCTGCTCAAATAATAAATACTTTAGACTATTTAAATTTAAATATTGTTTTCATTGCTACGGATGCAGCAGACTATGGTATTTATAAATTTTACATTATACCTTTAAAAATATAATTTTTTAATGAAAATTTCATATTTTAGAATATAATTTATTAAAACAGAAATTAATTAAATATAAGGTTTTGCGATTTAAACCTACTATACACTTGAAAAAAAAAGTGAAAGATGGAGGAATTGCTATTATTGATCAGATAATATGTTCACATGCTAGGTATAACATTTTATTTTTCTTAAATCAATAAAATACAGAAAATATAAAATACACATGGATAAATTTTGTTGTAGATACTTTATTGGAACACATGAATCAACATTCAGTTTTAGAATTCAAGAAGACCGGGAAATACTTGGTTTTTCAACTAACTCAACATTTAATAGTATTTGTCGAAAAGAAATAAACTGCTTTTCTAAAAGCCAATGGGAAATAGTCTGGAGCTGAATACTTAAAAATATTTTGCTTGATTGAAACTGATTCATGATTACATTAAACAATCATAAATAATTCATGCTATTAATTTTATATTGATTAAAAACTTTAATCCCAACTGTTATTCAATTCATATTTTTATTCTTTTTATTTTATTATTGTTTAATTACTTTTCATCTTTTACAGTCCACTATTCGTTTTTGTTTTGTTTGCTGTATGCGTAATGCTTTTTTCTGGAATTATTTTTCACATTATTTATTACAAGTTATGTTATACACAATTTTTAATATAAGTGAATTACTTTAAGTTTTATTACTTTCTGATGAATCCCTATTATTTCATTCTTGATGGATTCTAATTTTTTTTCATAACTGCTCATAACTGAAAACTATTAAATAATAATGTTACAAAGCATAAATTATAATATAGTGTAACATTATTCATGAACTTAGGCATTTAAATCTTATATTCTATATATTTAATTTGTACATAAATAATGATTAATTTACATAAATTTTGTAACACACCATATTTATAAGTTCAATATCTTCTTGCATATCGCATAGTTTTTTATTTTCTAATTGTATCAGATTCATACATTCATCTTGTTTACATCTAGAAATTTAAAGTACATTTTTATATCTATAATGCAATAAATCTGTTTCTATTATATTTAACTTTTATATTACATTAAATCTTTAAGGTTGTGTTTCATATTATTTAATGGTTTTTTATGGATAGAAAATAAGCTTTCTGCAAGTAATCTTGAGATATTTTCTATGTCTTTAAATGAATTTCTGAAATCAAAATTATATTAAATATACAATTTTTAAAACAACAAAAATATTATATGTATTCTTGTTTACTTGCATTTTACTAGTGTCACTATCATTTTCTTTTTCTTCCATAATTATTACAGTAATATTATTTGTAATTATCGTATTAATACATTTACTAACTTAGTAATCAATCAAATTTTTAATTATTTTAATGATATAGTTCAAAGTAATTAAAAAATTTCGTTTGTAAAAAAACGTTGATATTTATAATTCAGTGTCTTTATGGAGAGTACACAAATTAATGTTAGCATTCACATACTAAGAGAAAATTTTCCTTTTAACTATACAACTTTATTTTATATTACTATGTAATATAGTAAAAGCTATAATTATAACAATAATTACAAATAAAAAATGTTGAAATTGTATTAATATTTAAGAATTCTTCTCACAGAAAGAGGAAGTCCGAATTAACCATCAGCGTGCGTTCACTCAATGTTAAATGAATGGCAAAAATTCGGGCTGATGCGTCCATTCGAGGGGACGCTAGCATCGCTATTTAACTGCAACGCTATTGACTATTCAAATTATCAGCTCGAAATTTGAGTAGTACAAGAATACTTCATTTTTGTATACAATTTTAATAAGAGAGTATAATTAAATTATTTTGTTTTCCGCATAACTAACGTAATGAAATAAAATATTATGTTTTAATTATATTTAATATGAATTTAAAAAAAATATAAAATAATTATTAAATAATACATAAATAATTATAATATAATATATATATATATATATAATTATATATATTATAATATATATATAATTATAAATAATTAAATAATATATAAAATAATTATAAAATAATTATTCGAAATAATACGTATTGATTTAATATCCTTCTTGTTATCTTTATTATAATTATAGATTATTCTTTTGCACCATGATTAGTAAGTGATAAATATCTTGTATTAATATTGTACTATCAATTACTCAGATTATATAGCCTATTTTTTAATTAGTTGTCTTTAGCTATACCTGTGGATAGCTCAGGCAATTTTAGACATTTTGCGTCGTTGCGAAGATACAGTTTAAAAAATGGTAAAAATCCAGCCTCCACGATCGAAAAGTACGGCTTCTTTCGCCGCAGTGCAGTGAAGGAGAGTAAAAGAAACAGCCAAAGGGAGAGAGTTAGGCAAAGTAGTTGATGCCGCAAAACGCGCAGCGGGGCTGGCCTCACCCTCCAGACTTAGCGTGTGCCCATTTAGCGACTGCCGAAATTGTCAACAACAAGTCGGCAAGAAGGCGGAGTGACTGCGAGACGGGTATGGGAGAACGGGAGGTTGCAGAAGTCGGGCTGCAGGTCGGCTGCCGCTCTTCCTGCCACGGTACTATGGTCCAACACAATAACATTCGCATTTAGCGCACATTGCTTTAATAGATGGTATCATCGCGAAGCATCTAGCTACAGAACACATTCAAAACGTGAGATAATGGCGTTTTCTAAAAACTCATTACATTTACACGCAACTTGTAAAGAATCCATGACATCTTAACTGGAACCCTTCAGCGACTATCGGCGATTAAGAGGCTTCGAGATATCGATGATCGAAGGATGCAGTTCATGGCTCGATTAAATCACTCGGGTCAAGCACTGTCCAAGAAAAAATGCACCCGTTCGAGTCCAATATCATGGGTTCTTTACAAGTTGCGTGTAAATATAATGACTTGTAGCGAATATTGTCAGGTAGGCCCCTAGATTGTACCGCTGAGTGTGTCTGTGGCGTATGTGAGTACCATTGCGCAGGTATGGTAGGCGCTGCGTCGCGTCAAGTTAGGTCGCATGGGCTGCGCGGGCTCTCGCGCCGATGGTATGTGCTGGCGTCCCGCGACTGCACTCATCACTCTCCCCGCGGACTATGTCGCGTCTGGTTAATGTCCGCCGTCCTGAACCAGATACAGGGAGCTTAGGGTCGCTGCTCACTGCAGAGAGCAAAGCCCGTTACCTCGTTGAAAATTACTCGCATCGTTGGGGACTTCTCCAAGGTCGCTGCTCGACGTCGGTACACGATCTTGTTGCTGTATTTAGGTATTGCCGTACGATGCCGAGGCAACGACGATTCACCTAGAAAATCGAAAGACGTTGAGAGGTGGATTTGATAGTCTCACGGAACAACGAGATTGCTTGTCTTCCCGGCGATTTGATTTGGACTCGTCCAACCTTGGGACTCATCATGGCTCTTCAACAGGCGCCAACGTTTGTAACAGTAGACGTGCCGTTGCTCGCCTTATACTTCTCGTTCGGAAGAATTGGAAAAAGTCCAACAATTCCAACGGCTTTCACAGAGGACGACAACAAAGCCTAGCTACCTGCAAAGACACCCTGCCTCCCCATCCCAGATTGAGGACCAACGTTAAAGGGGGATCGCCATCCAAATTAGAACAAGTCCGTTCAGTTTTGACTCGACTCCATAGGGTTTAATAATTTTATCTAAAATCTTCGCAGGTCTGATGGACGCCGCGGTGATTTGTTTTGTCCATCGTAGATTGCGCGTTTATACATATATTGTGCGGCGGTGAATATATGTGCGTATCGCGAATTTCAATTGTGCTCCGATTTGTCGTTTAATCTCAAAGTTAATTATAGTAATAAATTTAATAAAAACTCGTATGCCTCAATAATACTGTGGTGTAGTATTTTTCATAAATGTGTCATATACATGAAGCTGAACCATTTACCTGAACCCACGTTAAATGATTAAAATTTATTATTTAAAATAATTAGAACTCATTCCTTGTGTAAACAAAGAAAGTCACTACAGAGTGTCTCGTAAACGCCGTTACCTCAACTTTCAAATGTGCTATATAGCTACATGCTGCGCTTAGCAGATTCGATGATACTATCGATTCAAGCAACGAGGGCTAATGTAATGATATCCGCGGTCGCTATCGCAATTTAGTTTTTCTTCGCCTGAGAAATATTATGTCGAGCTGAAGTACCGTAGAGGGGGAGAGTTGCACATTGTTCCCGTTTAGGAATAAAAACACCAAAAATCCGGCCACCCTCGTGTTTTCGATGGATTTGAAAAATTCAAAAACGCCCATTGATTTAATTAGGTCTAAAATTCGCAGAAATTCACTTTGGTAGGTAAATGAAACCAAAAACTGATTGTAATTTTTGATACCAGGAGCCAGGATTTTTGATACTGCAAGCCAGGCTGTATAGGTATTTCATAGAATCGAAAACTGGGAGTGATCAGTCGTTTCTACCTCTACGTCGAATTGATGTAGCTTAGATTCGTCCCTCCGATTACCTTTTCTCTTTTTATTGAATTTTCTTTGTGAGTGCGTTTACTTTAATCTCCATGTCTAATATGTACAATTCGTAGTCTGCTACCATGCTCTATCTTTGCGATCCGTGATCCTCGATGTATTTTTATGTTTTGATTGATCCACAAAATGTTGATGATTGTGTGAGACCCTTCGTACTGATTTCCTAATTTATAAAGTTTACCGCCTGGTAATAGCCAAACATTATCTCCGACGTGGATTTACTTATCATTTATGTTATAATTGGTATCTTTCGGCTTTGGTTTTTTTTTTGGGATGGTAGTTACGCTAATTTATCCAATATTAATTCTCGACCACGTTGTCGAGACGCGTGGGGATCCGTCGGTGGTGGTTCTGTAAACGCTAGGAGATCGGTTGGCGCTTACGCGTTACCTCTACCGTTTCTCTCGCACTCACGCTTCTCTCTTTCACACTCGCTCATTCTCTCTTTCACTCTCTCTCTCTCTCTCTCTCTCTCTCTCTCTCTCTCTCACTCTCACTCTTTCTTAGTGTTACAGCGCTGGTAAAATGCAGCAAATATAGGCTGCACTGTCATCCTGCATGCTCCAAGCAAAGTCGCGCGTGGCACATGTATACACGTGTCACGCCTGTGTGTCACCTAAGCGCGCTTCGCATAGTGCCCCCTCCTTATCCGAGAGAGAAAGAGAGAGAGAGAGACAATACCGGCGAAGTGAGAGCGAGCGCTACTCTCCCGCTACGCCGCTCCGCCAGTTAACCGAATGGGGTAAACGGCTTGCCCCCCGCACCGCGGGACTGAGTTCGGCAAGCGCTCACCCGTCTGCGCACTCATCATCGCCTGCAGTACGGCAAACGGAGAGAAGCACCCACACGGATGCGGAGCGGGACACCATGCGACAGGCACCGCTTAATTAAACTGCTGCTACGCGCATTGCTGAAACTTGCAAGATAAGCCAGAAGACTGCATCATCACCAGCGTCATTGGATTCATCCTTGCAGGTTATATCGAATGCATTAAAGGCGGGATTGGACTTCTCAGTGTCCACCATTGACCTATTCTTAGAATAGATTCAATCTCATTGATCGAGCGATGGCCGATCTGAACTCAATTCTGGCAAGGAGTCTCGGCTCAGGCCACCTTGAATCGAATCGATCCGCATCAGCAGCGACCGGAGGAATAATGGCGTGGGGTTCCAGGTGCAAAAGCACCACGTCACAAATGGCGTCCGTGACAGGACGCCGGCATGCGTCCGTGTTAAAGCGGGAAGTCGCGGGCGGGGGGAGTTGTCCCCAGGTGTCCCTCGGGAGGCCAGAGGTGAAAAGGCGAGGAGCGGCCGCCCAGTGCTAGGAGGTGGGCCGCCCTCATGTATATTTGTTGGCCAGAAAGGGTGCCCGTAGGGGCGCCCGGAATGAAGGTCGCGCGCGGACCTGGAGCGCGCCTTCGAGGTGTGCTTCGATTCGCGCGCGAATCATTGTTGTCGTGCGGAGTGTTGGAAATAGATTGTCGTGAAAAGGTTGAAAAAGAACCGTACACCAATCTTTGTGACTAATGATAATTATTATTTATTATTTTAAATAATCAGCCCGTCTCACTATACAGATGTCTTTGGATATGAATCAAGGAGCGTTATGCACATATTGAAAAAGTGCTCACAAAAACGTCGCTCATTTTTTTAAACAAAAAAATATACATAAACAAAAAAAGGTCAGCTACAGCACTGCCTCTCGCGTTTACGTAAATTATAACCGCGAAATTCAAATTCTCTAATTCACGCTAAGCGGCTGAGTGCATATAAATGCCTAGCAATATTCAATATACGCCCCCACAATCAGACGCTGACTTGTTTAACGGCAAAAAATATATTCACTCAATATTCTCTTTATATCAATCTTTGACATTGGCTTAGTTAAAAAGTCTGCTATATTATCTTTGCTCCTAACATACTTTGACTGAAACTTTTCTTTCTTAAGCAAATCTCTAATAAATAGTAGCTTTATATCAATATGTCTAGTTTTAGCGTTCTCAATACTGTTTTTACTAAAATGAATTGCTGATTGATTGTCACAAAATTGTATAGGTTTTTCTATCATATTTTCTAATATATTTGAACTATTCAATACATTTAAAAACCATACTAAGTCTTTCACACTCTCAACTAAAGCAATGAATTCTGATTCCATGGAACTTAAAGCTATACACTTTTGTTTTATCGATTTCCACAGGAAAGGTACATCGTTGTACAACAAAATATATCCACTAGTTGAGTATCTTTGCATTAGACTACTTCCCCAATTCGCATCCGAATATGAAACTAGACCTGAACTTTTGACATTTGATAGATTTATTTTATAATCTTTTGTGTTAAAAACATAGTTCATTATACCAACTACGATTTTCCAATGATCGTAATTATACGCGTTACACAATTGAGACATCAAATTAACAGCAAAAGAAATATCGGGTCTACTTCTATCTGACAAAAAAGATAAACAACCAATCAACGTTCTATATGGGAACTTTTTCATTATCTCATTTTCGATAATCTTATTTTCTTCTCTCGTAGGTATCATACCTATTTTCACTGGTAAGTTAACATAACTTCGTGGTAAATCTTTAAATTTGTTCATTAATTTATCTATATAGGTCCTTTGATGTAAATAATACTTGTTTTCTATCTCATCAAAATTTACACCCAATATATATTTGACTTTTCCCAAATCTTCAATATCAATTTTCCCCTTTAATTTTAAGATTACATTACAAATTAATTCGTCATTTCTCGCAAATATAATAATATCGTCGACATATAGTAATAAAAATACGTTATTCTCTAAAGTATAAACGCAATTACATCACTCCAATTTAACAAAATTCAATGATTCCAAAATACTCTGAATCTCATCATACCACTCTCTACCACTCTGGTGCAAACCATAAATTGCTTTCAATAACAAACAGACTTTATTCTCCTTACCAGGAATCTCAAAGCCTCTAGGTTGTTTTATATAGTTTCTTTCTTTTAACTTTCCATATAAATACGCTGCTTTTACATCTAATTGTCTATGTTTCCACGATAATACTGATACAAATAATATAAAGAAGAATCTGATTAATGAAAAATTTATTACGGGTGAAAATACATCACAATAATCAATACCATATCTCTGATTATAACCTTGAGCAACTAATCGTGCTATAAATTTCTTTATATTATTTTTATCATCCTTTTTTACATTATATACCCAGCGACTACCTATTACTTTACAATTTGGGGGTAGATCAATGAGTGTCCATACTTCTCTTGAATTCATCGTGTCAATTTCATCACTCATGGCTTTAAACCATTGATCCTTCATCGGTGAGAGCTGATATTCTTCGTATGTCCCTGGGATATCAACTAATAGAGCTTCTTGTTCATGAGTCATTTCACATCTTTTGGGATCGACATTTGAGTCATATTTGGCTTTTCTTCTTAAATCTGTCTCTTTTCTATTGTTATTGGATCCCGTCGGCTTAAAACAAAATTTTTTTGGATTAAAATTTAGTTGTTTTTCTTCGCAATACCTTTTAATATCGTTAATAGATCTCATCCTCATATTGTCACCGGGAGAATAATAGTAAACATCAATTCGGTCCTCTGTTTTCCTTGGTCTTTCGACTCTCAGCCATTCTGTCGCATCTGTCTCTCCCACATTATCACTTTGATCATCTTGATTCACAATATCATCGGCTTGTAGATCCTTTACAATTGCATCATCCACGAATTCTTCATCTTCTGATCGAATGATATATCTATTGTTTTCATTCGTTTTTCCTTTCCCAAATAAAGCGTTAACTCCGTTTTTGCTTTCTTCGATTTTAACATGTACCGTTTCTATAACATTCTTCGACTTCGGCATCCATACACGATATCCTTTCGTTTTTATTGCGTATCCAACTACGATTCCAAGCTCTGCATTTTCTTGCAATTTATTTCTCTTTGATCTTGGCGTGTACACATAAGTAAGCGATCCGAAGATTCGCAAGTGTTGGACTGAGGGTTTCTTTCCCCACCATTTCTCTTCTGGTGTACAGTATCTTAAAAGTTTATAGATGCTTCTGTTTTTGACGTGCACGAATGTATGCAGTGCTTCTGCCCAAAATCTTGGCTGTAATCCACTATCTTTTAACATGGATCTCACACCTTCCACTGCTGTGCGGTTAAATCTGTTGGCGACTCCGTTTTGTTCTGGTGAGTACGTCGATGTCCTTTCTATTCTAATGCCCTTTTCTTGCAAAAAATCTTCGAATTCACTATGGCAAAATTCCATACCGTTGTCGGTACGTATAGACTTGACTTTCTTATCGTGCTGCCTTTCAGCTTCATTTAAAAATATTTTAAAATACTTAAAGACTTCTGACTTTCTCTGCATTGTGTAAACAAAAACCTTTCTTGAGTAGTCATCGATGATTGATAAAAAATAGTTAGCACCACCAACTGACATAACTGGAGATGGTCCCCATACATCCATGTATATTCTCTCCAAAATACTTTTCGATATTATAGTTGGTATTCCTTTAAATGACGAGCGGGTCGCTTTACTAACTTGACAAATTTCGCATTTAATATTTTTGTCGTTTACTTTTCCTATACCTCGTACTATATCTTTTCTCTGCATTTGACTTATGTACTGCATATTTATATGACAAAATCTTCTGTGTAATTTCATTGAATCGTTGACTTCAGTTACATTATGGACTTCATTTTCACCCTTTTTATAATATGCATTTACTATATAAAATCGCTCTTTTCTATTAGCTGTAAAGAAATAGTCACCATTACTATTATAAACTATCATTTTATTATTTTTCCATTTGACATCAAAGCCTGCGATATCCATGCACGCTCCACTTATTAGATTTCTTCTCATATTTGGGGCAAGCAATACATTTTTCAATTTTACCTGGATATATCTGTCTTTTTCTTTTAAATAAAACGTTATATCTCCTTTGCCAATTACATGTGATTTTGCATCTTTATCGCCTATTAAAACTTCTGTAGGTGGCAATTCAACAAAGTTTTCTAAATTTATTTTCTCTGTACAAAAATGAGATGTTGCTCCAGTATCTATAAGCCATTCGTCACACTTCTCTGCTATGTTATTCGGATAAACTTCATGACTGATTTTTCTTTTCTGAGCATTAATATTGTCTTCAATATAGAACGCATTACTTTGGTCAGTATTTTTATTCTGAAAATTCTTCTTGCCCTCTTCTCTTTTTAGAGCAAAACAATTTCTTTTTATATGACCAACCTTATGACAAAAATTACACTTAATACTTTTATAATATTTCGGTTCTTTATGATTTTGTTTTCATTTTTGTTTTCTACTTTACTATTACCTTTTGCATTCTTATTTTCTGTAGTGTACGCATTTATCACATTTTCTAAGCCATCATCTCTTCTTTTCTGTTTTATTCTGCCTTCTTCTGTAATCAGCTGTTTTTCAATATTTGTAAAGTTAAATTCATCATCTTTTGATCTGTACAAAACTTGTACTAAATTGTCATAATCTGATGGCAATTTTCTTATCAACTGAAAACATTGTAATGTGTCTGGAATATTAAATCCAGCATCTTTAATTGATGATGCTTTTTCACTTACTCTTTTACAAAATATTCCTATGGTTTCTTCGTGTGGATTAAACTTGAGGTCATAAAACTCATCAACGAGGCCTGCCAAGCGTGCTCGTGATTTTGGCTCGAAATTCTCATTTAAGATTTTCCACGCTTCTTTTCCATCTAGCGTGCTGGCAATTAATGGTTGATACTGTCTCTCTATGCCTTGATAAATTGTTGTACATGCTCTTTCTTTTCTTCTTTTGTAATCTGCTTTTACAGTACCTGAAACTTCATTCGGTAAGTCTTCTGCGGTGCCGTCTACAAAATCCCACGATCCGCGATCAATAAGAGTCACTTTCATATCCAATTTCCAACTATTATAATTATCTGCGTTTAGCTTCGGGAAATTTAAGTAAGTTGAAGAATTATTCATTTCCATTTTTTTAAAAAGATTTATTTTCTTTATTTTTGACACTTCACACTATTTTGAAATTAATTTCAAATCACAGTCACTTATATTTTTTTTTTTTTTTTTGTGCCACGTGCTCTGGGCCCATAACCTTTGTTGGAAATAGATTGTCGTGAAAAGGTTGAAAAAGAACCGTACACCAATCTTTGTGACTAATGATAATTATTATTTATTATTTTAAATAATCAGCCCGTCTCACTATACAGATGTCTTTGGATATGAATCAAGGAGCGTTATGCACATATTGAAAAAGTGCTCACAAAAACGTCGCTCATTTTTTTAAACAAAAAAATATACATAAACAAAAAAAGGTCAGCTGCAGCACTGCCTCTCGCGTTTACGTAAATTATAACCGTGAAATTCAAATTCTCTAATTCACGCTAAGCGGCTGAGTGCATATAAATGCCTAGCAATATTCAATACGGAGGTCGCAAGAGCGCGCGCGGCTGATGTAAACTTTGCCGCGCGCGGTGATCTCCACATCCAGAGGCGAGAGAGGCACGTGCGGCCGAAAAGCGCGTACGAGGGAATCTCCGCGCCCCGCCGGAGTAGCGCCGAACAGTGAGAGGAGCATCTATGGGAGCGCCTGGCGGGTCACCAGGAATCATCCAGGTATTTCGCCCGGAATGGCCCTTTAGCAACGAGTTTAGCAGGGATAATTAGGTTAAGTTTATTAATTAAGGAAATAGATAGGAGGGAATAGAGTAGGTTTATCTTTTAGGTTAGGGGGGATTGTTTGGGGACCAAACAAACGATCCCGGACCAGGTCGGAGTGGCCAAGGAGGGATGACCCCAAAGGTGGGTTGCCTGTAGGGGGAGGGGGGAGATTTACTTTTCAGATAGCTGTATGAAGCAGCCCGATATTGGGATGTGATTTAAAACCTGTTCGAGGATTTCTTATCGCATCCCAATTTAGAATAAGTCGGTGATTAGTACCGCGATTAGAATCGTCCCGAACCCTACCCTACTAGCAAAAAAGCCCGGACCAGCGGGAGATTCTGTGGCCAGCGACCGGTATAGTTTTAGGTTTACTTTAGGTATAAATTTAATGGTGTGAGGAGAGTTTTGGAGACAGGGGGGATGGAGGCAATCAGCCACGCCTAGTGATGCCGTATTAGAGCAGGCGCAGTGGGAGGTGGGATTGCTTCTTCCGGTCCCCTGGGCTCGGGGTTGGCGAAATCCGGATTCGCGCCCCGATGCTGATTTTATAAATGTTTAGGTGTAAGCAGGTTAGTGTGTTGTCAGGGATTTTTAGGATAGTAGGTCACCCTCAACCCCTCTGGAGGTTCAGCCGGGAGGGGCGTCGTCGTAGCCGATTAAACAGGGCAATCGGTACGACAACAAGGGTGTTAAGGGTCGATCCACTCCTTTTCCGATGGCTTAGCCGGGAAAGCGCCATCGCCAGGGACTGCCGATCAGTCGAGGCATGGCAAGGAGTGCCCAGCCGGGAAACACCCCTATAGGATCAGCTCAGGATCCTGGGGTAAAGGGCGTAAATTTAGCAGTCTAGTGTTCTCCGAGGGCTTCGCCGGGAGAGTGCCGCCTACCAGAATTGCCAAAGGCGAATGTAGGCGCAGCACTAGACTGCATTTGGAATAATTTAGTATGTAGGACAGGGGATTAGGTTTAGGATAGGGTAGGATGATTGTTGTTAAAGGGCCAGGACAAAAGAACATTAAGCTTGCTACCCGGGGGAACGCTCCCTATCCCATATTACCGATTTTGGGGAAACGCCTGCGGGCGTGGGGGGGGGGGAATACTGCTCTCTCTCGACCGTAATATTTATATATATTAATATGTATATTTATTTGTATATGTTGTACTTTCTTTAATTTGGGGTACAGGAGACAGTGGGAGTGAAATCCCCTACGTTCGCATTCAGGCGTCCCACTCGATCAAACCGAAGTCGGTGGGATAGGTTTGGCAACACCAGGGCGGCAGCGAAAGAAAGGTAGACCCTGCGGGGTCAGGAAGGAAGGGGCTCAGGTTTGACGAGGCGGCTCGGGGGATGGAACCACCACCCCGGGCTCCGCCCGTTAAGGGAGAGCAACAGGGAAGGTTGGGAGCCCAGGGCGAGGAGGGGCAGGCCCGTTTGGCCAACCCTTTTGCCCGGAGTGTTGGCAGAATAGACGATGAGCAACAGGACATGCAGGCTTACGAGCTGCGAGTCCGGACGTTGCTGGAGGATAGGACGGCCAGGAAACTCCGACGAGAGGTATCAGCAGTCTCGCTTATGGAGGTGGCCGTCAAGCTAGTGGCCAGTAACCTCAATTTTAGAGGGACTGAGCCGGAATTGCGGGAACGGCTTTGGCGCTCCCAGGTCAGGTCGGCAAGGCCGGAGGCGGACGTGCCTTGGATTGCCGGCTATGATGATGACCCGGGAGTTGATCGACGCCCGGTTCCACTATGTTGTGAAGCCTTGTGGGTGGGCCGCCAGAAGGCAGCCCGACACGGTAAACAAGCAGAACAACCGGACCCGTCGGGGTTGGAAAGCTCGGCAGAGAGCTCCCGGGACGTCATGTCACAAAAACCTAGCCCGGAAGTGCTGGAAGGACGGGATTTGGGGCGAACCGCCCGGGCAGCCCTACTTCCTAGCCTGCAACGAGCACAGGGTCGGGAAGGACCATTTGGACCCGTACTGCAGTTGTCGGGAACTGACGCGCCCCGGTTGAGCGCATAATCCAATCCCGTTTGGGATTTCAGGAGTAGGCGTCCTCCCCTATATCAATCAGTACCATAGGGTACTGTCGGGGCTGGAGTCTCAAATTGAAAATTTGCGGGGGGCAGTCGGCAGGGTCCAAATCGCGGCAGGCATGACGCACACCGTAGGGGAGGTTCCGGAATGGGAGAGAGGAGCAGCGTTGTCGCTTCCTCCTCAGTGCCCTCCTGCCGCATCCACCCCCGATCACAGGCGATCGATACCTCTTGAGAGGGGAACGAGGGGAAGGGAGATCGAGGGATCCTCAGAGGAGTCCGATACTTCTGAGGACTCGGATGGATCTCTGGACGATCTATTCCGGAGCGGTGCGCAGAGGGATCGTGGAGGGCGGAGGAGGAAAGGGTAGGTGGCTAGAGCACCAGCCCCAGTCCAGGAACGTGGACGAGGCCCAATAAGGCCTCCACAGTCCGGGGACGGGTCTGGTAGAAGGAGGGATAGATCGGGAGGACGTCCGAGCTACCCGGAAGCGGAGGGGCCGATGAGATCGGACGATGATTTTTTTTGTGCCCGGGCTCTGCGGGATGCAGCTCTAACCTTTTCGAATCATGAAAAGGAGGACGCGATGGAGTTCCTACTGGGCGTCACACTGATCCGGAATAGGGATCGGTTTACGGAGAGATGCCTAATAGCGGCACTCCATTCCGTGCTTTTGAAGGATGCCCGTCGCTGGTATCAGGACCTGGAGCACACGTTTGTGGATTGGCTGGCGTTCTTTAACGCTTTTCAGGCCAGGTTCTGCAAGCGAGGGTCGGACTCGGATCTACGACGGGATCTGGAGGATATACGCCAGGGAAACAGGACGATTAGCCAGTTCATGAGCGCGTTCAGAGCTCAGGCTAGTCATCTTCGGCGCTCCCTATCAGAGCGTCGTCAGATTCACATGATTCTGGAGAGGGTCCGGTCCGAATTCAGGGATTACTTGATGGACAAGGATATCGAGACCCTGGATAGACTAGTCCAACTAGGTGGACGGAAGGAGAGGGTCAACCTCCTGAACGAGCGTTTCGAGAGCCAGGAGGCCCGTACGTCCAAGGGAGAGAGACCCTTGAAGAAAAGGGAGGGGAGACTCGATGCGGTAGAGGGACGAATTCGCTCGACAACCCAACTCGAGGTGTCCGGTGAGAGCGTTAAAGGCGTGAAGATGGCGAAAAAACCCGTGGTCGACTGGGACTGGGAAGGGGAACCGTATGGGGAGAGCGAGATCCCCGCAATGTATGGCCAAGCAGGACAGGGTCATGGCGGCGTAAATCACTTCGGTAATAGGCATCCGGGATCCAAGGCCCCGACCCGGGATCAGGGTTGGGTGGGATCGGAGGGCCAGCGCTCGTCCAGGCAGTCCCTAGCGAACACGGGTTATCTCCTAAGGCCTCCGCGAGAATGGGGAGAACCGAAGGCGCAAGAAGGGCTGGGGCATAGGCCGACCCGGGCGGACAGTTTTCCCGGATACTCTCGGGATGTAGGGAGATGTAGGCCGGTTGGTCCCAGGACGAGTCCCGGCGAACGTGGTCGGTCTCCCGGGAATTCTCCAGGGTTGGGAGGGTTCCCAAAACCAGGGGTCTGCAGCGCAGGTTCCGGCAAACCCGGCTCCTTTCCCGGAAAATACCCCAAATTAGGGAGGGCCAACGAGCCAGGCGTTCGTGAGAACGAGTCAGGGAAACCCGAGCGGACCCTCGGATAATGCCCGGACGGATGGGCGAGGGCCGTTCCCGGGCGCATGCTATTCCTGTCAGGGCATGGGACACAAATCGTCCAAGTGTTTGAGGAGAGTATGCCTGCGCTGTCGTCAGCCCGGACATTGGGCGGCAAACTGCACGTGGGGAGAGGCGCTCTTGCGCTGCCAGGTTTGTGAGACTCCCGGATTCACGTTCACGACATGTCCCGGCTGCACTACTCTACGGGAAACTATAAAAAATGCCAGGGCGGGGGTGTAGAATCGCTCTCTACACCCTGCCGCCCGGTAGAGCGAACCGCAGAGGAGGGGGAAGGAAATTGTAGGGAGGGGGAGGATCGAACGAGGGCTGTCACGAAGATCATCATATCTAAGGTACCGCCCGCGTTCGATTGGGAAACGCTGTTGGAACCGATATACCCAGGGGAAGCACCAAAGGGCCCGGATATTGAGGGCCCGAAGGCGCTGGTGCCAGGAAGCTGCACGGAGGACATTCTGGCGACGGATAACTCCTTCGTGCAACCGTTGGAGGCCGCCGGAAGCGACCTGGATATTGCTGGCGCGTGGGAAGCTGTCAAGCCCGTAGGGCTAACAGTTGACACGGCAGACCCTGAAATGCAGCCTGGATAGTCGCTAGCTGCCACCCAGGAGGAACACCATTGGTTTTGTGTGGTGAACTTGGGAGGCCGGGTACTGAAGGCGCTATACGATCCGGAGGCCCAGATCTCGTGCATTCACGCTAGCAGGGCCCAGGATTTCAAGGATAGGTGGAGACCAGCACAATTTATGGTGCGAGGAATCACGGGATCGGCCCAACAAGCGTTAGGGGTGCTCAGGATCTGGTTCAGCATCGATGAGGATGAAAAGATGCTGGACGTAAGGATCATAGCAGCTATGGATTATGAGATTGTCCTGGGGGTGGACTTCATTCGAAAATGGGCGTTTGAAGTGCAGCACGGGCAAGGGTTGTGGCGTACTCCGTGGAGAATAGAGGAAATTTATAGAGGAGGATATACAGGGTTAGGGAGCAGGAATCCGAGGGGAATGTGCGGGTATCGTGGAAGTACGCGATGAACAACGTAAGCGCGTGATGGCTCTGGTGGATAGCCTTATCCCGGAGCCAGGTGAAATTCACGGGTTCACAACGTTGATCAGGCACCATATCGACGTACAAGGAGGAAGGCCAGTTCGGCATGCACCCCGGCGCATGTCCTCGAGGATCCTGGAATTCGCTCAGCAAGAGGTTCAGAAAATGCTGGACAAAGGCATTATTGAACCCAGTGCGAGCGATTGGTGTAGCGCACCTGTAATCTGCAAGGGAGAGGGCAGCTACCGCTTTTGTATCGACTTTCGGGATGTAAATAAACTGACCCAGAGAGACAATTATCCATTACCGAATATGGATTCAATATTGGATCGGCTGAGGAATGCCAAATACATCTCTAAAGTCGATCTGAAAAAAGCATACTTCCAGGTGTTTCTAACGGAGAGTAGCCGGCAATATACGGCGTTCTCGGTGCCAGGATCAGGACAGTGGCAGTTTGTGAGACTACCGTTCGGACTTTCGAACGCCCCGGCCACGTTTTGTCGACTGATAGGGGCACTTTTCGGGCCCGAGGTAGCGCCACATGTCTTTGGGTACCTGGATGATCTTATCGTGGTGACGGAGACATTCGAGGAACACCTGGAGTGGCTAAAGTACGTGCTCCAGACGGTGGTGGGTGCGGGACTTGAGATTAATCGCGAAAAATGCGAGTTCTGCTGTTCGAGCGTGGTTTTTCCCGGATACCGTCTGGACGCGGAAGGACTCAGGGCGGACCCGGATAGGGTTAGCCTGGTACTAAATTACCCAGCCCCTAAACACCTCGCGACTCTCCTTCCCGCGGCAGGTCGAAGGCTTCGTGGGCCGCGAGTGTTTATTCGCTCGTCGCATTCCACGAGCCCCCTTCGCCCCGCGGGTGACTATTTGACTTTTCGGCTAACTCGGCCGCTTTATTAGTCTGACGGACACGGTCCGAGACACATTACGCCTCGCAGCTCGCATTTCGGTTGTCTCGACGCGCCTTTATCGCGAGCATTTTCGGCTCTATCAAGAACGCACTGTTATAACATTCGCATCGTCCGGGTCCTTCTTCCGCCTACTGTGACGTGCCAATACAGGAACTTGGTGATAGGAAAAATTGGTGTAGTGTTTTTATTACCACCTTCCATCATCCCAACAACTGAACGGCCATCGCCGTATTTCTTCATAGTAACAAACACTGGTAAATAAGAAACATTATAAGCATTATAACTAGTTAAGTTTGTGCAAATACTCAATGTACATGTATAA
Organism: Sycophaga agraensis; assembly: GCA_018906755.1. Lineage (NCBI taxonomy): Eukaryota > Metazoa > Arthropoda > Insecta > Hymenoptera > Pteromalidae > Sycophaga > Sycophaga agraensis. Next base: position 183,192 of record JACCIE010000120.1, on the reverse strand, counting down.
TATAAATATAAAATATAATATAACTATATAAGTAAAATTAGAAAATAAGAAACATTATAAATTAAACAAATATTTAATATACATGTACATATAGATTATAGAAAAATTATTTAAACATATAAAATGTAAGATAAATTTAATACATTAACTAGTCTCAATAAAAAAATTAACAATACAATGTATACATGTATATTAAAAGAAATAAAGGCATAAAACACTATATTTATGCACATATATATTTTCATATATACAAACTATTCCACAAAAATAAATTCAAAGTTTCAAATACAAATAACTCTTATTTTCTAATAGAAATTCAATAAAATAAATATATATGCAGAAATACAATAAGAAATTATAACGTAAAAAATAATACTACATAAAATAAGTACAAATAAATGTAAAATATTATACTAGAGCTAGAAAATTTCAGACATTTCAGCTGGATTTTCATTCTCAGGTCAGTAAAAAAAATCGTAGTTCAATTCAATCTACAAACATCAAAGTCTTTCTATTTCCCCTGTGTCGCAGTGGAAAAAAGGTTAATAAATAAACTCGAGTCTTGCAAACGAAAGCAACGTCAAATCATTTGTCCTACACCTCAACCATCTAAGAAGTAAGTGTTTTAAATTAAGTTCTCCCGCTCCTACTTCCTGGTATCCCCGATCATCATCATAGTTGGTACAGGCATTCTCTCTACCAGACGCTATAAGTGAGCTGTAAAGAGATCGATCTCACAAACTGTGAGATCCATAGGGTCGTTTTCCCTTCCTATCCGAAGTCTCCGTATAGGCCAAAAGGATCTGTTGAGGAAGATTTCAATCCCCTTTCCAAGCCTCTCTGATGCATAGGACTCCCCAAAATCTTAAGAAAAAGAAACCACGCGGATTCGATCACTGCCTCGATCCCTAGCTCTTAGTCTCTTGAGACTAGGCTTAAAAACAAGAGACACAGGTTTGCGCTTCACGCATAAGCCAAGTGACACCGACGTCACAGGACTATCGATCAAGAACAACTACATGTAAACGATTTGGTATTAATCGTGGGCTTGTAAGCTTCGCGAAACACATGGAGAGGGCGCACATTAACCGAGATGTACCCCGATGCAGACAACATCTTGCGCGTCGTAAGAGTAAGCAGTGCAAACGGCGACTTCAGCAAATAAAATATTTAAATTACCGCTTTTCTTCGATTTCGGTACCTTTTCAGCGCAACTCTGAATGCCTCCGCGGAAACTGTAGAACGCTACTCAATTTGTTAGTCATAGCTGGACTCCGTGTCAAGGCTCCGCTTCCCTAGTCTTAAAGCGAGCTCAGAACTTACGTTGAATGTTTTACTGGTGTGAGTGAGCCTACTTACCATCACAACTAGCACGTGACTAAACTGACGTACAAATAAATAAAGTCAAAGCATGATTTATTTATTTTTATACAGAATCAAAGGTGGCTTAGAGCAAGATATGCCAATCTTTCCCGAATCGATAAAAAGATGTTGCTAGCCCCTTGCTCAAACAATTTGATGGACACTCTGATGACAGCGTTGAGCACTCATGGGTGGGAAAAAGTAGGGTTTGCCTCTATCGAGAAGGGTGTACATCGGTCAGTATTAAATAAACGCACCGAGATTTAGATGGTAACAATTACAACAAGCATCATAGAACATTAAAAGAGGTTGAGGGTAACTTAATAGCGCAACTCGTGGCATGTTTGACGAGATGAATAAATAGATAGCGGACCTATCAAAGAAGGCAGATCAATTGTTTACCATTACGACGTTTGCACAACCAGCACGAAGGTTATCAGCACGAAACTCGATGCGGCAATGGTCACGCCATCACAACCGCATCGGTTTGATAAAAACCAATTCAACACGCAACAAGTAGGTCAAAAACCAATACGTACCATGCAACACGTATCAGTCTATATTAAAATAAGATCCAAGAGAACTGATTTCTGCAGAGAACAATCAAGATGTGGAGAAATTTGGCGATAAACTTGGAAGTGGCGTAACGAAGAGCAGGTAAAGAAGAAAAACATTAATGCCAAGTGAGGCTCACACAAGAGGAGCCAGCGTATCAAATGCGGGTTAGCAAATTTGATCGTCTATCACATAGCATACTAACTACTAAAATGCACCGAGAGAACGGTACCGTAATTCTCCAGAAAGCAATCTAAATATTGACAGTCCGCACACCAGGGTGTATGTATAGTACAAGCTTTGTATGGTCAGAAAACAGGCAGGGGGGGTCGTCAGACAGATCTCAGCGGAATTCAGTAAGGTCTGGTATAGGGACAACTTAGTTTGCAAGGATATGGTACAGAGGACAACAACAGAGGATGCTTGAACCGCAGCTTACCGTTAATTTGAACTCCACAACTCGACAATTACAGAATCGATCATAGATTGAATCAACCAGAGGCGTTAGGAAGCAGAACTTGAAAGAACAATATGAAATCGCGTAGTCCTTCACAACTCCACAGAGATCAACGAGCCAATACGCTCTGTAGAAATAGCCAATGTTCCCACTAGAGTCCCACAAGGCAAAGCACGACACATGCTAATAACAAAGAAGAAATATAGAAGAGTTTATAATCCGCGTCTTTTATGACCTAGGAGCGATAATAGCCCTTACTACCATAGATAAAGGGCTGCTTCAATTTAAACAGTCGTATGGTCTGTTTAAAGCCATAGCAGGAGCGACATTCTCATGACTGATCGATATGGTGACAGGTTCTGAATTATAACCCTAAGCCTACACGTATCTGGATGATATAGTTATCATGACCGAGAAATTTGCAGAGTTCTTCGAGAAGATGGAAATGGAGTATTTTGCAGCAACGGAGGGAAATACTTGCGATTATTAGTACACCACAACGGTTTCGTTCAGATTCACAAAAAATAATGCCGACAACGGAGTACTCCACGCTCAGGAAGCTGAAACAACTAAGACAGAAGTACTAATTAAGTTAGATTAATGTTTACCGAATCCGAATCTAATCAAGAATAGAATTAACCGCTGATAGGAGTCTCTGATGATTCTCACATCTGGGTTCTCTCATGAAACTGTCGAGTCACCGTGACTGCGGACACGCTCCACGCGCGCAATACGCGTAATGTCAGTGGGATGTCCAGGTACGGTTCCGGCGAGCATTTCCACATACCGCACGCGTGGAATCAGCCGAAATAGCAATAAGGGTATAATACGAATTATTATATCTATATATATACAAAATTTATATTTTTATTTCTAAATAACGAAAAGATTATAGTTTATAAAATAATTTTTTATTAATCAAATTATACACAATGACAACATATAAAATACATTGTATTACAGCTTATACTTACAGCTAGATATCACTTACTTAATTGTAAAAGAATAGATAATGCATCAAAATAAATCACGAACTCACAAGTGCATCTTATGTTTCAACTTTTATAATTATTAATATAATCCTCGGAATATAATTCTCAGATTCTTTCTCTTTCAGATTATTTAAGATGCCAAACATGCGAGTGTCAAAGACACAACCGTTTTCACGCGTAAAGCGATTGAATTATAGCAATATCGCAAATTTTGTACAGTACGACTGGAGACGCAACAACTACAGCAGCGCTCCAAGCACGCACTCCGCGCGTACAGCGTTCATGCACTCCATGCGATGTTATCGGGGGTGTGTATACCCAAAAATAACGTAATTATGTTATGAGGGAGACTTATAGGTTTGGGTTAACTTCTGTAGCGTCACCAACATTACTAGAAATTTTAGTGCCTAAAATTAGCCCACTTTACACGCTAACTCCGTCTCTCTTTCTCACTGGGCAAGCTTTGCAAGATGTTGGTCTTCTCTCTTTCTCTCTGGTTACAATCTACGTCGGAAAAGTTTAACAATTTTTTGACTTTTGTAATGCGTCTTGAAATTGAGTGTCCTTAAGCTTAATTTATTTATGTTAGTAATATCGTTTAATATTGTTTTAGTATGTGAAAGGCCTTCGTTAGTAGTTACCGACAATAAAAGTTTAGAATTTGTTATTTTAGTATAAATGTTAAATTAATGTTTTCAAAAAATTTCTGTTTACTCTAAAATAATCATTTAGTTTTTTAATTAAATAAATTTTGCAATGAGTCGAAGAAAACGAGCAAAGGTAAGTTATGTGACATTAGTAAACGACATAATATATATGACATAATACGTAAACTGACAATTAATTTCTAAAATTCTATAACCAAAATTGTTTTGTTTGTATTTAACAAAATTTGTTTTGGTTAAGGTTGAATACAGGGAAGTAGAAGAAAAGTATCAAGTTGAAGATGATATTAATTCTGATAATTCAGAGAAATTAAAGTCAGTTCAAGGTAGTCCAGAAAAAAAATACGAAGGTAAAAAAGAAGTTGAATCGATATGTAATGTATCTGTACAATTAACAAACAAATTAGAAGCAAAGGAGGAAAATGATGAAGATAGTGACCATGAAGATTCACATAGTGATTTTTTTTCTTTTATTTAATAAATCTAATTATATAAAATACATCATTTTTATTTTATTACAGTAAAAGAATTGCTTAATGGTCTAGAAGGTGCAGCTTTTCAAAGTCGTTTACCATTTGATAAATTAACTTCAACAGAAGCTGCTTGCTTTCCAGATGTCGCTGCAGGTCCTCCACAAACTCAAAAAGTTTTTCTGCACATTCGTAATCGACTAGTAAGTTCAAAGGCTTTAATACTATTTTCTTTAATTAAGCAATTATGTAAACAAAAATAATGATTTCAGTTACAAATTTGGTTAGATAATCCAAAGCAACAGTTACTTATTGAAAATTCATTGTCTGCTATTGAACCTCCCTATAATAGTGATCCAATATTAGTACAAAGAATTCATGCATTCTTAGAAAGACATGGGTTTATTAATTTTGGAATTTTTAAACGACTGAAAGTAAGATAATAAGTGTTATTAATAGTTCAAAAAATATAAAAATTTAAAGTGTATATTAAGATACATAATTGTTTGATTTAGTCTCTTCCATTAAAAAAATTGGGAAAAGTAATTGTCATTGGTGCAGGTATTGCTGGCTTAGCAGCTGCTCAACAGATGCAACAGTTTGGTCTTGATGTTACTGTTTTGGAAGCTAGAGTAAGTGGAATTCTCAACACAGTTCAATCAATTTTCCTTGAAATGTAAAATATTTGTAAATTAATGAATTAAAAGATATTCTTGATTAAATTATCAGGATCGAGTTGGTGGACGCATAGCAACATTTCGCAAATCAAATTACATTGCTGATTTAGGAGCAATGGTAGTTACTGGTCTTGGTGGAAATCCAGTAACTGTTTTGAGTAAACAAATAAGTATGGAGCTTCATAAAATCAGACAAAAGTGTCCTTTGTATGAAAGTGATGGTCAAACGGTACATTATGTTTATAACCAAATTCATTTAAACTTTGAAATTAATAATTGTTCTTATACTTCAGGTTCCAAAAGACAAAGATGAAATGGTAGAAAGAGAATTCAATAGATTATTAGAAGCAACATCTTATCTTTCACATCAATTAGATTTTAATTATGTAGGGAATTCAGGCATTTCAACTCAAAGTGGTGTAAGTCGTCCTGTTTCTTTAGGACAAGCATTAGAGTGGGTTATTCGACTTCAAGAACAAGGTGTGAAGCAACGCCAAGTAACTCATTTACGATCTGTGCTTACACTTCAAGGGAGACTAATTGCTAATCAACAAAAGGTAAAATATTTTTGTTTCCTTTAATCAATAAATCTATTGGGTATACATGCATAAGCAGATACATTGTATTAAAACTTTTTATTATGTAGATGATAACTATTAAAGAACGACTGACTGAATTAGATAAGCAGTATAAAGAAATGCTAGAAAATAAACAACCAAGAGATATAACACAAGAATTTGTATTTCGCTCTAAATTACGTGATTTTCATAATGTTTGGAAAGAATGGGAACAACTTTTAGAGCAACAAACCGAAATTGAAGCTAAACTGCAAGAACTTGAAGCATCGCCACCAAGGTAATTTTAAATATATTATAAATAAAAGTAAGTTACGTAATATTGATAATTTTAAAAAGTTACTGAGATTTACTATAATTTAAATATTAATTTTTAAGCGATGTTTATCTATCATCAAAAGATCGGCAAATTTTGGATTGGCATTTCGCTAATTTAGAATTTGCTAATGCTACTTCACTTTCAAATCTTAGTCTTAAACACTGGGATCAAGATGATGATTTTGAATTTACTGGTAGTCATCTAACGGGTAAGTTGAAAAGGATGCACTTTTTATGAAATAGTAAATCGATATTATTAAGTTTTTGAATTAATTTGTAGCATTTTTTAATGATAAATATGCATATCACATGAAAATAAAAACACATTAAAGTACTGACCATCTGATTTTGCTACTTTTAACCGTCTTTCGAGCAGTGAGGAACTTCTACTCTTTAGATGAAATCAACGAGTTGGTTTATTTTGTACAATCTTTATAAGATGTAAACTTTTATTCACATAAGCGATTGATCAAAACTATTCATAGTTGCCAGGGGCCATTTCCGTAGAATATGGCGGGTGATCTAAAACTCCCCATGTAAGTGTTTTGCAGTGTTTTACCTGTTCTGTAATGTAAGACGAGCATTTTTGTGCAAGAAAGCATTTTTTATCATTCTATTTTTAGCAAAGTTTCTTTTAGAACCGATCGACGTACCCTTATTGAAGGTATGGATACCCGATTGTTCTTTTACCTAAGGTAGAGAGGTAGGCTGTTCGAGCATGTTGGTCGCTGGGGGTAGGCGATCATGTTCACAGTCTAGGATAGTCTTTGTCTAAACGCAAAAAAGCTTTTTATAAAATTCGATCTTTATTCATATGTAATCATAGTCATGTTTACTAACTATCACTGATTATCTGCCTAATAAATTTGTGGATTTTATAACTGTTTTAAGAGAACGTGAGAAAAATGTTCGTGCATCGGTAACAAAATATCAAAACCATATAACAATACGTTGAGTAACCGAAATACCGCTATAAATATCAAGCAGTTATTTATCTTAATAAACGCATAATATCAGTTGCCATATTGAAAATAGATAGATATGCCAGGAAAAATGGCTTTGAAAGTTGTGGATATACTTAGATGTCATGCCTACCACATAACTTTGGTTCTAGAGTTAACGCGAAGCTGGAGTATACATGTAGTTGTACATGATGTTAATCGCTCCCATTAATCCGCTCCTCTTATCCTCAGTTCCCTTTAAAATGACTGCAAATTTGTTGATAAATAGATTACTAATTATTCTACATCAATATGGTTAACGGGTTCAGGTCTCAATCAGTTTAAAATTATATAACTAATAAACATCATAATTTACTTTGATAATTATCAGCTGATTTCTCATTAGAGTCAACAGTGTTATCATGGCTTACTATTCTTGTTTCTGTTATAAACAATTCGTAGTTTCGTTAAAGAGTTAGGAAAAGATTTATAATTATAAATAGTATATCGATGTGGTCCTATCAGAGGAACGGTTTAGACAAACTGCAGGTATATACAAGATGCCGAAGGTATAAATCCCTTCCTAGGATTCGATATAGGGACTAAGACCGTTATGGTGCTATGGTATCATTACTTCGTGAAAATTACTAACGCCAATGTCTAGCCGATATAGATACAATACACGTCTAAATAGAAAAATTAAAATTAATTAAAAACTAACGATCCTATCATCCTACTATTCTTTTCTTTAAAAAAAGGAGAATTTTTCTAAAATCAACATGGGAGACAACCACGTATACGTACGTATTGTTACCAATAAAAACAACAATTGCCAGATAATATACCAACATAGGCTAAGATGCCAAGCTGGCATTGCAGCTACATAAGATCAATGTCTTCTGTAAAGAATTGTCTTCTATGAGTATTGCAATCGGAAGATGATTCGGATGGCTAGTTCATAGCTGTCATCATGGCCAACCGAATGCTGGAAGAGTTGGGGGGGGGGGGGGCATTAAGACACCATACCAAAATCTTTTCCAAATGGCAGGTGTCTACTTGAGAGCTACCCGTGTACAGTCGTACATGGATGAGAGAGAGAAAGAGGGAATGTGTGTATGTTATCACGGCGTCAATGATCACGCCGAGACAGATGTAACCGATGCGTTGCGAAACAACGGAGTACGCGAGCCAGATGCGCCGGTCGCTCTGCAGCGGCAGAGAGCGCATGCGCGCGGCGTCGCGTCGGCGCACCAGCGGGCGCGCAACCAGTGTTGCACTGAAACAATTACAGACAAGTGGTCGCCCACGTGCCTCTGTAACCTAAAATTCAGTCGCAGCTTTTTCTCACCGAATCCGTCGACATCACATACCTGCGCAGCCCCCCGCGGGCTACCTTGCCGAAGTTCGGGCTAACTTGAACACCCGCGCGTGCGTTCGAGAATATTTCGCGAGAGAGCGTGCGGCTAACCTCGTTCGCGGCGCCGGCCACGTGGCAACATTGCGGATCGGGCGGCTCCTCCGACGACGAGCACGAACCCGGCGAGTGCGGACCAGCGGCGATCGCCACGAGGCGATATCACGTAAGTGCTCGTGCACGAGCCATATTTCTGTCGCTCTTAGAGCCCTTCCCCCTTTCTTTTCTGTATAATTTCAGGGGAGGTTTTTTTTACCGTTTCGGCGGTTTTTCCTCCCCTACTGAGCCAAATATAATCATATCTGGCTGAAGTGTGCCTTTTATTTTCCCTACCTTCCCTCCCTTTCCTTTATTTTAAAAACGGGCGTTTAACCAGAGGTTAAGCGACCCGACGAACAGCCCGGTAAACCCTGAATCGTTAGCCCGGGGTTCTTCTTCCTTTACAGCAATCCACCACGGGTGCTCCCTTAAGTGGACGTTGGAGTATATTTATACGTATACTTTCTAATGTTAAATCAGTCCCTTAAATAATTTCTAATCGACTGTGAATATTGATCCAAAATAAATTGCTACATATTCTATTTTGATGTGGCTAGAGGGTATGATTACAATTAATATGAAACTATATTCCTTTTTTTTATTAAAAATCATTCAATAATGACAAAGTTATCAGATGATTTTGTGCATGCGGTAGCAGTGCCAATGTGACTGAATGTCACGCTAATATGATTATTTACAGGTTTTTTTTATGACGCAATGCGTGACTTTATACATACTCGTAAATTCTGTTCATAGCCCCCTAGACACATCAAAACAAAACATTTAGCGATTTATTTCATAACGAAATACGCAGTCGTTTAGAAATGGATTCAATATTAGGTGGTACACCTATATATGTATTACCGTACGAACGAGGCGAATACAGGGCCGCGAGTACACCACGACGGGTCGCCGCTTTCGTGCAGCTGCCGACAAGAGCCCTTTTGAGTCACCGGACAGCCATCGCCTACCACACTCTCGGGCGACCAGGGGCAACGAGGGCCTTTTCTCAGCTCAGCTAGGGCGTATAGAGCCGCCAGGACCCTATAGTCCAACATTATACACTTTTTGTCAAAAAATCGAAACAGTTAGCCGACTGTGCGATAAGACCGGAACAGTTTGTACATCATTAAAGTCAAAAATGTAGTCTGTCACCCAAAAACTGGTTTCTGTCAATTTATAAATTTCGACGCAAACCTAAATTGCAAAATGCTTTACTCATTGGAAGATTATTCAATTACAATTTTGAAAAACAATTTGGAAACTGATGTTTTCGACTACAATTGTAGATCTTGCTTTTTCGTTTGTGACACGTCGCTTTTTCCTAATAATTAGAAAAGGGCTCTTCCGCCCCGCGACGGCCCAAATGGCGTAGCTCGCCAATAATTTCTAATAACTTAGTCGGGCGCCAGGCGAGCTGCCCTGGCTAGCGTGCGCGGACTGCTATTGAAAAGAAAGGGGGGAAAATACAAGGGAGACTGGGGTTTCGGGTACTGCAAAAATCAATATGTATACGCTGTTTCGATCCGACGCTTTATTTCTATTTCCTTTTCTACAAATTCGGCCCGGCTCTCCCGTATTTGCGGCGGCGTCTCTGCCACTTCTTGTATACAGGTAGTGCAGCGGCTTCGCAGGCTGCTTCTCTCGCGTTACAATCCCGCCCGGGCCTCGCAGGCCACTCCGCCCGCGACACAAGTTACGCGGGGACCTCTCTGGCCCCTCCGCTCGCGTCGCTGTTACGCGGCGGCCTCGCTGGCCGCCTCCCGGCTGCTTCACCGGTCGCGTTCTCGCTCGTAACCGGTCGTGCGCTCGCGGTGCGACCTCCGCCCGCGTTCGCCCGCGGCGATTCTAACCGGTCGCGTCTCTCCTCTTCTCGTCGCTTCACGTCGCGTCGCGTCCCTCCCGAGCACTCCGCCTGCACTCTGAGCCGATGGCTCACTCACCCCGGTTCTCGTCGGCCTTGATCCTGTCCGGTGGGCTGTGGATCAGCGGCGGCGGCTGGATGGCGATGGGCTGGCTGGCGGGCGGCGGTCGCCGGTCGGTGTGACGGCAGTAGGCCGCGGGTTGCCCCTCCTCGGGTGGCACCGGTCTTGCTGTCGGCTCCGGTGGGCCGGTGGCCTCTGCTTGTTAGGGCTGGTGGGCAGTCCTCTCTCGGGACTGTTGGCCGGACCGTCGGCTTCTGCAGGTCGTCCTCCGGGCCGTTAGGTTCCTCGTGGGCAGGCGCCTCTCCCCTCTGCAATACGGGTGGACGGCCGGTGGCTTGGCGAGGTAGAGCTTCTCTCACCAGTTGCGGTCCTCTCTATTTCCTCAGTCTTCCCTCGACAACACCTCGATTCGATCTTCGTCGTCGCACGTCTACTACGATCGCCGTCTCTGCGCGTCCACGTCTCAATTCGTTGGCACGTCTTCGCACGTCAACGTCTCAATTAGCTCTCCACGTCTTCGCACGTCAACATCTCAATTCGCTCTCCACGGCCGGGGCGCTGACCACAGCGCGGGCCGTTTGTCTTTTCCGATTTTTGGCGGCGGCGCGACTAGGCGGCTGCAGGCTGCCCCCCCCCCCCCCCCGCGCGCTCTCCTCCTCCTCCCGACGGCCGCCCGACAGCGCCGGCCGGCTTTCCTCAAGATGGCCGATGCCACGGCCCGCCGGTTACGTCGCCTTTCCTCCCGAGGCGGTGTTGCCGCGGCTGCAGGTTTGCAGTATTGCGCGGGTCAGGCTTGTGCGGCCTATCCCTCGGCGGGCCGCGCCCGCCGCTCGCCTACGTGCTCGGGCCTGACTTCTGTGCCCAGGCCGATTCTCCCTCCCGACGATTCTTGCTCGTTCGAAGGCGCGCACGGTGGTCGCACGGCGGCTAAGCGTTACAATATCCCGCTTCCGGACCTTCTTTCTCCCGCATTTCTCTCTCCCCGTGACACACGTCACCCCCCCCCCCCCCCCCCCCCCCACGCCGGTGCACTTCCTTGCGGAGTGGGCCGCCGGACTGTACCGGCTGGCTTAGGTTCGCTCGCAGGTAACTGGGTTCGCTAACTCTTCCTTCCCCCGACTCCCTATCTCCAGTTACTTACATTCATTTTTCTTTTTTTTTTTTTTTTTCTTTGCTTACAACCATTCATTCAGCGCTCTTTACCAATTCACTTCGCACATTTTCATATAACATTTTCATGAATCCTCAGTCATTCGTCGCGTTACTCGGCCTTGCCTTAAGTTATCATTCTTTTCCTTCTCCGACGCGAACGCGTCCTCGCGACCCAGACTGTCATGCACCTCTTGTTCGCGTCACACATTCCTCACGCGATCCCGACATTATCTCGGGCTTTTGTCTTGCCCTTTATTAACTCGTTGCGTCGCGGTTGCCTCTAGACCTCTAGTGCCTCTAGTCCCTCTCTCTTCTTCTCTCTGGTGCTTCTCTACTTCCTCATCTCTCTCTTCTTCCGGTCTTCCTCATCGTCCTCCATTAAGCGCTGTGCTATCCGGGCTTGTAGCGCCTCCGGGAGCCTATAAATGGGGCACCAGTCTCCATAAGCGGCTACTCCGCGTGGGCCCGTCAGCGCTTGGAGTGGATTGTGGCGCGGCGGGCCTGGCCGCAACCTCTCGTGCGGGCTCCCGCCCTACATCTCGACCCTTTAGCTGGGGCTGCGGCCGCTTACGGGTTGTCCCCTTGGCTCCTCTGGGCTCGTCCCCGTCTTCGCCCTCGGCTCTGTTTCGTCCCCTCCTCGGCTCTCTTTCTCCGGCACTGCTGGCTGCAGCCGCCCTCTTCCTGGGCGGTTCCTCCGTCGCCGAGCCTCGGCGACCGATCGCTCCTTGGGTAGCGGGGCCTGGGTTGTCCCCGTTCCTGCTCTGACGCGGGCCCTGCACCAGGGGCGTCGAGGAGGGCGGCGGCGGTGACGGCGGTCCTGCTGTGGCTGGTGGCAGTCGACCCGGGCGAATCGTGGAGCTCGCCACTGTGGCCTTGTATGCTTCACGGCATCGAGGGCATTTCGGGAGGACTACATCCCTCCGCCCGCAGTTGGTGCAGTAGGCCCGGGATGTCAGTGGTTCCGGGCACTCCGATAGTCTGTGGCCGTATTCCCAACCGTTGAAACAGCAGCGTGCGGGCAGATCAACACTGCTGTCAGTCGGTATGCCGGTCAGCCCTCCAAACAACTGACCGTGATAGCGCATGGCGAAGGTGGTTGGGGCATGCTCCTCTCGCCCTTCCTCCCTGGCGGCTTCCCTTCGGGTGGCTTCTCTGGACGGCGGCGGAACGTCCCACCGCGAGCGGCGTCCGGCGAAGGCCGGCGCCTCCGTCGGGCCTGGTGCTGGGGCAGCGGCGCTCTCTGCTGTGACCGGCCGGGAGTCCTCTCGGGGGCGGCCCTCCGGGATGACGGACGGCGTCATCTGCGCTCTGCGGGGACTGGGAGACCTCGCCCCGACGTAGTCGTCGAGCTGCAGCTGCCGTCTCCCCGAGCGTGGGCCGCGCCTGCTGCGTCGGGGGTTCCGCGGCCTCTGAGGCTCTTGGGGCCTTCTCCTCTCACGCTGTAGGCGGAGGCGGGTCTCCTCCCAACCGCGCATCTCCTCTCGCTGACGCTGCTCGGCTTCTGCTGCGGGGACAGCCACCCTCACCGGCACCCAATCGGGGTGCGGAGAGCCATCCGTACCTCCGTGCGTCGTGGAGGTGACCGCCGGTTCAGCAAGAGGCGGGCTTCTCTCCCGGCTCCTCAGGGGTGGTACTCTTTGTACCTGGGGCAGCGGTCGGGTCGGCGGCGACCTCTCAGCAGGCCACAATACTCCGTTGGTGGCGCCGAAGCTTCTCTCGCCGGGAGTACCGAGCGAGAGGGGTGCTGCAAGCGTGATGCTCGGCCGGTCCATTCCTCTGTCTTCCGGTCTGGTTGGGAGATCCTCGCTTCGACGGCGCGCCCTGCCGCGCCCGGCTATCACGACCGGCGGGTCGGACCTGACCTCGGGTGAAGCGGGCTGGGCTGCTCTGATCCGAGGCGGACTCTCGGGGCCGGTGGGCTCAAGTGGTGGCCTCGCCACGTCAGCCTCCGTCGCTTCGACCGAGCGGGGCGCTTGCCGGGCTTCCTGACTCTCCCGGCTCAACGGCGGGCCGAGCTCTCGCCACAACTCGGACAGCGAGAATGGCTTTTCCTCCTCCGCAGGTGAGCTCGTCGACCCGCTGGCGGCCACTGGAGGAGAGCTGGGCGGAGCTTCGCTGATCCCTAGAGGCTCGTTCGCCTCTTCTCCAATCCACCAGGGCTCGCCCCTAGGGTCCTCGCGCGCTGGGAGGAGCGGGCGGCCAAACGGCAGCTGGAAGGCCGGGAAAGGCAGGTGTCCCCTTTCCTGTCGTCCTCGGGTCCCTCTCCCACTGCCTCGCCGGTACATCTAGAATCAAAAAAAAACTTGTCGCGTCACTTCCTCGACCGCACTCCGGATTGGCGGGGCGGGAGGTATCGTTTCAGCTGAGAGACAGGCACCTTCGCGTCGCGGCCATCATCGTCACGTCGAATTCGATAAACGGTCGGCGAGAGTTCCTCGATTATCGTGCACGGCCCCTCGAATTTCGGCGCGAGCTTAGCCGAAAAGTGGTTTGCCGCGTTCGACAGCACATGTGTTCTCCGCATCACCTTGTCGCCTACGAAGTATTTCACGGCGCGTCTTCCCCGGTTATAATGCTGAGCTTGTCGCGCTTGCTCCTTCTCAATCGAACTCCGCACTATGTCCCTCAACGCCTCTAGTCGCGCTACTCGATCCGCCCACGTTTCTTCGGAAATTCTCACGACGGTCCGCGCGCCTTCAACTTCACGGCGTAGACTTTTCACTGGCGGCGGATTTCGCCCGAGGTTCAGGAACGCCGGCGAGACCTTTGTGGTCGCCTGCACGGCTGTATTTATCGCTTGGCGAAATTCCGGGAGATGTCGGTCCCACTCTCGGTGGTCCTCTGGCACGAACGTCGCAATCATTGTTTTTAGAGTGCGGTTCGTGCGCTCGACCGGATTCGCCTGCGCGTGATACGGCGGCGTGGTTGTATGGCGGATTCCGTTTTCCTCGAGATATTTCCCGAGCGTCGCGTTCGCAAATTCGCGCCCGTTGTCCGTCAATAAGTACGTCGGGGTTCCCCAGCGGAATATTATCAAGTCGGCCAGGGATTCCACGACGGCTTTAGCGTCGGCGGAGGCTACGGCCCGGAGCTCCACGTAACGGGTGAACAGATCCTGATAAACGATCAGGTATTTCTTTCCCCGCTTACTCCTGGGGTATTTCATGAGGTCAGCCGCGACCACGACCCACGGACCTTCCACCATGCGTGACCTCATGAGCCCCTGAGGCCCTGCCTGCGACACTTTGTACTGCTGGCACTCATGGCACGCGCGAACGTAGTGGTGTACGTCGTGCTGTATGTCGGGCCAGTAGTACTCACTCGCCAAGCGGCTGTACGTCTTGTCTACGCCCAAGTATCCGGCCAATGCTTGCCCGTGCGCGTCACTTAGCACTCGACCGCGGTATTCTAAAGGCACGACTAGGCGCCAGCCCTCCTCGGGAGGCCGTATCGGGTCAAGCAGTCGGTCGGGGCGGTAATGGTACAGGGTGTCGTTCTCGACGCCCCACGCGGGGAACTTCGACGGGGCCTCCTCTACTTCTTTCTTCCGGCGCAAATACCACTCGTCTGCTCGCGTCTCCAGTGCCCCGACACACACCTCGTCGAAACTTCGCGAGAGGGCATCGGGGACATGGTGTAGGGCTCCCTTGCGGTGGACCACTTCGAAATCCCATTGCTGGAGTTCGAGGGCCCATCTCGCCAGCCGCCCGGTCGGCTCTTTCAGATTGCGCAACCACTTTAGCGCGCTGTGGTCTGTTATAACCTGAAAAGGGTAACCTTCGACGTACGGGCGGAGTTTTTGAATAGCCCACACGATGGCTAAGCATTCACGCTCCGTTGTCGTATAGTTGCGCTCGGCGCTGGTCAACACGCGACTGAGGTAAGTGATCGGGTGCTCCCCGTCCTCGAACTCTTGCGTGAGTACGGCTCCAATCGCTCCACTGCTCGCGTCACATTGTATCACGAACGGCCGCGAGAAGTCCGGCCGCGCGAGTACTGGGGCTTCCGATAGCGCGGCCTTGAGCTTCTCGAACGCTGCCTGCTCGCTTTCGCCCCAACGCCACGTCTCGCCCGTGCGTAGGAGCTTCACCAGCGGCTGCTTGAGGTCCGAGTCCCCCTCAATGAATTGCGAGTACCACCCTACCATCCCGAGAAATCGGCGCAATTCTTTGATATTCTGCGGGGGAGGGTAGTCCAGTACTGGTGCGACTCTATCAGGGGCCGGCCTCAGCCTGTCGCGGTCTAAGCGGAAGCCCAGGTAAGTTACCTGAGTCCGACCGAACTCGCATTTACTGCGATTGATGGCTAGTCCTGCCGCATTCAGGCGCGCGATCACGAACTCGAGCCATTTGATGTGCTCCTCAAAGTCCGCCGTGGCTACCACGATGTCGTCTAAATATCCGAATATGTGGGGCTCGAATTCGGGCCCGAAGAGCGCATCCATCAGCCTTTGAAAGGTCATGGGCGCATTCATCAGGCCGAATGGAAGCCGATTAAAATGGAATAGCCCCAGGCCCGGGACGGCGAACGCCGTATATTTTCGGGTCGACCGCTCCATCGGGACCTGGAAATAGGCTTGCTTCAGGTCGATCGTCGATAAGTATTGCGCATGCCGCAGCTTATCGAGAATTGACTCCATTCGGGGGATGGGATACGCATCACGTCTCGTCACTTTGTTTACGTTGCGGTAGTCCACACAAAAGCGGTAGGTCCCGTCCGACTTTTTCAGCAGGACGAGCGCGCTACTCCACTCGCTTGACGACCGCTCAATTACTCCGGCCTCCAGCATGCTGTTCACCTCTGCGCGAGCGACTTCGAGCATCCGCGGCGACATGCGGCGGGCTCGGTGGCGGCTCGGCGGGGCACCTTACACATCAATGTACTGCTCGGTCAGCGTCGTGAGGCTAAGTCGCGGTGTCGACTCGGGCAATAGGCGGTTTACCAGCTCATCCAGCCGCCGTTTCTGCTCGTCTTTTAGTTCGACGATTCCAGCGCATTCCGCGTGGATGTTCCGCCCGAGCCCAGAAAGTCTCGCCAGCGGCCCTTCCCGGCTTTCCAGGCACCCCTCGATGCCCAGACTACCAGGTCGAAATGCTGGAGGAAGTCGATCCCCAGTATCATTTCGTTTTCGAGGCTTTCCATCGCTAGTGCCTTGATCGCGCCGACTTTCCCGTCCACTTCTAGGGTCAGTCTCAGCGTTCCAAGCGGCTTTGTGGTGGTGCCGAGTACCGAGCGCAGAACGGTATCGGCCGGTCGTAGCCGGGCTTGGAACTGCCGGGCGACCTCCGGCCCGACTACGGTTATCTGGGCTCCCGTGTCCACCAGAGCTCTGTACGTGACCCCGCCTAACTCGACCGTCAGGTACTTGCGGCTGTCTCCCGCCACACCTGCTATCTCCCCCCCCCCCCCAAGTTGGGACTCCGACCTGAGGAGGGGTCGCTACTTCGACCGTCTGCTCGTCGACTTTGCGTGTTACGGCCCTCGCTCCAATTTGCCCTCTCTCTCGCACAAACTCTGTCACGACATCGCTCAGGGTCTTAGTCGTAGTGGTTTCCACGGGCTTATGATTCCCTGGTTGTTGGTCGCCGCTGCCGCTCCGCGCCCGCTGGTCGGTATTTTCCGACTCGGGTTGGGGGCAGTTGGCGCCGTCGCGTCTCAGCTGATCGGCGGCCGGAGGCGCGGCGCGCGGTGTCACTTCCGACGCTCCGCGCAGCTCGCCCCCCGCATCCGCCGCTCTCAATTCATTCTCTCTCTCGCCCCGCTCCTCCGTCACGATCACGTCGCCCTTCTCTATTCCCCAACGCTGCAAGTAATTTCTTAAATTTCGCGGGTCAGGGTCCTCCTCGCTACTGTTAGTTTCTCGTCTCCGGGTTGTAGTCGTTTTCTTTATCGCGCCTTTACTCCTATCGACCTCCCCGTCCTGACGCGCGTCGGCGGTCGAGGTGAGCCGCTTGGGCTCCCCTCCCGACCGGCTCTCCGCTCCCTCCTCGCCTCCAGACTTCACGCGGCTGTCTCTCTCGTTTCCTTCAATCATACCTTTCGTTCTTTCCTTCTGCTCTCTCGTAAGGCCTCGTTCTCTTCGCACGCTTCCGCTTCTCTCGCAGGTCGCCTCGGCCGGCGCCGCGGGGCTCCGGGGAGACAGATGCATGTCTTGCATGGTCCCCGGTGCGGGTTCGCGCGCGTCCGCATTTTCTCTCGCATCTCGCGGCTCTAGGCCTACCATCACAATTTTCTTCACGTCACGATTACTACTCTCTCCTACTCCATCTCCGGTCTCCCCTCCCTCCTTTCTCCGCCTAAACTCGCGACGCGTCGCGGTCGACATCGTCGCGTTGATACCCGTGCCGGCTCGGGCGGCGGGCTCGGCTGGGGCCGCGGCAGGGTGCTTAGGCCTGGCCGGGACGCGGAGCTCCTTGCGTCAGCCCCTGCGCTGGCGCGCTTATAGCCACGGGGCTTGGGTGGCCACGGCCCCGCTCGTTTCCCAACCCAGCCGCGAACTGCGGTTCGGACGCGGGCAGAGGCTGGGGATTTCCCCAAGCTGGCGCCTGCGGGCAGCGACTCGCAAAGTGGCCCCACTGGAGGCAACAGTAACATTGCCGGGCCGGGCAGAGCGCGATAGGATGCCCGACGGCTCCGCACCCATGGCACGCACCGTAGAATGGCGCGGGTGGATTGCGTCGCGGCACCGGCAGCTGACCGACTTCTCTTTGCTGAGGGAAGGTGGCTTCCCGCGGGCTTAGCCAGGCCTGGCCGTATTGCGGCGGAGCTTGCCCGTGCGGGTTAAACTGCTGTCCCGACGGGGCCGGAGGTAGCCCGAGTTGGTTCGCATACTGCGCTGGCAGCTGAACATAGGCGCTCGGGCCTCGTTGATTGCCCCTTGCCCCTAGCGGGGGGTACTGCACGAAATCGTCCGGCCGCGGCGGATACGCCGCTTGGCGACCGCTCCCAACGACGTTACTGAACGAGTGCGCGGGGACCGCGTTCGAGCCCGCTCCAGGTGTGGGCGGTCTGCTCGGCGGTCCTCTACCTGGGTGTGCCCCGCGTCCGTGCTCCAGCGCGGCTACCTGCTTCTCCGCCGATGGGGATGGCCTGCGGCCGCGTGCGCCGGCTTTCCCCCCGGATATGCGCCCATCGTTTCCTCCTCCGTCGTGGAGTCTCGCCCGGCACGCGTACCCTTCGCCTTCGTTGGCTTTCTCTTGGGTTTTTTCGCCGCCCCGCTTCGGCTGCTCGCGGGGGAGCTCAACGTTGCGACCATTCCCTCTAGCCTGGCGACCTTCTTGCGGCTGATAATCGGGTCCGCTTCGGAGAGTCGCATGTGTGCCGGCGGCGGTACATAACGCGAGCGGCGATCCTCTTTACGCTCGTATGCCTCGTCGAGTCTCTGCATCGTAGCGTAGCAGTCAATGGTTTTGCGTCGCATTGCTTACCGATAGTCGGGCAAGAGGCCGCGGAACAATGCCTCTAGCTGCCGCCGGAGCGAGGGGCGTTTACGGAACTGGCGGTATATATAGCGGCGGCAGGTGAGGTAGTCGGAGATTTTCTCTCCTTCCGTCAGCCGCACGCAAAATTTATTGCGAAACGCTTTTGCGAAGGCCCTCCAGGACGAAGTGCTCCTGGTTCCCGCGGAACCATTGGTTTGCCTGTCCCGATAATATGGCGGGGATGGCCTCGAGAAGGTCTTCCTCCTCAAAAGTAGAGCTGCGGCGATACGCTTCCAGTCGGTCCAGGAACGTTTCCGCGTTCTCTTGCGTCTGGCCCGCAAACTGAAGCCTGAAGTCGCGGAGCATTTTTAGACACGCCCACGTGTCATTGTATCGCGCGCGGCTTCGGGGGCGGCGGGCGGGCGTTTGCGTCGTCCGTATCGTGACGTCGAGTTCTCCCTCATCCGATTCGGTCACGTCACTGCCGCTCGAATAACTCCACTCATCTCGCGCGAAGGCAGATCGCGGCCCTTGGCTACGGTCGCGATATCGGTGTCTGTCGCGCCTCTCGTACTGGCGGTCGTCGTGCCGGCGGCTGTGATACTCGCGGCGGGCACGCCGCTCGTCCTCGCTATCCGGGGGAACATATGCGCGTCGGTACCTACTCTGTCTCCCTTCCTCTCTCGGCTCGACTACTCTACGCCTTTCATGTCGCAGGTGGGGGGAAGTGTGTTCCGTCCGAGATCGGTCGTCGCACGCGCGCGGTCGGGTTTCTCGGCCGCTGTCGCTGCCACGCGGCGGTCGCGTTCGGGCTTCGCGCCGTCGGTCGTCCTCGCGGGAGTATGATCTCCGGCGATTTCGTCGTTCGCAGGAGATTCTTCTCGAGGGGCTTTGTGAACGGGAGCTGTCCCGCGTCGTTCTCCGCCGTGTGCGGTGGTCAGCTGACTCATCCGCATCGGATGCGGGCGATCGGGGCGCATCGCGGTATCGCACGGGCGACTCGCTGAACCGAGGCCGCGCGCGGGCCCCTCGATCCCAAGATAGGGGTCCGGCGGCTCCGGCTTGGCGCGTCCTCACTATGTTAGCAAGGGCATGAGGGGAGTGATGCGCGGCCTGTATCGGCGTTCGCTGCACACTCGGCGGTTTTGTCAATTGCCCGCCGGCCGGTCGTCGGCGGCTCTCTTGCAGTCGCTGGATTCCAGCCCGCAACCGAGCGACCTCTCCCTCCGACGTGGTTCCCCCTCCACGCTCTGTCTCTCCCCCCGCGCCAGTGCTCCTTGCCGATGCGGAGTCTCCCTCCTCCCCCTCTCCCTCGTTCGTCGGGAGCGATATAGGGCCTGCACACATCCTCCCGCAAATCGGTGGGTGTGGTCGCCCCGTCCCGGTCCCACTCCGGAAACCACGGGACGTCGTTGGTCTGGCGATGTGTTTCCTTCCGCTGGACGCGCAGGTCGTATAGCCAGATTCGTTCGCGGAGGGTATCCGCCCCACCCCGCTCGCTCAAGCTTCTGTATTTTGCTTCTTTTTCCAGCTGGAGATTACGCAGCACTAGGAGCCGTCTCATCATCGCCCGTCCCCTACGCGTCGCTAATAATTGTTCGACCGCCTTGACGTATTTGCCGTGAAAGGTCGCTTCTTTCCGTCCGCGTTTACTCACGTTCTCGGCCATACTATGTCCGTCGAATTACTATTTATTCTACCTGTTGATTCCCGTTTATTATTTATATTCGCGCGTCGCGTCCCACGTCGCAGCCGATTCCGACAAGGTGCCCGTTCTCGTTGCTATTGTCGAGGCTGTTTACTTCGCAAGCCGAATGTTGATTCGCGGCTGTGTCGAATAGCTCGACGTTGCGAGTGCCCTCCAGGAACTTGAATCTGAGGCGACGTTAGCGCCTCGAATTCCAGGCACTTGCCCGGGTTACACTATTGGTAAAATGATGTATAAATATTAGGGGTCACGCACAAGGGATCGCAAGCAGTCTGGGGTCAATGTCGAATTCCGCTCGGCGACAACAAAGTCGCTTTGTTCTCTGCGCCCGCTGGCGTGAGAATTCGTTTCCGCGGCTGAAGGCAATGCCGATTTTGGCGGAGTGCTCGCCTGCGCAATTTTCCCAATCGCTGTTTGCACGCCCCTTTCCCTTCCAATTTCCCTTTCGATTCGGCTACCGATTATTCGTCACCCTCGCGCGTCGCGTCTCGTTTCTGTGGCCGGCTTTGCCCCATGTCAGGCGCCACTGTGACACGTCGCTTTTTCCTAATAATTAGAAAAGGGTCCTTCCGCCCCGCGACGGCCCAAATGGCGTAGCTCGCCAATAATTTCTAATAACTTAGTCGGGCGCCAGGCGAGCTGCCCTGGCTAGCGTGCGCGGACTGCTATTGAAAAGAAAGGGGGGAAAATACAAGGGAGACTGGGGTTTCGGGTACTGCAAAAATCAATATGTATACGCTGTTTCGTTCCGACGCTTTATTTCTATTTCCTTTTCTACAAATGCGGCCCGGCTCTCCCGTATTTGCGGCGGCGTCTCTGCCACTTCTTGTATACGGGTAGTGCAGCGACTTCGCAGGCTGCTTCTCTCGCGTTACAATCCCGCCCGGGCCTCGCAGGCCACTCCGCCCGCGACACAAGTTACGCGGGGACCTCGCTGGCCCCTCCGCTCGCGTCGCTGTTACGCGGCAGCCTCGCTGGCCGCCTCCCGGCTGCTTCACCGGTCGCGTTCTCGCTCGTAACCGGTCGCGCGCTCGCGGTGCGACCTCCGCCCGCGTTCGCCCGCGGCGATTCTAACCGGTCGCATCTCTCCTCTTCTCGTCGCTTCACGTCGCGTCGCGTCCCTCCCGAGCACTCCGCCTGCACTCTGAGCCGATGGCTCACTCACCTCGGTTCTCGTCGGCCTTGATCCTGTCCGGCGGGCTGTAGATCAGCGGCGGCGGGTGGATGGCGATGCGCTGGCTGGAGCCGGCGGGCTGGCGGGCGGCGGTCGCCGGTCGGTGTAATGGCAGGAGGCCGCGGGTCGCCCCTCCTCGAGTGGCACCGGTCTCGCTGTCGGCTCCGGTAGGCCGGTGGCCTCTGCTTGTTAGGGCTGGTGGGCAGTCCTCTCTCGGGACTGTTGGCCGGACCGTCGGCTTCTGCAGGTCGTCCTCCGGGCCGTTAGGTTCCCCGTGGGCAGGCGCCTCTCCCATCTGGTCGCAATACGGGTGGACGGCCGGTGGCTTGGCGAGGTAGAGCTTCTCCCACCAGTTGCGGTCCTCTCTATTTCCTCAGTCTTCCCTCGACAACACCTTGATTCGATCTTCGTCGTCGCACGTCTACTACAATCGCCGTCTCTGCGCGTCCACGTCTCAATTCGTTGGCACGTCTTCGCACGTCAACATCTCAATTAGCTCTCCACGTCTTCGCACGTCAACGTCTCAATTCGCTCTCCACGGCCGGGGCGCTGACCACAGCGCGGGCCCTTTGTCTTTTCCGATTTTCGGCGGCGGCGCGGCTAGGCGGCCGCAGGCTGCCCCCCCCCCCCCCCCCCGCGCTCTCCTCTTCCTCCCGACGGCCGCCCGACAGCGGCGGCAATCGCGCCGGCCGGCTTTCCTCAAGATAGCCGATGCCACGTCCCGCCGGTTACGTCGCCTTTTCTCCCGAGGCGGTGTTGCCGCGGCTACAGGTTTGCAGTATACGCGGGTCAGGCTTGTGCGGCCTATCCCTCGGCGGACTGCGCCCGTCGTTCGCCTACGTGCTTGGACCTGACTTTTGTGCCCAGGCCGATTCTCCCCCCCCCCCCCCCCCCCGACGATTCTTGCTCGTTCGAAGGCGCGCACGGAGATCGCACGGCGGCTACGCGTTACAATATCCCGCTTCCGTACCTTCTTTCTCCCGCATTTCTCTCTCCCTGTGACACACGTCACACGTTTTAATGCTCGGAAATCTGGCCAAAAATGTTTGCGAAGTCGACATTTTCCGGTCTCGCGCGGGAAATCTTTTAAGTGGTGGAACCGGTCGTTTCTCCCCCCACTGCAGTATTTACCCTTCCCCCTTACCCGTTTCACAGTCACTCGGCCTTCTCTTATTGACCATTTCGGTAGTCTACGAATGGGCACG
Organism: Sycophaga agraensis; assembly: GCA_018906755.1. Lineage (NCBI taxonomy): Eukaryota > Metazoa > Arthropoda > Insecta > Hymenoptera > Pteromalidae > Sycophaga > Sycophaga agraensis. The sequence goes on along the minus strand of JACCIE010000120.1, from coordinate 160,142 downwards.
CGTCTAAGCTCCGCCTTACTGTCTCTCATTGACTGTTTCCTTCACAGTCATTGGATACGCTGCGCTGAGTAGGGTGCGCTTTTCGGTAGCGGGATTTTCACCATTTTTTAAACGCCTGTATCTTCGCGGTGCATCTGACAATTTTACGATTGAAAAGAAAAATGTTCAGAATTGCCGCAGTTATACCACGCTATAGCTGGAGAGAAGTAATTAAAAAACAGAATGTATAATTAGATTGTGTAACAATTAAGGTATTAATTTTAATGTCTAATAAGATAATTAATATTATATAATTACTCTGTTAAATTTTACTTATATAATTCTATTATAATTTTAATAATATAAATTATATCTTGTAACACGTCGCTTTCTCCTTGTGAAGGAGAGGGGCCCTTCCGCCCTGCGACTGTCCAATGGGTCGGCTTGCTGTATTTCTTAAGGGCGCCAAGCGAGCCTCGCTGGCTAGCTCGGAGAGACTCGGTCTCCTGAGGGGGTCCCGCAGGCTTCGGCGGGAAGGCGCCGACACGAGTACGCTCTCGTCTCCGTCGGCTGCAACGAATGAACAGGGGCGGCGGGGAACGCAGCAATTATTATAAAGGGAAGGGGGTTAGGGGGATCGCAATGAGGACTCGCTTTCTTTATTTCTGTACGTATTTTATTTCCTACCAGCTAGGTACACTTATAGGCCCTACGGGACGACGGTATCAGGAGCCCGTCCCGATAGCTCGGGGCGCCCGCAGGTCTTGAAGGCGTCTTCGGCCTGATTCTTCAGGCGGCGTCCCTCTGCCCTAGCGCACCACTCCGCGCTGGCTTAAGCGTCCGGGCGTCGGCCCCAGGCTCAGCGGTGTCTATTCCGGTGGCGACGTAGATACTCCTCCAGCTTCTCTTGCTCTACGGCTTCGACGCTCGTCCTCTACGGAAGCTTCTGCCACGCTCGCTACGATTGTCAGTGCTCACAGCCGAACCAAATCTATCTGCCGCGGGGGTCCAAGTCAAGTCGCCGCGGGCCCTCGCGGGTTTTCCTCCCTCTCGCCGTTGCGTGCGGATTTTCGGCGGCACGTGCGGCGGCGAGGCTCCGGCGCTCGTATGACTTCCCGCGCCGTTCCTTCGGGCGTCTTCGTCTCTCTCGGGTTGCCAGGTGTCGGCGGACCGCGCTGCCGGCTCCCGGGTCTCCACCCGGCAACGGCGGTGATGCCAGCTCCCGGGCCTCGACCCGGCGTCGGGTCGGCTGTATGAGCCTCTCCAGCTGGTGCGGCGGCGCTTCTCGATGGCCAGTCGGCCGGCTCTGCTGCGACTGAGTTCGCCTGAGCTGGCTTGCTCCGGCTGATGCAGGTTGGCGGGTGCTCGCGCGTCCCCGTCCCTTCGCGGCGACGGCGTTCCCGACCTCTCGCGCGCACGGAAGTTAGGCGACGGCTCTTATTTTATTATTATTATTTTATTATTAATTATTATTCTCAGTCGTCTTTATATCTCCCTCTCCGCATTATTTCCCTCCTCGTGACATCGTCACAATCTCATATTCTATTATCGTATTAAATTGTTTTCAAGTTATTTCATGTATGTAAATAAATATTTAAATGCGATTTTAGTTAACAATCACGCCTGAATCATTATTCTACAATTTTAATGATGAATTTCTTTGATTTATGAATTTTTTAAATATTCGCTGAAATTAATCATTTTGCATTGATTATTCTCTGTTCTGCTATGCTGAAGATAATTTACGCATAATATTAATGTAAACGTGTTAATTAATTTATTGTATTACTTCAATGATTATCACCGGTATCGATAAATATCAAATTGTAAAAGGTAAAATGGTTTTAGATCTTATACGTCATTTAAAACTAAAATGTTATGTTATATTCGCAACAGTTTAGTACTATTTGATTTTTCAATATTTAATTTATATTGATAAAGCATGACTTATTTTTATATGCAGTAAGAAATGGATACTCTTGCGTACCCGTGGCATTGTCTGATGGCTTGGACATTCGATTAAACACAGCAGTGCGTGCAGTACGCTATAGTACCAATGGCGTTGACGTTTACGCAGCACCATCTCGTTCACCCCAAACTAATAGCACTGTATATAAGTGCGACGCTGTTCTTGTAACATTGCCCCTCGGCGTTCTTAAAGCGTCGACACCACCATCTGCAGTTGTATTCAACCCACCACTACCTGATTGGAAATCCCAAGCCATACAGCGTCTGGGCTTTGGAAATCTTAATAAGGTAAATCAACGAATTAATGATAATTAATTAATATTTTGTTGCAGATATTTGCTCTAAGATGATAATTCAAAATAATTATAATAAAATATAAAGAAAAAGAAATTGATTTTTTGAAGTCGTTCCTTTAGTCTATTTATCCTTAATAACGTATGAACATTTCAGCCCGTACGTGACATCCTTAATACTATCTCGTCATTAAACAAGTTAATATACAAAAGGCACTCCCGTTAAATAAAATAATTAAAAATATAGAGGTCTCTTCCCTCGTTTACGTGTGCGTGTCACTCGAACTTCACCCAACTATATCTTACTAAATATTTAAAAATTCTCAGAAGACCAAAAATGATATCGTAATGAATTTAATTATTTACAATAAAAATATCCATTAAATTAAACATTTCGCATCACTTAATATACTTAAAAGCCTCGAAAACCTGTAAATAATTTCGAAAAAGGGGATTAAAATAATTTATAACAATGCTTAATGAAAATAATGTATTATAATAAGTCGATTATAGTTGAGATGGAGATAGGCAAGAACATTCTAAATTACATACAAATGGAAACTAAAATGGAAGGGACGATAAAAATTTAGAAATGAGGTTGATGAGAACCTACAGAATAATGCTGCACTCTACCGATCAGTGGGTATAATCCCATCAGTGTGATGCATAATAACTTGGGTACGACTGAAGAATATGGCCATGATCGTGCATAACCTCGTGTTCTCGTCGTCTATCACCGAGCACAGTAATGTGCAACAGTGAAGTGCTTCATCTATAACCACGTTTTAAGTAATAAAATCAACATTTTATTGTTGTTTTCAATGGAGTCCTAACAATACTCGTTAAGCCATTGCTTCGTTTGAACAGTGCCATGAATGCCATGACAATTTTAATAGCTGTCTTTTGAAGGTCAGTACTAACTGTAAACGAGATGAGTGGAATAAAACTAGCGCCATTTAAAGCTAAGTTTATTTCTTCGAGGAATTTATTGACACATGCAGGAGAGAGTGATTAGACGAGACTGGATCATATTAGGTCTACTTTAAATGCCCAAGTAAGATTACTAGGAGTAGATAGATATTTGGAAGTATGGATAGCGGGGGAATCTCTAAGGCGAGGTTATCCCTGGTTCCAGGGAAGGAGGCGAGGAAAGAAAGAAAAACATGGCGTCAGAGTACACTTTATTCGCTATATAAGGGCTCGTGCCGAAGCTGCGCGTTGCGACTGCACATTGCGACTTGAGCGAGAGTCGGGCGGGATCTGGGGTTCTTCGTTCGCAGCGGCGATGACTCTAGAACTGAAGGCGCATAGGCTCTCGCCACCTATGTAGCACGAGGCGCAGAGGGCGCTGGCGTGAGCGCAGCGATCACTGCTCGTCAGGGTCGGCTCGCGGGCGTAGCTCTTGCTTGCGCCGATTCGATGCACAAATAGATAGATAATTTATTCTTAAATTTTTATGAAAAATATTGCACAATAAATTAAAAAATCGCAATACTTTATAAATTGTCTTTGTCTTTATTTATTATCATCTTGCTTATTTTATGTTTATATAGTGGAGACCTAATTGCATTCGTTCTAAAAATTAGAAGACGAACTAAGCTCTTCGATGCTTTCTAGCAGAGATACAGGTGATTAAAAACTAAAAAAGAAATATCAGGCCGTAAGACCATACGTACACAACGGATTCCGTACACAATTTTAGTCATTATTGTTGCTCATGGCTTACAGTATTACGAAGAAAGGAATGGTAAGACATTGCTGGGCTCACATCACTGCACCTATCTTTTCTTGCGGGAACTTCTTCTTGTTTAAAGCAATGTTTGTAGACCTAGGGTGGTGCCAAACCCTTGGTCTGCTTTACGGCTCCGTCTATCTAGAGTAAGTTTTGTTATATAAAAATCCTGCTCTCTTCGAAATTTTCCTAATTAAAATATCATTAAATGATCTTAATACTACAACATACTACTAATACTATAATAGATTAAAAACAAAAAAGAAAAATTTTATACTGTGTGTCGCCGAGCATAGATCTTTCTCAGACAAGTTCAGGTAGAAGCAGAAAATTTCTAAAAAGCCTAAATCTCCGTCAGATATGGCTGAAGGATGACCGCCAAAGAAAGGTCACATTTACGGCTCCTATTTCGGACACCCAAGTTGTAAAATTCCAAAGGCCTGTCGAATGATTAAGTGTGAGAAAAGCTCCTCTTCCTGTGGTGTATTTTTGTGGATTTGCAACATTCCTGTCATGGCTGCCTGACGGATGTCTAGGCCTGAACCGCTATATACAGCGGTTATCCTCCGGGACCTATTAGCCCTAGTAGCCTATCATCTCGGTGACCACCCAGATGGGTCTAGTCGTTGGGCTCCCCCCAACGGGCTAGTTGACGTTTCGACTAGCACAGAGTGTTCCCCTTGGGATTATCTGCGGACGCTCGAGCCACTGCGGCCACCTAATCGGGACTCACGAACGAAGGCGACACCGGCAGCAGCAGCAGCTAGTTTCACCCAAGCGGCGCCTCAGATGTGAGCTCCCACTGCCACTACTAGCCGCCGGCTTCCAGCAATGACATCTACCCCGGCTCGGCGCATCGTTGAAATGCTCCGTCGGAGTTACTGGCGCCGAACCCTCGGCTCCGGCACAAGCCGTCTGAGGAGCCAGCTACCGAGGAGCCAGCTGGAGGCCGTAACATCGTCTCAGGACGAGTCAGGACCTGTGGTTGGCAATCTACCACCGCTGAACCAGAAGAGATCTCGCGGTGCCGCCCTAACTGAGCACCGCCACCTGCCCCCTGAATTCGGGGGCTTTGCTGCGCCACTCCGAAGGCGCTTCTCGGAGCTTGACCTGCGCTCATCTACACGGGGCGAACGTCAGTGTGTGCAATAAAGATTTCATCAAAATCGGTACAGATTTGTACTTTCAGCAGATTTTGTCCATTTATTAATACTGTACACCGCCTTGCTATCAGAGCCGTGACACGATTGACTAGGTCTTCATGACTTGCCTGAATCGTATTCTTGTTAGTAACAGTCTAAAAATACCGTCGCGAGGTCATAGAATTTCTACACCTTGCGTTTTGGAGATGGAGTTGATTTTAAGGAGAGGAAAGATCTCTGAGGTCCTCTCTGAGGTCATTAGACCTTTGGAATAGTCTGCAATTCAATTGGTCTACGCTCCTCGAACCATTATCTCCTACAGATGAGTGTCAGAAGAATAAGTGTTTTATGTTCCGCCGTGCAACAGGGAGCTGCCTGAGTTATTAACAATGTAAACAAAATTTGAAAAAATGCAATTTTTTTCAAAACGGGGCTTATATCTCGGAAAATAATGGATTTACGTAAAAAAGTTACGGATTAAAATTTATTTTTATTAAATTTCCTATAAAAGAAAGCTTATCCGAAAAACTTAATTCCAAAATTAACATTTCAAACAGCAAATTGAAGACAGAATGTTTGGAAAAAAAATTGATTTTTAATTCATTTTTAGTCAACTGGCTGGGTCAGTTGGAATTTGAGAAATATAATATTGGCGACATTCTGAATCTAATACAATTTTTTTTGGCCCCCCCCCCCATTTCAAATCTCACTTTTCGCTAATTGCAGTGGACTATCGGGGATGGTGCATTCGTTGGAGACAGGACGGAGCGGATAGTGATGATGTGAGGGAAGCGACGGGGCTTGATATAAGGATAATTTCAACCGACGCAATTTAGGTTAAAACAATACTAGTTGGAGTCTAGAGAGAAAATAGAGTGAGTCTGGGAGGTTCAGTTTACAATGCAATGAAATAAAATGCGGTAAAGTTCTATGCAGATTCCGAGTGAAGAGAGTAGGACTTTTATCGTAAAATATAGATGGTCAGAGTTCAGGGATCAAAGGGGAATATCCGGGTATCTTAAAGCCATATCGGCACTTGCTCCATCGCATATCCTCAAAAGTATTACAGTTCGCTTAGCAGGAAGTTCAGAAGATGCTGGATAAGGACATTATTGAGTCTAGTGCAAGTTAGTGGTGTAGTGCATCCATAACTTTCTGTAAGGGGGAGGGCATATACCGATGTATTAGGTTGGCAAAAATCTCCCTTCCGCCTTTTGAATTTCGCGACTACGTATAAAGCGCTGCAGAGCTAGACCGACATATGTCATCTCGTGGCATGGCCCAGGAGATGGGAGTAAGTCACCAAACCATTTTAAACCATCTACAGAAAGCTGAAAAAAAAAGCTTGGTGTTTGGGTGCCGCATGATTTGACGCAAAAAACCTTCTGGGCCGTTAATTAGATTATTTCTTCCCAGGATTTCGATATATTCTTATGAAGTCCACTAGAGCCGCATTAGCTTCTTTCTAGGGATCTATTCATTTGAGACCTATATTCAGATGTGGTCAAGCGATTGATTGAACAGAGCTAGCATATTGCCAAAGATCTCGGAAAGGAAACTTATATCTCTGTCCGATATAATAATCCGTAAATTTCCATGTACACGAATGAGGTGTCTTACCAGAGATGAATAGAGAGATAGCCGATGCTATAGGCCCAAGCCGCGCCAAATTCGATGCGCCGTAGCAATACGCACCCTCGCGGACCGGCCGCAGGTATGTGGTGGTGCACTCGATTGCGACCGAAGCTGGCTCGGCTCTAATCGGCGAGCGAAGGAGCGCGAATGACGAGCCACGTCCATGTACCCGGCACTCTTTATGTGTGCGACTGTGCATGACTGGATCGTTAGCATGTGTCCATGACTCGCGGCCGCATCAGAGGAGCCAGCGCGAGCAACGAGTCAAGTCAAGCCCAGTCGGACCCACGTGGCCAGCACTATTTTTGTGTGCGTATGTTCATGACTTGGTAGCTAGCTTGTGTCAGTTCGTCGGATTTTCGGCGGGTCTGCTTGCGGCTGCTTTTCTGTTGTTCGGCCTCACCTCGGACCCAAGCCCGAGCTCGGACCTCAAGCGTGAAAATGAAAGCAAACGTTTTGCAATGCACGCAAGATTTATGCCTCGATTTATGCACATTTTCAAACAAAAGTAAAGATAATTTAAAATCAATAATATTAATATAATTTTGACGATTACATACAATAAATCCACTTTATTGGCATAAAAGTTACAAATCATATATATGCACACGAAAGAGCATAAGAAAGAAGCTTGTGTATATAATTTCATGAATAAATAAATATTTTTTTCATAAAACAACAATTCTTGTTATTTTTTTAACACACCTGGTATATGCACACGAAAGAGCATAAGATAGAAGCTTGTGTACGAGCATATAATTATATAATTTAATTAATAATTTTTTAGCGTATTTTTTTAAAAACCATGTTGTATATAATTGTCCCTAAAAACGGGATACGATTATAACCTTTGTGTAAAAGACTTCTTCATTCGACAAATAACAAATTACTCGATAGTCGTTTAGAATTTTTACGTCTTTATCTGATTAATTGCAAAAAGCATTCAAAATAGAATCGAAACGCGATTCTTCAGATAGAAAAAAATGTAGCTATGTACTTTTGTGATCTTAACTGTATGCATCAATGTCAATTGAGTAGAGCTGAGAATCAGGACTTATATGTCACTATTCTACACCAATTGATATTTGATTTAAAACGCACAAATATTAATTTTCTTTTATTATAAAAAATTCTTTAGATTTAAAAAATATTGTTCTTTTATAATATAATATATTGTTCGCAACTAGATTAAATTACTTCAATATACAAGATTATAAATACAGTGTACGATGTAAATCATGTAAAAAATTATTTAATATAAATTAATTTATTTTGGTGCAAATAATATCATATTAATATACTGTGATGAAATTAATTCCTACACGGAGAGAAATTTGTTGGAAAAATTCTTTTAAAATTCTGTAATAATTACCATAAAAGTATAGTAATCCCAGGACAATCTCGGTGTCAAAGAAACATTACTATAAAGTATAGTAATGTTAAGTTTTAGTTATAGGTATGATCTCGTATCATAATTATTTCAAATAAGTATAGTAATTTTTACCTATCCGTATTAAAATGTGTAATCACATTGAAGAGGAAAAAGAATCATTCGAATTTTATATTCGCCCTTTTATATTATTTATACACTTCTTAACGATTTTATTTTTTTCGCATGAGATGACTCCATCTTATCAAGTAGATATACTATCCGAGCAGAAATCTGAGCGCTTGCAGGTATGATTTTATGGCGTTTTTTACTGTAGCCATCTATCGGAACAAGTGATAAACAATCATGAATCAAATAAATTTCTAAAAGTAAACCAAAATTTATTTTCACGATTATTATGAAAATCAAATTGAATAAAATTGAAGTATCTACAAAATCTTTATAAAATATATAAATTATTGTTAAATTTTTATTTACTTAATCTATAAATAGTATTTTTCACAAGTGCAAAAATCAAAAGTTCTAGATATTTGATTAATATTAATTTAAATATTCAAGAACAAATTTTTTACACTGTAGACAGAATAGGGGAAAGTAATTTTAAAATAATTAAAAAATACAGCAATTGCATGTTAAAGTGCAATTTATTTTATTATGCCAACATATAATTATTATAATAAATATAACAAAATATTATATTACAATAAAAACATGTAATAACAAAACTGAAAGAACGTTGACTTGGCATCACTGTTTACGTTTGAGCTCGACTACCTCGGCTAAGCATAGTTTTGTATACACATGTACGTTCTCTTTGTGTGTGTGCGAAAGAAAACGAATGCGGGAGAATTGTATGATACTTATAGTAATTTATATGTATACTATCTTAGATTATGTCTAAGAAAATATACCTTTAAATTCTATGGCCTATTTCAAATATTATAATTGATAAACTTTACTATACGTATAACATTTTTTAAACATTGTTTGGTATTTTTTTCTGTACATATAGGATTTAATGAACGTAATTAAATGAAAAAGGCTGAAAGCGTCGAGATTGTCCCTACTCTACTGACAAGTATAGTAAATTTTATTAGAGTCCTCTGCGTCTACTTAATATAATCTTTGTATACATAGCACAATTTGTATACAATATTAGATTTCAAGATAACCAATCATTGAATGAAACGCATTGATTAATAGCATTTTAATCAAGGAGCGTTCATTTTTTATAATTAGTATAATTTAATTTTTTATTATTATATAAAATGCTCTTCATAATATTTTTAGACTAAAATTACATTACGTGCAGTATAGCTGTTTAATTAAATAAGAATTGTTTAAGTATATATAATATTATTTGATTAAAAGTTTAGCATTTGTTATTCATATAAGCTATTTTTTATACAGTATATTTTGTCGATTATTTATATTTATAAACTATACTTTCGCGTCTATAAAAAATAGTGAGATTTCCACCAACCATTAATTATGCATGGTCGCTCTGAGGCCTGTACCAAACTGCAAGAGATCGTGATGTCCTGCTTGCGGAAGGTTGGGAGTACCTGATGAATCCTTCCCGCCATTTTTGCGCAATCCGAAGCTCCGATGGCTTAGAATCATATTCTACAAAGGTCTACGCCCAATGCATTAAATCAAATAATTTTATTAATTAGTTGTGATACTAACTGGTGATAATGTACCGATCTTCAGAACATAAAATATCTTCTAAAAACTGAAAAACACATTGGATAATTTTAAATATAGTAAAATAATATTTTAGCTTTTTATTAGTATTAGTTGTTGTTGTTATGTTTATTAGTATTATTTATTTTTATTTTGAATCACTAAATAATAAAAATTGAGAAATTATAAATAATAATTACTATCATATTGGTTGTTTAGCCGAACGTATTATACAAAATTAATAACAAGTAGTAATACTATGAATACACAGATTTATACTGTAAATTGTATCATGATTTTTTCATTCAATATTTTATTACTAATGGATACGCATGTAATGTCATTTTAGTCTAAAAATATTATGAAGAGCATTTTATATAATAATAAAAATTTAAATTATATTAATTGTAAGAAATGAACGCTCCTTGATAAAAATGCTGTTAATCAATGCATTTCATTCAATGATTGGTTATTTTGAAATCTAATGTTGTATACAAATTGTGCTATGTATACAAAGATTATATTAAGTAGAAATTAATTTCATCACAGTATATTAATATGATATTATTTGCACCAAAATAAATTAATTTATATTAAATAATTTTTTACATGATTTACATCGTACACTGTATTTATAATCTTGTATATTGAAGTAATTTAATCTAGTTGCGAACAATATATTATATTATGAAAGAACAATATTTTTTAAATCAAAAGAATTTTTTATAATAAAAGAAAATTAATATTTGTGCGTTTTAAATCAAATATCAATTGGTGTAGAATAGTGACATATAAGTCCTGATTCTCAGCTCTACTCAATTGACATTGATGCATACAGTTAAGATCATAAAAGTACATAGCTACATTTTTCTCTATTTGAAGAATCGCGTTTCGATTCTATTTTGAATGCTTTTTGCAATTAATCAGATAAAGTCGTAAAAATTCTTAACGACTATCGAGTAATTTGTTATTTGTTGAATGAAGAAGTCTTTTACCAAAGGTTATAATCGTATCCCGTTTTTAGGGACAATTATATACAACATGGTTTTTAAAAAAATACGCCAAAAAATTATTAATTAAATTATATAATTGTAAATTATATAATTATATGCTCGTACACAAGCTTCTATTTTATGCTCTTTCGTGTGCATATACGAGGTGTGTTAAAAAAATAACGAGAATTGTTGTTTTATGAAAAAAATATTTATTTATTCATGAATATCTATTTTGTCCCCTTCAAAGTAATCCCCCTCGGATATAATACACTTCTGCCAACGCTTTTTCCAATCCTCAAAACACTTTTGAAACTCGTTCTTTGTAATAGCTTTTAGCTCTTTTAGCGATTCGCTTTTAATGTCATCTATGCTTGCAAAACGACGGCCTTTTAATGTTCTCTTAATTTTTGGAAATAGAAAAAAGTCACATGGAGCCATATCTGGCGAATATGGAGGCTGAGGCATCGTTACAGTTTTGTTTTTGACCAAAAATTCACGAACAAGCAAAGAAGTGTGAGCAGGTGCATTATCGTGGTGCAAAAGCCATGAATTGTTTTGCCACAAATCCGGGCGTTTTTTTCGGATTGCTTCACGCAAACGGCGTTGAACTTGTAGGTAGTACTCCTTATTGATTGTTTGACCTTGTGGCAAGAATTCATGATGCACTATGCCATTAAATTATCACGTTTTCATCGGTTGTTGATATGCCCATAGCATCGGCTATCTCTCTATTTATCTCTGGTCTTACTAGCGCGTCTGCTCGATGTCCTGTCAATGCTCTCAGCTGGTGACCAGTTCCTGGCAATGCTCGTAAGGTCGATGCCCTGAGGTCTTTTAACGGTAGAGCTAGATTATATTATATTTTGTCAGATTGCATTATATAATAAAAATATGCTTATTTCCATGTGGCTAGGTACATAATTTTCCGATTGTGTCCATAGAAAATTTATCAAAGGCTTTTGATGGAGCCTCTTAGCGACTTTGCACGCAGCCGCGTTTTTAAACAAAGGCTCGAGGCTCTGTGTCAGCGCTGACCGGTGTTTCGCAGATATAAGACAGCGACGCGCTCACTACTGTCAGGGCGGATCGTCCAGTCGGTCACCCGCTACCACCAACACCAAGGGCGCGGAAGAGCAGGAGTTGGCCAGCACCCATCACCCCGCATTCCAGGTTAATAATATCTCTCACGAATTTTGCAATAGGTCTGATTTATTCCTTTATGTCCTCCCACGATAGTGTCATTAATGCTTGATCGATGTATTACGTCGGCTAACTCAACGTTACCGTAGCAAAGGGAAACTTTAATGTTTGAGTCCTTAATTATGGTCAAAAAGGTTTCATTAAGCCATCCTCGTTCCTAAAGTCTCCGTGACACCTCCCTTTCGGCAGATTTGCAATTTTTCTAGGTTTTTCTATACTAATAAAACCTTGAGATTTCTCAATATAGTATTATTGATATTGGTATTGGTAACGTTGTAGTACTTTTCCGTAATTATTAATAAAAAAAATTATGAGATTTATATATATGAGAGATATGGGATCAATGAGATCTGTATCACGTCCAGGTTGTTAGTTAGTTTCGCTGATGAACGGGTGGTTGTAGACGGGGTTCGCGTCGGTGTTGGAGCGCAGCGGTGAAACGTGGAAGGCCGGCGCCTGATGTTTAGTGAGACCCATGAATACACCTGTAGAGCGAGGGTGAAGTCCCCTGGGCAGTGAGGGTGGCCACGAAGGAGTGCGGCAAATGAGAACACAAGCCTTTGAACAAAGGAAGTTGGTTCGGTGCGGCTAGACTTGTTCGTGCGGTAGGAGGGTTGAATACGGAGTTGGCCTTTGTTGCAAGGTGGCGCAGAGTTCCAACGCCGCGGCCACGTATCGATCCCGGCAGGGGCGCTTCCGTCGCGGAACAAACGATCGATACGAACGGAACGCACGTTCCACCCGCTTCGTTCCATGAATGATCTGGAAGACCGCACGAGAGGCAGACCTTGAGCTAGCGGGCTCAAGGGTCAAAATGCCCTCAATCATTGAGTACGTCGGCAGGCTGAACTGAGGACTCTTGATTGACCGAGTGTAGGTGCTGTCTCCGTTCCGTAGGGTGGCCACGCAGACAACTTTGTCGTGGCCAGGGTTGATCTGGAGGATGCGGCCGAGGGGCCAATGATATTCTGAATTGAGGTTCGGTCGGGGGTGAGTCCACTTTACGCAGTGCTGGAGGAGGATGAGAGATGATCGAGATGAGCGACGGCAAGAATGGGCCGCGAGATGGCCGCGAGAGAAATCCCGACAAGGAAGTGTCCTAGAGCGAGCATGTCGAGGTTCTCGATGTTGCCTGTCAGTGATAATGGGCGGCAGTTGAGAAGCATTTCGATCTAAAATCTCACACCTCGCTTTTTTGCTAAGGTCTACGATTCTTTCAGATAGCGTTTTATTGATAAATTCTTTTGCTCTATTAGGCTTTCTAAAGTTTCCCTCCGTTCAGGAAGCACTCTGAGGTTTATGTTCTCCACATCAGATAAATGAGTGACTTCGAAACTAGCATCATAGGGTATTACCAAGTCAGAACGAGACCTATGTCCTATCAACAGATTAGAGAAGTTAATGCCCTGGTCATTGATTTCGTATAAATTGCTTGCTTGTAGCCATCCTCTAAGGTTAATGATGAGGTCATATGAAGGGGTCATAGTGGTATTGTAATACATAGTCATATCTGTATCAAATCCCGGGAAGGGATTCATATTTCTTACTTCCTGGGTTAAATACAGGTCTTCCGATAATTCTGGTTATTCTGTTGGTAGTGAGAAGCAATTACTTAATGGTAGCAATAATGCTGGTACATGAACTCTCTGTATTTCTTGATGAAGTTTTGACTTATCATACCATTTTGGTCGACAGAAAAGTCATTTCTTATTACATAAAATTTATATGGTGTCTGTCTAATGGTTAGAAAAATGGAGCTGAGAGGAGTTACTAAAGCCTATATTACCTCCAAGGCTTACGTTGTTATTTCCTCGGATCCTTAAATCCTTGTTTAGTACGCTTAATTTGATTAAATTAACGGATTACCCGTACTCCAGCATCAGTCCCATCAATGGATTTCATCTTCAGGCACTCACAGTCTGATTACTGTGTAATTATCATTTTCTTCGTCTCCTCCAATTCATTCACAGGACGAGATATGTTGAATAGGCTTGGTGGGCAACGTTGAATTTTGTACACTTTCTTGGTCTCCTGATTTTGCTCTGTCTTTCGAGGATTGGTCATTTACTGATATTGCGGTGATAACGTTGGGTTGTAACCGGTAGTCGCTGACAAGAATTCTGTCGACTACTCACACTCGTATTCATATTCCTGGTGTATTTCTGATTCGTGCTTTCTATCCACGACCACTTTCTTATGTATTTTCTTTTATTTCATCTTTACTAGAAGTAATTTGAAAAATTTGAAACAATTATGAAATAATAATTAGTAATAATTTTAAGAGGGTAGGACATTTTCGTACATCGTAAATTAATTCCAAAAGTTGTTTATTAAATGTTTATAAATGTTGTATGGTAAATAATGTAAGTGTCGTTGTAAGTCAAAGGTTTTATAATTTGATAGTGTCTTTAAAGTATAACAATTTGATTTTTGAATTAGAACTAAAGTAAATCATAAGTAAGATTGTGACAATGATAAATCATATCATTAAATTATCAATAATAATTGTAAAACGTTAGTAACTAAACATTAGTCTTTAGTTAAATTAAAATAGAATAAAATAATCATAATATAATTTAATTAAAACTAAGTTTATAAAACAAAAAATGAATTTAAATTGTAAATTAATGCTCAATATATTATTAATGCAATTTAAATTATGGGTCAAAGTAACGAGAACATGCAATATAGCAGAGTCTTTGCTTCGGATTCAAAATTTATGCAATGACGGGTTATGAATCAAGATTATTCGGATATTGTGGTTGTGTTTATTATAATTATATTATCTATTGTTTGTGAATCCATGTGTTATCATATAATCTTTAGTATAGAATTTATTTGTAACTAAATATATAATTTTTAGTATTATTTGTAATGATAAGTAATTTTGATTTAATCATAAATATAAATTTTTTTACAAAACGATATGAATATATTGAAAAGATTTATAATTAGAGCTAAATCTTTACGATGTGAATAAATAATTATTTTAAATAATCAGAAATATGATTGTAGCGCAGAGAATACGTAAATAATAAGGTCAAAATTATCTTTTGGTTAATATTTGAACATGAATAATTGTTGTGGTTTTTCTTTCTTAACAGAAAAATACGCAAATAATACCGCAACTGTAATTTGCAATAAAAATAAAAAGATGCCACAGAGCTTGAAGTTACGGAAAATTTAATTATTTAATTTTATTTAAAATTTTATTTAAAATTTAATTAAATTAATTTAATTTAATTTATTTAATTTCAATTTATTTTTGTTTTCATTTTTCAATTTAAAAGCTCTTTAGCTTACGACTCGTATCAAAAACTACAATCAGTTGTTGGTTTCATTCACTTGCAAAAGTCAACTTCCGCGAATTTTAAACCTAAATATTTCAATGTGGGTCATTGCAAGAAAAACGGATCCTCATAGCTTAGTCCGAGAGGAATATTTCGCTTTTTGAATTTTTCAAATCCATCAAAAATTTGAGGGAAGCCGTATTTTTGACCTTTTTACTTTCAAACGGGACTACTGTGCGGTGCTTACCATTCTGTCTCCCGAAACTAGAATCGCCCGCCATTCAGCGACCGCTTCGATCACGAGGGATTAAGGGCGGAGGGAAACAGGACGGTTCTTCGGGCGCCGATGCGGGAAAATAAACAACTCGAATTAATATTGCAAGCTCCTTAATCTTTTATTAAGTGCTAAATTCCAGTTTTACAATTCTTGAACAATACGATTCGGTGTTCGCTTTAAATTCTTCGTCGGGTTACAAATTAATTGAATTCGCGTGAAATTACAATTGAATCGCGCGCCTAATTGCGATCTTGTACTGTGCATGCGCGCGCGCCGAATTTCAAATCGCGCGCCGCCTCTAGTGCGCCCTCGCGGTCGACTTCCGAACCACGCGGTAAGGGTCCTACAACGGCGGGAGATCCGCGCTATACCCGTTTCCGACCGTGAGAGAGAGGTTATGTTTCTCTATCTCACTCGCTCGCGCAACGCCGCTATTTCCAAAATGAATGAGAGAGAAGTGTTTTCTCTCTCTCTCACACGCAGTGCACTGGCAAAAGTGCAACCGGCTTCGTAGCGACCGGCTACACCATTGCAGCATTTAATTTATATAGTATCGTGAGTGTCCTACCTGGGCCCTCGAGTGTTAATGAAAAAGGGCGTTGCTGCCTTCTGGAGAAACTCCCTCAGAACCGCTCTCTACTTTGGGGAAGCTGGCAAAAGCTCGTTCGGACAGGCGCCGACTTCTGTCTCTTTACTCAGCGTCGACGCAAGTCCACTGGGTCTCTCGACTCCTTGGGAAAAGGGCGACTTTCCTGGCTTCGGTATAGCGTTTTCCGCCTCGCGTCTCTCTCAGCCTGTTCCCTTTTTCCTATTTAACCTCTTTCTGTTGGCCTTGATGGGCCCAACACTTAAAGCCGAAGAGTGGGAGGTCCAAGCCGCTAAGCCGTGACTGTGCTGCATCTTCACAATTAAGTAGGTGTGCCAAGCAAATATAAAGAGGTACTCGAGCCCGCAAATGCTAGGTAACACCGCTTCTTCTTGATTTATTGTTCTGCCGTGCCATGGTTTTCTTGTTTCAACTTATGGAGCATCCCACGGAGATGAAGTAGTATCAAGTATTTCAAATTGAACACAATGTCTCATCGAATATTCTATTTTTCAATATTTGCGATACATATAGATCTAGTTTAATATCTACTGATCAAATTAAGCATTAGTGTACACATATTGTATTTTATATGGACCTCTGAGTAAACCAAATATTTGGTTTTTAAATGGATGTACTTTTTTCAAAATTCTGCATGGTCAATAAAATCAAAATTCGATTACGATATAACTAATAATATATATGATACTATTTATTTTTAATAGGTTGTTCTATGTTTTGAAAGAATCTTTTGGGACCCTACAGCAAATCTTTTTGGTCATGTTGGTAGTACGACGGCCTCACGTGGAGAACTTTTTCTTTTTTGGAATTTGTACAAAGCACCTGTTCTTTTAGCACTCGTTGCTGGAGAAGCTGCTTGTGTCATGGAGAATGTCAGTGATGATGTTATTGTCGGTAGATGTATTGCAGTACTAAAGGTAAGTTGCTCATAATAATATAAATAATGATATAAATATAATAACAAAAATAATTTTTACAAGTTCCAACTGGTTTGACTTTCGCGGGTCTAAAACTAGTTTATTGTTTGATAGATTTAGTTTGTCATTGCCTGCTATTCAATACTATATTATAATGTACACAACTTTGCTTCCGCCGATTTCTTTTCCAAAATTTGAGGCTTTATTATTAAAAAGTGACTACCTGTTTATGATTTAAAGTACTGTCCATCACTAGCCATTCCATTTTGCTACCTTTTGGGCAATTATTGGATATCAACTGGAAAAAACGATGCGTTTTTGAGGTGATTCATGAATCGATCCATTCTTTCACTTCTTCATAATAGTGTAGTGGGAAGAAACAATGTCTGGAGAGTACGCTGGGTACGGTGCCATTTTAGAATTTCAATAGCCTTGCATTGTCGTGAATATTCGGTCTGGGCGTTGATGTAGAGGCATGCCCGGGCATTTCCCATGATATTCTTTACGTGGTATTATCTTTCTTTGTCTTTAAAGTAGCGGTTCACAAGAACAAAGAGCTGTTTAACATTTCTTGATTTTAATTTGTAAAGAACCGATTTTCCTTGCTTGTAAATCATTTCTATGGCTTTGGGCGTATTGCATATTTTTGCTAGGTGACTACAAATATTAATGCTAATTTTTCTCGCATTTGACACGAGTCTTCAGTAAGTAATGTTTCCAGTTCGGAATCTTCGAAAATTTTTTCTCTTCCGCCGCTATAGCGATCCTCGACGTCAAAATAACCGCTCTTAAAACGATAAAACCACTCACGACACATCTTTTACTAAAAGCAGTCTAACCGTGACCACTTGAGAGCATTCGATAAGTCTCAGTCGGAGGTTTCTTCAAGTGAAAGCAGAAAGTCTTTGACCAGTCCATTTCAACTAGCACTTACCGCTGCATCCATCTACCGAAAAACGGCGGAAGCAAAGTTGCACACCCAGTATAAGTGTTACGTCCAGTTTGGCAGTAACGAATAGGGAAAATAAGAATCAATAGATACAGTATTCATGATATTAATAGTGACCCACTCTAGGATCTTATAGGAGCGAGGAGTTACTGTACACATAAATAATGAGAGTCACTTTTAATATTAATATTTTCTTTAATGTTTATTTAGTGAAATATTATTATCAGAAAATGTATTTAAAATAATATTGGTTTAGTGCCTTTTCCTTAATATTACTTTCGTTTGTTTACTTAGGTTGATTTCCGACGCTACGCATATGCATATAGAATCCCGTGTATAAGAAGGTCGTATCGGTACCTTGTGATCGAACGCTCAGTGGAGGGTGATCTCAATTGTGGGAGATAGATAGATAGATAATAGTTTATTTGTAAATTTTTTGCAAAAGTTGTTGCAAAAATTAACAATTAGAACACGTAATCATTTTAAGTCTACTTACATATAAATTATATCACGTATTCATCTTTATCAAAGGCAATAAATTCATTGGGAGCCGGCAGCGTTGAAGATCCGGCCAAGTTCGGAGCGTGCTCCCCGCTTGGTAATCAAACAGTCGGGAGTGGACGACGGCGGTGAAAACCTGAAGCAGTCCTGGATAGGGTTCCACGCTACCCTTAATTCGTTGACGGGCCCATTCAAGGTCAGCTGCAGCCAGGTGGGTTGGAGTAGATTATCCGATGGCAGGTCGTCGAACAGTGTCGGGTGGTTGGATACCCACTTTCGGAGCTCGAGTCCGCGAGCGCTGCTTCGGAGAGAGGACCCCCTTCATCGAGGCAGAGCTGCTTGAAGGTCCAAAAGGTCAGGTACGGTACGCCAGCCTTCCCATAGGCCACTGTCTTGTAAGACAAAATGCTGAACGGGTTGATCAAAGGACGGGCTCCAGAGGATGCACTGGAGATGAGATAGGGCTGGATCGACTCGACTCTGACGGAACATCAACTTGATGTCCGCGCAGAACAGAAAGCGATGAGTACGTCAGCGGGTGACGATGATGGCAAGATCCCCCTGCAGCTTGAACCCAGCGTCAAGAACGTCATTGAGACTGTAGCCGCTTGCGGTTAACCGGATGAGTGGTGGTTCAACACTAAGGGGGTCAACAGATGCATTTGCCCTAGCCGGGTGTAGTCATCCATGAACGTCCAGTATTCATCTGCAAAAGCGGGGTTCCGTTGCATACGACGATGCGTGAATTCAAGGGCCCGGGCAGCCTACGGCAGATTGTCTCCAAGAAGGGAAAGAGGACCAGGCTTGATGGCAGCGACACGGTGTATCGGCCGGTCACGTCACGTGTGACGCCGCTGTCGAAGAGGCCAGCGGCGGGAAGCCGTGATTGATATCTTCGGGATCCTGATGTTTATTGGACCCCGTGAGCGCATCGGTAGAGCGAGGGTGAAGTCCTTTCGACGGTGAGGGTGGTCACGAAGGAGGCCGGCAGACGAGGAGAGCGTCGGACTCGGCGAACAAAGGAAGTTGTTTCGGTGCGGCAAGGCGTGTTCGTGCGGTAGGAGCGCTGAATTCAGAGTTGCCCATTGTTGCGAGGTGGCGCTGGGTCGCCACGCCGCGGCCGCGGGCTGATCCGGGCAGGGGCGCCCCCGTCGTGGGGCGATCGATCGGTACGAACGGAACGTACACATTCACGAATTTGAAACGTAAATCACAAATGCAAAAAAATTATATTGAGTTCAGAATATTCTCAATAGCAAGTTTAAAAACAAGATAAATGGTTTAACTATTTTTCTTCGGGATAGAACACTCTCAATGTAATATATTTTTTACGAATTGTTCAATAAGACGACGTAAATCGCAGATTTTTCAACATAAAAATTAATTGCATGAAATAATGAAAAAAATGAAATAAAAAAAATTGCATAAAAAATAATTTTATTGTATTTTATTAGGAAAAATTA
This sequence comes from Sycophaga agraensis, assembly GCA_018906755.1. NCBI lineage: Eukaryota > Metazoa > Arthropoda > Insecta > Hymenoptera > Pteromalidae > Sycophaga > Sycophaga agraensis. The sequence continues at coordinate 140,118 of JACCIE010000120.1, read as the reverse complement.
TTTCAGGTAGATGGCATTTAGCTAGCGTATTCAGCACGTTCGTTCAAAGTATTTTCTCTATGATAAGATATTTTGGACATTTTTGCAATATATAGTACTTATTCATAAACGTTAAATGATTATTACTTTAACACGTTCTGGCATACATTTTCCTATTAACTATTTTAGTTTTCAATTTATTACACGAGGGTTGTTGGGATCACTGAGTTTGAATCCTAACAAAATTTCGATTTTAAAAAATCCAAGATGGCGGATTTAAGGTAGCAGATGAAAATCATAAAAATAGCATTTTTAGTTGCAAATGAGTACTCAAGACTTTTTGCGGTTGCTGAGATTGAATCGGCTATCGGAACAAGAGGGGTGAGGTCTGTCATGGGAGCGGGGAGTCGTAGGTTTTCGCATTATGAGCCGCCGGGACGGCCGTGGGGTAACCTCCTGAGGCGATCTACGTATTATAATTTACGGTTTACGAATTGTGACCGAACTTAACGTTTTAACCTTTAAGGCGCCTAACCGTACGAAAGGGTCGCCGTCTATATAACGCGTTTACCCGCTCTCGCGAGTGAAAGAGAGGTGTTTTTTCTCTCTCCTAACCGTTCGCACACATCGCGAATTCCCGCTCTTAACGAATAATTCTGTACAGCCAACACCTAGAGCGAGACGAGCGACCATCACCTGAAGCAACACAGTGCGAGCGGTTCCCATACAGGTCGACGAGAAGAATTCCTAGTGCTACCTATCCTTGTGATGGCCCAGCCGACATCTTCACGGCGACAATAGGTAAAACCTTTTTGATTAACAAAGAAACTACGGGCTCTGGCAATCCCATATCGTGGGCTATCGAAGATTTGCGTATGTTGCGCCGTTATAATTTTTATTGTATGCGAGTGACTGCGAAAGCGACGGCTGATTTCATTAATTAATCCGAGTGTATCATATCTGCGCGAGCGAGATTATGTATTACGTGGCGAACATAGTACATACATGTAGTTTTTTTTTGTTAGACTCCACTTCGGATGCATCCGTGAAGAACATAATAAATTGTCTTTTTTATTATTGTTAACTGACGGCGTTATAACAATCTTATTTTAATGATTATTTTCTCTTAGCTCATCCCGCTTAAGTATGAAAAAGAAAATAAATTAAAAATTGTTAAAAAAAATTATAAAAAATTACACTTATAATAGTAAATTTTCTTTATGAACGAAGAAAAACTCGAATAATAATTTTAAATATAGTGTGGCAAAAATGGTTGAAGCCAAGAACAAATTGAGCGTCCTGGCTTCAATATCTTCGCTCTGCCTGACGACTAAACTCCCAGGGATTTGAGCACTTTTCGAGTCGGGGAAAGTCTCCCCCTTTTTTATGAAAAGGTCCGCTTAAACAGCAGACGGGTGACATCCGAGGTGCCGCTCCAATAAAGGATGAGCGATGCCACAGACTAGCGAGCGCTTCCGGGACTAGCGAACAAAACTGACACCGCTTCAGGGTCGACGGTATACGTTCTCCAGGTCGCTCCTCCCTAGAAGCAGAGAGAAGCCGTCGCTACAGGGACCCACAGGTAACATCATCAAGGCCGCACATCATTTAGCGAGCACGCCGTTGGACCGTTGTGAGTCGGAAGGGCCTTACTGCGTGGTGCAGTAAATGGACGCGTTACTAGTTTCTGAATATATTTTTTTTTCGAAATTTGTCGCCGTGAAGACTTACAGCGGATAGAGAGGCGGCAGGTCGCTCCGTGGGTTCACAGTTTTTGTGCCGCAGCCGGGTTGCGCTGTTGCATCTCTTAAGGGCTGTTTTACCGCAAGAATCGTCGCCGCCGATTTTTTTGGGAAAATCTCGGAGCGGGGTGGTCCAGTCACGAATCAGCGAGTCGGGAAAACGGAAAATCTTCCCGTACTGGCGTGCGTGTCTCCAAACGAGGAAAAAAAGGTGACTTGGAGGCAAGTAGGGATGTCCTCGAGGAAGGGAAAATCCCTTCGTTAGCAAATCGGAGCCCTTTTCCCTTTCTTTTACAATAATTTAAAAATCATATTATTATTAGTCTTAAATTTCTAAACCGATTCAATTTTTGTGGCAAATAAATCGGATGCAATTAAGGTATCTTATTTATAATTTATTAATTAAACTTAATAATTATGGTTGTTGTTCCCTGCTAATTTTTTGTAAATATTGGCGTTTGAAGCCTCTTATTGTTGATCGGTATAGTTGTTAAGCTTATTATGTGTAAGAGTTATTTTTTGTTAGTTCTGTGCGATTTATATGTTAAACTTTGTAACGGGGAGATCCGGGTAGAAAATTCTCCGACCCCACTGTGTCGCCCACTTCCACGTGTAATGGGGGAGTGCCTTATGTACTCGTGCAACCAACGTGGCGCGACTATCGGCTGGCCGCTCAGCTGATGAGCTGCTATTACAACTCCTGCGGAGGCGCCGTGGTCCTTTAAACCGCACCGGTCACGAGGGATTAAGAGCGGAGGGGAACAGGACGGTTCTCCGGGCGCCGACGCCGGAAAATAAACAACTCGAATTAATATTATAAACTACTTAATCTTTTATTAAGGTTGACTACCAAACCACGCGGTAAGGGTCCTACAACGGCGGAAGGTCCGCGCTACACCCGTGCGCCCGCTCTTTCCAGTTGTGAAAGAGAGGTTATGTTTATCTCTCTCTCTCTCTCTCTCACTCACAGTGCACTGGCGACCGGCTACACGATTGCAGTATTTAGTTTATGCTGTTTTGTGAGTGCCCTACCTGGGCCTCCAGGTGATATGGAAAAGGGCGTTGCTGTCTTCTGGTGAGACTCCCTAGGCACCGCTCTCTACCTCGGGGAAGCTGGCACGAGCTCGTTCGGATAGGCGCCGACCTCTGTCTCCTTACTCAGCGTCGGCGCAGATCCTCTGGGTCTCTCGACTCTCGGAAAAGGACGACTTTTCCAGCTTCGGGATTGAGCTTTTCCTCTCGCGGCTCTCTCTCGTCGAGGCTCCTGGAAAACTGGCTTTTCCCGCCTTTCTCAGCTTAGTCTTACCTGTTGCATTTTTCTACCTAACCTCTTTCTGTTCACCTTGTGATGGGGCAAATAACATCGGCGCGCGCGCGGAGCCGATCTCGCGAGGCGCTGCGGCCGCGGCCGAACAATTGATGCACGCGGGCCCATAGCGCCGAAAAGGGGGAGCTATCGGCCCGCGGCGCGATCGACAGGCGCGAATCGATGCGCGGCCAGTTTTCGCAGGGCCACGACCGCGAGAGCCTGCACGTAGGCAGGACGGCGCGACCGGGGAATAATGGCGCGGTGCTCCGGATCCGCGGGAAGTCTACTGCTTCCCGACGGAAGCACCACGTCACAACCTTGACGGGCCCAACACTTGGCGCCCTTTATAACTTTAAGTTATTATGTTAAAAATTAGAAAGGAACATTTACTGCATATGTGAAAAGTTTAAATTCTATAATTAAAGAACAGTGATTGATAGGATCAATCTTTTAATTGTTTTTGCACTTATAATTTAATATTTTTTTATTATTAAATTTTTATCTTACGGTGTAGCTTGTGTTTATAATAATTTTATATTACTATAAATGATTACAGTATTCTTTCGTTTATAGGGATACATTACGTATCGCTTATTATATTTAAAAATTATTATAAGGATAGAATATATATTGTAACGGGGCGATCCTGGGAGAATATCTCCGATCCGACCGTGTACAATATGAGCGACACAGACAGTGTCGCTCACTTTCACGTGCAAAGGGGCAGCGCCTTATACACTTGCCCCTCGGCTGCGTAACCTACGTGGCGCGGCAATTAGCTGGCCGTTCAGCTGGTGATTTGCTGAAAGCAACTCCCGCGAAGGCGGCGTGATTCTTGGAACCGCTCGTTCCGTCTCAATATTTTCAGAAAGGGCGAGAGATTTCGGTTCTCTCCACCGACAGGGCAAATAAATAAAGAACGTATTTGTTGGCTTCGTGCCAAAAAGTCGATAGATGTTTATTTAGTGAAAACAATTATCGGCGCTTCGCGCGCGTACATAAAACGCTTTAATAAATGCATTTCGCAAACAAATTAACACTGAGCATGTGCTCTTTCGCACCGGGTTCTCATTCGCGCCGAATTGACCGTGTTTACTGCGCATACATGCGTTTGCAACTATTTTAGGTTAGCTTCGCGCTAACCTCGTGTTTATCGCGGTCAGGGCCTGCGCATCCAGTACGCATGCGTGGGCACCGATTCGGTTGGCGCACCGCATGAACACTCTTTTCGCGCGCGTAACCGCTCGCAATATGATTTGCGCTTACCACCGGTAAAGGGGCCTAATCGTATCGAAGTGCCGCGCTTCTACACCGCGCATTATCGCTATACGAGTGCGAGAGAGAGGAGTTTTCTCACTCTCTCAGCCGCGCGTCAGACCCGCGTTTTCTGTAAAATATTATGAACGCTGGCCCTACCTGGGCTCGCTGTCATGCGCTGCGGCAACGGGCTAAACCTGCTCGTGAGGGTACCGCTCCGGATCGCTCTCCCAGGGGCCAGTGGTTGCTCTAGGAGGTGGAGCACAATTCCTGTGCAGTCTGCTCCCTCAGCATTGAACGGCACGGTTTCAAACTCCTGGTGTCGTCACCACGTTCCACTTATGAACTCCATGACTGGCACTGTGACGCGGGAGATTTCCGGGGAAAACGTAACACGTGCGTCGGCTTCACGATGTTAGCTTCTCTCGGGCGCCGAGAGGATACTAATCTTTGGATTAATTTGCGCCCGAAGGATTCGCGGACTCCCCGCCTTTTTTTATTTACCTTTGCATGTAAACTTAGATCTGCCCGTGTTGGCCTTGACGGGCACAGCGCCTGGCACCCGTTATAATCAATAGAATTAATATTAATATTTATATTTATTAATGTGAAGGATAGAGCCAAGAACGAAGCATGTATTCTTTGGCTGCTTATCCTTATACGGTCTGAAAGAAACTGAGTTTCTCAGACGGTACCACTCTTTTTGAGCTTCGGCTTTCGCCGAGTAGCTCGGAACGAGCGTGACCGGATTTTCTTCCAAAGGGGAAAACTGAGATTTATGGTTTTATGGCGACTGAACGATATATATGCTACTAGGGCACGGACGCTCTTTTTTCAAAAACATTATTGAGGTCATCGCCCGATGCAAAAGGTAGATGTTTAACGTTCCTCAGGAAAAGAATGAACTTAGCGCCTCGGTGTAAAAGGCCAAATTCAACACTCGTCAGGAGAAGAATGGAGTTGACGCTCCGTTACTTATCTTTTATTATATAATATTACATTTAAAAATATTTAAATAGTATGCTAAGTATTATAACACGCGCTAGGCAAAGTGCGCGCTAAACAAATTATTATAATAAATACTGTCGGACGCGACGTTCTGATTCTACGATAATATGAACACAGCGCAATCCTATCTCTCACTTGCACTTGTATATCCACGAGGCCTGCGCGGTGTCGCGGCCCTCCCGTGCATTTAGGCCCCTAACGAAGAAATCGTTGCGTCCGACCCTGAAACGTAAACTCAGTCTGCGGGAGTGCACGCGTACGCAGTGTATATTTGCTTGCGTGCTAGACGCGTTTGTGCGGCGCGCCAAACGTTAAGACGCGCGTGCATGCGCACAAAGTGCAATGGCTGTGTGCGACAAAGCGTAGACTTTACGCATAGCGATTTGATTTTCTAAGCGAGCGCAAAAACAGTCATTATTATAATTCGGCGCAAACTATCCATAACAATGCGAAGGCGCATACGCAGAACGGAGATATCTGCGCAACGCAATTATTGTTCTATTGTACGCGCGCGAGATACTGAAGTTAAATTGTTGTTAAATAAAATCATTTTTGTGTTTTTGGCATGAAGCCAATAAATAAACGAGTTATTTATTTAACGCGTCGGCGGCGCAGATCGTCAGTACCTTTTCCGTCGTCCCATTTCGACAGGTCGAGCGGTTCAAAGGATTACGCCGCCTCCGCGGTAGTTGATTTACTTAACTCAATAGCTAAGCGGTCGAAAACACTGTCTCATTGCGCGTTAAAGTGGGTGACAAGTTTCTTGTCACATTGTACACGGCCGGGTCGGTTAAATATTCTCACAGGACCTTACCGCTACAATTGACGCCAAACGTGTTAGTGGTCTTTAAGAATCGCCGTCAGAGTTCGTTTTAACTCGCGTGGAGTCATGAGAGAAATGGAAGAGTGCGTGTCGCGATGGAGAGAGCCGCGCGCGGCGCAATCATACTGCATAATTAAATATTGTTAAAGCGCAGTAAGGCGGGTGCACATAATTGTAATTTAATTCAATTGTGTATAATTTTGAATCCTCGCTTTACGATTAGGAGGGGGACGTCGTAACCTGCTAGGCAGGATTCTAGTTATTTTATAGGCCCTAACGTGCAATAGCAGACTCTCATTCTGTCCCTATCAAAAGGAGGCGCAAGCATAAAGCGTGCTACCTTCCCTCGCGCTAGTGTAGACACTATAAGTTGTACAGCGAAGCAGGTTGCGATGGACGCGAACGCGATACTCTAGGCCAAGGGAGATATGGAGAACTGGCTATTCCATATGACGCAAAAAGACTTAGAGAAAACGCTGGGCGAGTTGCGGCTCAGATCACACGGTCCCAAGTTCGTCAGGATACAGCGCCTCCAAAAATGTCTGGAAAGCAACTTTTGCCTAAAGGAGTTCGTGGCTCGTAAGACGTTGAGAAGTTGTGAGAACGCTGGCACATATTTATTGAGGTGTGCGCCGAAAGGTCATGGTTGACTATCCTAGATCAAGATGCTTTGATGGACTGGTTAATGAGTCTAAGGGAGTTGGGCGCGCTGTTACAAAGACAGATGCTTGAGCAAACAAATGCGTTCCTAGTCGCGTCAGAGCACGAGGCGATAGAGCCTCAAATCGAGGCGCCGATGCCTGCCGCCATTGCAGCTTGGATGCAGGAGGTGGCTTCGGAAAGATAACGGATAAGCGAGACTGCTTGGGGCACAGCAGCTCGCCAGCCGGGTGGAGCCCCAAGCTGCCACGAGACCCGCAGCAGTATCGTCAAGGACGAGGCTTGACACAGAAGGTGCACACCTAGGAGTGGCGCCGATAAATTTTCATCAAAGCGATTAATAATTTCCGGGATACTTACTCGCTGGCGAGTCCTGGATCTCCAGATCTAATGAAGCGGATTCATCCCAGCAATCCATACACACCCAGTCACACAAATCGTACACGGAGTAACCGGCAGTGGGATATTTCACCAAGACCGGTCCAAGAAAGTTGCGGAAGAGGGATGTCAAGTTCGCGGTGACAAGTGTCGGGGGCATGCGCAGCTGTCGGACGAAGAGCTTCTGACAGCAATGTCGGAGTTCTTCAGCGGTTTAATGACAATTTGGAACCGCAATTTCGGACAGCAATCGTAAACTTAGGCACAATTCTGCGCAAAGTTGCGGGTAGGGTACGGATCAGAGCGCCGGCAGGAGAAGTACCTAGAGACAGAGATCTGCCTTTGCGTACCGTCTCTATCACGCCTCGCGTAAGCACTTGGAGATTAGTCGGCGGTTACGCGTTCTAACTCTCGTCTCTCTCGTCCTGTGTACATAATGTACTAAAAATTCCGCTATTCCACCCATTTAAAGTAAAACTCGTTCACGAGTTAAATAAAGACAATTTCGATGGATGTGTTGAGTTTTGTCAAAATTTGATGGTGAGAATAAATGAAAATCTTAACATTCCATCAAATACCGCTTTTACAGATGAATTAACTTTTCAACTTGACGGAAGTTTGAACAGATATAATTTATGTACACTCTATATTGATCCCAATGAATATAGATATTTAACATGGAAATAATATACGCCACTGTTACGATTCAGATTTTTTTTTATCTTATAATAGGATTCTTAGGATCATTGCGCTTAACACATGAATATATAATAGGCTCTTTTGTATTATGAACTTCCAATGTAGCAAATAACTGTAGTAAATAACTTCCATGTTTCTAGGGAATCTTCGGTAATCAAGTAGTTCCGCAACCAAGAGAAAGTGTAGTGACTCGATGGCGTGCTGATCCTTGGTCTCGTGGTTCTTACAGCTTCGTTGCGGTCGGTAGTTCAGGTAGTGATTATGATCTTCTAGCAGCTCCTGTTGCACCCACAACCTCGATTAATCCAACCCAATCTACGCCATCCCCTCAGCCACGCGTTTTTTTCGCAGGTAAGACATTTCTTATTTGTTTATACTATATATAAATTTTTTTTTTGTATGAAAAATTAATTTTGGCGCTACCGCATTATCAACGCATAGCGCAGTTTTTCGCGAAGTTTACTCTCTTGCTTCACAAATCCTAGGAGGGGGACATCACAATTTACTGATTAGGGTATTTTTTACAAGTCTGTTGAATTGGAATAATGGCCAGGCGCTGAGCCTAACAAATCACAAGACTCCGAATTTGATAATGTGCCATGCCTCCAGAAATGGATTAATGGTGAATTTTATCCATCTGAATTTTTCAAGTCAACTCGAGATGCTGAAACGGAGTTATGGGGGTGTGCCCACACTTTTATAGATGTACACTTGTATAGCGTTAAGGCTTGACGTTGGACGATTGTACCAGTCGGTTGTGTCGTCCCTCGAACAACAGGGCGAATATACAGGGTAGCGTGAAGCGTGCGTTAACTTCAGGGATACATACTCGTTGGCGTACGAGGAATATCCATATCCTAGAGAACGGCTGAGCGCGGGCAACCCATCAACACCCGCGCAAATATTGCGCATGGCAAACCTAACATTTGGAAAATGTACTAATGCGGGGCCAAGCGCAACACATGCCATCTTGACATATTGCCAGGGACGTAGGTATGTGAGTAAGCCGTAAAATACTTCGGCGAGAGCAATCAGTATCTAGAGAAGTTTCTGACGTGAATCGAGAAGTGTTGAAAACATGCTCAGATATCCGATGAGGAGCTATGTAGTCCGCCATAACAGAGCGTTCTTGCGATCCTAACACAGTAACAGTGTTATACCACAACTTCGGACAGAGGTTGCTGTCATAAGTACAGTTTTGCGAGAAGTTGCTGGGTACGGGTCGGAACGTCGACAGGTCATCGCCTAGAAATCAAGATCGGTACACGCACACATGGTTAAGGCGAGAATATTTGGACTTGTGTGAATGCGTTCGTTTCCTTGATGAGGAAACAATCTAAGTCTATCTAAATAACAACAACAAAAGCTATGCAGAGTTGGCGTAGTTGGCTAGTGTGAGAAGAGTGAGAGAAATTATCGGAGGTCGCAGAATCCCGGCGGTCATCTATTCGGTCGTCCTTTCTCCAAATAAGAGAAAACGCAATGGCACTAGTGATCAGCATTAACAGTGCTAATTGTGAATCTTCAAAAATGAATTATATTAAGTAATTATTATAAAAGAATTATTCCACCTATGTACTAATTTGACTAATGATCAAGGGTTGATTTTATCCGCTGCCTATATTTTGTACAGGTATTTATATAAAACAAAATAAATTGGTTATTAATATTTGATATTTCCACAACTTTGATATATACATTTATTCATTCATTTATTAATTGGTAAATCATAATATTGTAACGAAAGAAAATAAATTTAATAATAATAAACGCAAAAAAAATTATTTGTATGTAGGACTGGAATAGTTAATTTATAATGTTACGACCTGCATAACGCTCCACTGTTTTATATATATTGTAACGGGGAGATCCGGGGACAAAATTCTCCAACCCGGCCGTGTACAATGTGAGCGACACAGACTGTATCATCCACTTTCACGTGCAATGGGGGAGTGCCTTATGTACTCACCCCGCGGCCGCGCAACCAACGTAGCGCGACTGTCGACTGACCGTTCAGCTGATGAGCTGCTATAGCAACTCCCGCGGAGGCGGCGTGGTCCTTTAAACCACTTCGGTCACGAGGGATTAAGGGCGGAGGGGAACAGGTCGGTTCTCCGGGCACCGATGCAGGAAAATAAATGACTCGATTTATTATTGTGAACTGTTCAAATTTTTATTTGGAGCTAAGTTTCAATTTTACAATTATTAAAATCTATAATTCGCTATTCGCGTCAAATTCTCCGCCGAGTTACAAATCAATCGACTTCGCGTGGAATTACAATTTATTCGCTCACCTAATCGCGATTTTGTATTGCGCATGTGCGCGTGCCGAAATTCAAATCGCGCGCTACCTCTAGTACGCCCTCAGCGGCGATTGCGGCGCCCCCTTGCGGTCGATTACCGAACCATGTGGTATGGGTCCTATGACGGCGAAAGGTCCACGCTACAGTGCGCCCGCTTTTTCCTATTCTGAGAGAGAGGTTATATTTCTCTCTCTCTCTCACTCGTTCGCGCAATGCCGCTATTTACAATATCAATGAGAGAGAGAAGTAATTTCTTTCTCTCCCACTCGAAGTGCACTGGCAAAAGTACAACCGGCTTCGCAGCGACCGGCTACACGATTGCAGTAATTAGCAGAGATGAATAGAGAGATAGCCGATGCTATAGGCCCAAGCCGCGCCAAATTCGATGCGCCATAGTAATACGCACCCTCGCGGATAAAATTGTAATCTGTCGCACTTGAGGGGAAATCTCGCCTAGTACTACTTCTCAATAAGAATTTGCTAGTCAGGAAAAAGGAATATTCTCATCTACTCCTTGTCTTTTGCTGCTGCAATACTACGGAACTGAAGCCCCCGGACCGCGCTCCCGAGACGCATGAGAACATGGCGTCGATTCAACAGGCCGCGGCAGCGGCCTAGAAACACCCCGTAGCTCCGGCCAGGACCCCTACACGTGGGATACCGAAGGAGTACGGATCCCCTGCGGACTCCGTCGGCCGCGCTAGGAAACGACGATACGCACGGGGGAAAGTCGCCGCGGCTATCTTGACAAGGCACCGGTCAGCATCAAACCGTATCGCTGCTGCACCACAACCATGTGCCATCACAGCATGACATGCCGTTCTCGGGCCAACCGACGCCGCAGTCAAACACTTAGAAAGAAGATGAAGCCGAGGACGGGAGTTGTCTTACAGGCCATCCAGGAGAGGCCGAGACAATACACGACACGGGGCTGAGACATTTTAGCAGGGCACACGCCTCGAGGGCTCCGCTTGCCATTGCCGCGAGAGGGCCAACGCTCCTTTGCCTCAGGACACCGCGAGAGCTTTGATCTAGCGGTTCTAGTGGATAGACATGTGGAAGATTTTTTGGCGGTCGTCGCGTGCCAACCGTGAAGATTTGTGTAGCAGTTGTCGAGAGAAGTCGTAGTCGAGCCGTGATGCTGATGAAGTGCACAGATCAGTGCAGTGACGATGCCACCGAGTGAGCTACTCTCACAGTGGAAACTTGGGCCACTAACGAGTGAGCTGAGGCTACCTGCGACCTCGCTCACTTCCCGATATTCGACGAAGAGCAACGCAGCCGACACCGTATCAGCGACCAGCGAGACACATCACCGAGGTAGCCTATCAACAACCTGGTCGGAACACCACTCACCGCCGAGAGGGGATTAGCATAGGGAAATATTTTTGTAATTAGTTTAGGCAATAAAGTGAAAATAATATTTAAATATATATTGAGCCCATTATTGTATTTTTCGCCCTCCCTATATTATTATTATTTTGAATCACGAGAAGCTCGTGCCGGTGCCTTCCCGTTGCGGCCAGCGAGACTTCTCCAGGAGAAGAGAGTCTCGCCCGGCTAGCCAGGGGCCGCTCCCTTGTCACCCTTATTTATAAATTTTCAGCAACCAGCCATTGTGCAACCTTCGTGAGGCCTCTCCTGCGTGGTACAGGAAAGCAATGCGTTACAATTTTTCTTTGTTCTTGTTTGTGTTGGAGATAACGTTAGAGTTATATGTTTGTGTGCGCGTGCGTATGTATGCGAGTGCAGGGGGACGATTTTTGCACATTTGAGCAATTTTGTTGTATGAGCCTGTGTGTCGTGGCGACCGCATCAATTCGCCCGCTTAGCATAAATAATTATAAATCTGAATTGATTATTTAATATTTATATAATATTGAATATTGATTATTGATTTTTTATAGCTGCCCAGCCTAATCTTTATATCCCTTGTGTGAAGTGATATGGCGACAACTTTGCTGCTCATCTATTGAAGCCGCAAGAAAGGGGTAGATGTCCAGGGAACCTCCAACCGGAGTCGATTGAGGTAGACGGGCTGACTCTCCGAATGCAGGAACAGGTGTGTCATATAGTGACGTCAGTGATGACGGAGTTGTTTGCTTCTCAGTGGGAAAGCCTTCCGCAAACGCTGAGGGGAGTAACCACGCAAGTGATTCCTTCTGTCGCGTTAGCGGGAGGGCCGGCTCATCGGATGCGGAACCAAATTCGCCGGCAAATCCTGCTGAGACAGGCAGACCTCCTGCCGCGGCTTCTACGCCGAATAAAAGGAGAGTTTCCCTGAAGAGAGTTGAAAGAAGAGCAGTAGTGAGCTCGGATGCAGATGACTTTTGTCGGATCAGCTCAGAAGAAGAAGGGTCTGAGTTAATGTGGACACTGCATTCGAGGAGTTCCTTGCGTCGTCGTAATAAAATGTGGATTGAAGAGAATACTCCGAGGCGAAACAGTCGGCAGGCTTTACCTTCGATGACTGAGTCACCCACGGACGCTCTTCAGTTCGTCCTAGCCTCGAGAGAAGCAGATCAGCATTTTCGTAATTTGACAAGTTGTATTCGTGTCTTGCGAGATGCACATAATTGTTTTGCAGGTAGAGATAAGGAGGACGCGTTTGATTTACTTAAGAGTCTCGAAGCGTTCAAGGAGCAATTTAAGTTATCGGATGGCTGTTTGGTTGCATGCTTACATTCGGCCGTCGTAGAGGACGCTCGTAGGTGGTGTAATCGCAGTCGTCGTACATTTCAGAATTGGGAGTCTTCCGTTCAAGCCTTTCAATATAAATACCGTATTAAGATTAATACGTTATATTAATACATTAATATAATAAATGTAACTGACAGTACCTTCAGTGAGCGACTGAGTGGAAAGGATGTTTGTGCGTTGTTTGATCCGGGTTCCATGATCTTCTTGATTGACCCTGAAGAAGCATTTAAGGATAAAAGGAAAGCGGCTCAGTTAACCATTGCTGGGGTCACAGGAGTGTTTGAAGTTCAGTTCGAAGTGGAAAATATCGAAGAAACAGTCGATCTCAGAATCAAGATAAGCAGGTTATAGTCTTACAAAATGTTTATTTTGAAAAATATTGCACTCTACCTATAATATCTCCCGTTACCTTTATTTGCGAGTATCAAGTATAATCATATCATGCATTCCTTGAAGACATTGCTAATCATTTTTTGAGCTTGTGAAATCTAGTTTCAACCATAGTAGAAATAAAAATGAATAAGTATCTTTAAAGTAGAAATTTTCACGAAACACGATAATATACATAATTTCGGAATGCAGCATTTTAAGAGTTTTTTTTACAATTTTGTAATTTTAAGTTATTAACTGGAATCTTTCTCTCTGTTTTATTTTAATTGCAGGACTAACTAAATGTATTAATATGTAATTTTAGGGGAACACACAATTCGTAACTATCCAGCAACAGTGCATGGAGCTTTTCTTAGCGGCTTACGCGAAGGCGGCCGGATTGCAGATCAGCTCTGTGGCAGTCCATATGCTATACCCTTGAACTCGAGTATAAGAACTCAGGATACGACGAATATTCATCAACCACCTTTACCAGTGCAAAATCAACAGATCAAGCAACAGTTTACTACCACAACTTCAAATATTTTTCCGTAAAATGTAGTGCCCCCATTTTATCCGCTTAATTATACGAATCCAAACCTGTTATTGACGAAAGTCATGTTGATGTATAATTTCGAAGTTAATGTTCCTGTTTAAAGCTTAAACTAATTTATTCATTCACTACCATTTTCTTTAACTCAATTATTATGTAGCATTTTTTATAAAACGCTATTACTTTTATTGCATGAATTTTTTCCACATTGTAATATGTAAATTGCTTCGTGTAACATCGCCCACTCGTCCATTTTTGCACATTAGTTGTTTCAATAAGACACTTTGCTTTTAAAATTAAAATAATTAAAAATAAAAAAGAGAAAACCATTGAAAATATGTATTGTATTTTTTGTCGCAATAATAGTAAAGTTCATGATAATATTTTTCATATGAATGATGCAAGCTGGAAAATTTTACCAACGTGTTATGAATATTTATTGACAGAATATTTGTAATTTATCCAAATATGTCACAATATCAGGATTAATAAATACTCTAACCAAAAATACTTATCATGATCCAAGTAAAAAATTTTAATTTGTTGATCTTCTTACATTATAAAATATATGTCTACTTATTTTCTTACTAGCGAGAACGTCTTTAGATTTAATTAGTTACATAAATGATTTTTGTTAGCGACAGGTTACTTCGAGTGCCAGTCTAGTAAAGGTAAACAAACAAGCGAGGTTCTTGATCGATAAAATCGGAGCGACAGTTTAAAGGGCTCCTGATGTTCAAGAGAGAGAGAGAGAGAAATATTGAGAGAAAGAGAAAGGAATATGCGACTGGTCAAGGGAGAGCGCGGAGAAAATCCGTTGTGAACGTAATCTCGTTATCCGACGCTAGGAAACTGTAGCGGCTGTGTAACCTCTGTGGACCAGGAAGGTCTTAGGACCAACCTGGTGACCATCTCTGACACTAGTGGAGAGCAAACTCTCGGTAGTGTGTGTTACGTGTGCACAGCGCGGCACATGGTCTTCCGGGGCCAACTGGGAATCTTAACGAGGCTGCGGGAGGCGCGGGAAAGCGCTCTATGTACCGATGGGCTCTAGTTAGACTGTGGCGCATGTGTTGGCTTTGTCTGCAGACCGGCGCGCGGATTGCACGCGATATGGCAAATGACAGCGCCTGCACCATACGATACTGTATAGCGACGATAGTGAGCGTGCATCTAGCGCGAATCAAGCCGCGCAGTGAGAACTATCGCGTTTGATCTCAGTAGAGAAGGTTCTGACAGACCAACGCGTCATTGTGACTAAAAACCCCCCAAGTGTTATTAAAAATAGTACACGTCGCGATCGCAAACCAGGGCAGTTCGGTAAATACATATGCGCTTTTAGACGAGGGCTTCACCTTTTGATACACAAGTGCATCGCGTACAAATAGGCGCGATTGGTCCGCGATCTTGGCTAGCTGTCTTGGGAGTGTACGATAAGATTGCAACCGCAGTGCCGTGTAATGTAATAGAAATTATTATTCAAGGAGCTGGCGACACTTACTTGATAACGTGCTTGCGGTAAATAAAATAGACCTTCCCTGTCAATCAATATCAAAGCAACTCGCGCAATCGATCTATATTTCCGAGAGGATAAATTTAAAGCGATTCTCAAGGAAGGCAAAGGTACTCATTGTAGTCAGAGAAATGCACCAGTTAGGGCAATCAGGGCTCGCGATATCGTGCTCCGTGTTGAGTTAGGTACTCCACAATGCAATGCGCATCCCCGCGAACAGCACCGAGACCACGGAGACGGCAGCAATTTGCGTAAATTCGCGATCTGCTATACATGAAGGAGCGTTTGGAATCATCCACGATTATTTTGACATCCAAAGCATAGGGGTAAAACTAATTACTGCTGAGGTGACTTTCCGCGCGCGAGAAATTTTTGAAAAAATCAGCAGGCTTCCCGGTCGCCATAGATGAGTTGGAAGCTCGCAAGAGATACGCGCTCGCAGTAGTGGCCGCCGAGCCATTTTTTACCGTTTCCAGGATGGAAATGTTAGATGACATGCTGTACCGTTATTCTCCTGATGAGATCATGGATTCGATCTCTTTTCAGGAGGAGGAGTGGAGACTTGTCGTTCCAGACGAGTATAGAATTGGAGTGATTGAGCATACGCATGGCCACCCGTTGTCAGGTCCTCTCGAAATAGAGAAGACCTACAACAGCGTTAAGAGAGAATATTATTGGCCTGCTTTTTGTTATCAAGTACGTGTGCACGTACAGCAGTGTAACGAATGCTAGCGCTATAAAGTCTCTCAAGCGGGTCCTCAAGGTTTGATGGGTAAGTGTATTGTTGAGAGGTCATGGGCAGTGTTGGCTGCAGACGTAATGGAGTTGGCTCGTAGTAAGAGCCAGTAAAAATATATTTTAGTATTTCAGGATCATTTTAGGAGGTGGATTGAGTTTAAATCATTGCGTGCGACTAATGGGAAGGCGGTGGCGAAAGCTTTTAAAGAGCTTGTGTTGTTTTGGTGGAAGACTCTCGAGTTCTTATTGACTGATAACGGTATAGTTCGTTATTATAGTATCTCAGGGAGGTGTTTGAAGATTACGGTGTAACGTTCTACTTCGGATCCAAATAAGGCCCCAATTAACCTACAAAAGATTATTGGCACATTTTTGAATCCAACGGGTAAACTAACGAATTTCCGTCGATCGGAGCCTGGCACAGTAAAAGAAGTGTATTGCCGGCTGACTTCAGTCAAGTACACCTGGAAATAAGCTTTCTATAAGTCGACTTTAGAGATATATCTAGCTTCACGTAATTTATCCAAAATCGAATCGACAGTCGGTGAAGGATAATTATCGAGTCTAGTTGTCTTGTTAATATCTCTAAAGTCTATGCAAAATTGATAGCTTCTTTCTCGTTTCACAATGACGGGAGCTCTACAACACCTACTAGCACCACGCTCAATAATCCATTTCTCAAACATCTCCTTCACTTCCCTTTAAAGCAAACCCAAGAACCTTGCGAGACATACGCCGAGGCGCGTGTCTCACCGGCGGAGCACTCTCACATCGATGTGATATTCAATGAGCGTCGTAAACTCGTGAAGGTCTCCGGATTCTGAAAGTTTACTTTCAATATGCGGTAATATCCAATAATAATAGGGTGACCTATATCTGGTTCGATTCTGAGCTCGACTGCTTGCTCAATATTTTCCAGCTAATTGAGCCGATTTCCATTTATCCTTAAATGCAGCTGCTTCTTCAGGGTCAATTAAGAAAATCATGAAACTTGGATCAAATAACGCACAAATATCTTTGCCGTTCAGTAGGACTGTTAGGTATGTGGGGGCTCATCCGCAGCGGCAACAGCGCCGGCGTCAACAACAGCTACAATAGAGACACGACCCGGAAGTGATTGAAACGCCGCGCTCTCACGCGCACCCGCCTCGCGCGGCTTCCGCCTAGGTGGCTTAGGAGAAGCGGCTGACACAACTCGAATTCAGTTCCGCTCCATCCATTGAGCAATTCAGCAGCGTCCTGCATGAGCACCCGTCGGCCCACTCGCAGGCGCCGCACTTCTTTGTACAGAAAACGTGTAATAAAGTAAAGTGTAAAATCTACACGCATAGTGTTGTTCATCGCCCTTCACCTTCCCTTCCCTTAGAACCGAGCGCACACCCCGCGCCCGGACTTCTAAAGGAACATTCGGTTATCGGTTTAGAACTTCGGCAACCGTCTGCTCCTAACTAGTCGACTGTTTCGGCACAGAATCCTTAAGTACGCCTGTAGCCAGACGGAGCAGCAGACTCCCCAGTGAATTCGCGAATCCTTTTCCCGCAACACTCGCTGGAGCATCCTTTCCCCTTGATAACGGCGGAAGCTTCAAGTTCTGTGCAGGCATCTGCTCAGGCACCTCAAATCCAACTCAATTCTAAGGATTGTATTGAAAGGTACCGCTCACAGGTGCAGCTCACAGGCTGCGCACTGAAAAAAAATTTAGCGCTTTCAAATAAGATTTATGTAATTTGACTAAATGAGCTATTGAAATAGAAGCACATGATTAATTTTATTTCATTGAAAAGATAAAATTGTTTGATTCATAATATGTTTATTTGATTTAATACATTTCTTTGTTGTATCAACAAAATTTACTTAGATCAACATATTACAATAATTTATTAGAAAAAATATGCAGTATAATAGACTAATAATATTATTTTATTTTAATAACCATTTATCCAAAATAAACGAAATATTTATTCTGATTAGATAAATGTGTGACGTCCGTCCCTTATGAGAATGGAAGTCACATTTTCCACAAATTAAGTTTGACTTAACCCATCGATTGCCTCGTTTTTAGCCTGTGCCTGAGCACACGAGCTAGGGAAGAGATAGAAAAATTTATTTTTACAAAACCTTGAATTATGTGGTACATAGAAAATAAGGAATGAATGGTTTGGTCGTGTTATATATTGACTTTACGAATTGTTTCTTACTTGCTTTTTTTTATTTCTGATATAGTAGTTCTGGTTGATTTTAAAAATTACAGTAGATAATAATAACTGACAATACTGAACGGACAATACTGAACTGAATTCTGAGTTTGTGGAATCTTCTCGACATGAAGTCGATTTACGAAGTGAATTGAATTTGAGGATATAGTGGAAACAGTGAGACTAACTTTTGCATGGCCCGGGCTTTTATAGTGTAAGCGCTCCGCAAAAACTGTAAATGTGAGTAAGATGCTCCCTGAGCCTCTCTGTCACTCTCACGCGTCTTAATATACGCTCGCATTTATTTATTTAGATAAAATAACTTTTAAAGCGTTTGCAAATTTGTAAGATTCTTTTCTTGTTATATTTAAATAATTAGAATTAATTATGTAGTTCGTTGCTAATTTAATTATTTTAATGTTTTCTATATTTTTATAAAAAGAGATTATCTTACTTTGGTTCAAAAAATTTGTATACGCCTTGGTTATTTTATTTTTACAGATTCATATAAAATTTAATTATTAGTTTCGTATAAATATTAATATTTTCTTTAAAATAACATTAATTGCATATATATATATATATATATATATATATATATATATATATATGTGTGTGTGTGTGTGTGTATATATTTTACATTGTACAAATTTGTTTAGTTCCGTTTTTTATCCAATACATTTATTTTGGAGGTTTTTCTATTGGTTGAGTGGATAAGGTATTGTTTTTTGGATTTATAATTTATTTTAAATAATAATTTGGAATTTGGTTTTGGCTGAGACGATACGGTTTCCAGAAGAGCTTCCACCTGTGTTGCAATTTTCCGCCTGCCGGTGTGCCGGTGCAACGTCAGGTAGCTGTGGGGTCATCGTCATCGTCAATGCTTGCTTAAGGTGCAGTTTTCGGTTGTAGATGCAGGTGATTGAAGGTAAGGGAAAAGGGGAAGGAATGCGTTTTGTCACACCTGTGGATTTCATTAGACGGTAAAGAAAGTAGCGAGAGTGCTACCTATTCGATTCTTACCAATACACGTTTTCTTGGCTATCGACTGATATTAGGATGTAACAAATGACTATTTGTTGCAGATATTGAATTTTTCAATGAAGCACATATACATATAGAAGCATATATACATATATTTTGTAGAATAAAATAACTTATTTACTCAATTTGACGAAATATTTTTGTTCGTCGGGTCGCTTAACCTCTGGTTAAACGCCCGTTTTTAAAATAAAGGAAAGGGAAGGAAGGTAGGCAGAAATAAAATGCACAGAGGGAGGGAGGCTGGCTGGCTCACACAGAGCTACGGAGGCCGACAGCAAAGGCGAGTCTCAAAGACGATGTGGCGATGGTGCTTAGGCGAGGCATGTTTGCTCTCAAAGGCGGCTAGCGGTAGACAAAGACTCGGCGCTTAGCGGCGCGCCGAACTTGAAGGGAGAGGGAAGCCCGCCGGCCGCTCGACGCCAGTGGGGTGCAAGGGCCGCGGAGCAATCAAGGTTTGTATTTTCTTTAGACATAGGCGTGTCTAAAAATTTTGTCACTAGCTTTTTTTGTTTATAATTCAACCAAAAAGTTGGAATAATATAAATTTCTTTAATATTTATTTTGGCCATTTACGTTAGTAATTTAGTTATTAATTTTTAGTTATTAATGGGAAGATCCAGGGAGAAAATATCTCCGACCCGGCCGTCTACACGGAAGGTGTCACTCACTTTGCGTGCTATGCGGCAGTGTCACAAACACTTGCCCGTCGGCCGCGCAGCCTGCGTAGCGCGGTAGCTGGCTAGTCGCTCAGCTGATGAGTTGTACTTACAACTTCCGCAGAGGCGGCATGGTCCCTTGAACCGCTTGTTCCGTTTAATATTACAAACAGGGTGAGAGAGATTGGGAATGTCGGTTTTCGCCACCAACAGGTTAAATAAATAAAAGATAAACAATTATCTGCGCATTGCTCGCATAGATTAAATACTTCATTAATTACGTCGCGCGAACAAATTTATACTGTGCGTGCGCTCTCTCGGGACGGATTCTAATTCGCACCGTAATGACCGTATTCGCTGCGCATGCGTGCGCTCGTAAATAATTTAGGTTAGCTCCGCGCTAATCTCGCGTTTATCACGTTCAGGGCTGCGTTAGTGAGAGAGATGATTTTTTTCTCCCGCTGCGCATAAAACTCGCATTTCCCGTGGACCGCCAATAAAATACAATCCGGGTTGCGCTCTCAGGGGCCAGCCGTTGCTCTCGTAGGTGGAGCACAAGTCCTGTGTAGTCCGCTTTCTCAGCGATAGACTACACTGTCTCAGATCCTGGTACCGTTACCACGTCTCACTAATTATCTCCGTGGTTGGCACAACAATCTCCACGTATTCGTGCACTGATGCGCAGGAGATTCTCGGGAAAACCGAACGCGCGCGCGTTGGCTTCGCAGTGATTGCTTCTCTCAGACGCCGAGAAGACACTAGACTTTGATTGATTCGCGCCCGAAAGATTCGTGGACTCCCCACCTATTCTGTTAAAAGTCATTAAGAATGAATTTTCATACATATCATTAAATTTCAATAGAGTAACAGTATTCGTATGAGATATTGTCAAGTTAGCAGTACGAATGGCCATTACTCTTTAAAGAGTCTCTAAGGATTCATTATTGAACATAACCGCAAAATTTATTAAATTTTCAGTTCTAGTATAGCATAGTATCAAATGAGCCTGCTAATGAGCTAATATTTTGTTAACGATATCTAAGCATCAATTTATATATATAACTTCAAATTTTGATTTGCAATGTTGTATAAGAAAGTGGCTAATTTTAAAGCTTCGTACGGGAAAGAATTTTACTTAAAAAATTATGGCCTGAATAAATATAATGTAAAAAATAAAATTAGTTTAAAATAATCCTCAATTTTTTCTTTAAGGCTAACTTTAACATATTCAAAGGAATATGTATAATGTACAATAAATATTCATTGAAATAATAGGATATAAATGTCTGCATCATAAAATCTAGTTACAATTATAATATGTTGGAAATATATTTATTCTAAAATATAATGGCATAATTAAAGGAAAAATATAGTTGCCGGATCTGTAGAAATCAATTATGGATCGAATAAAATTCATTTGCAGACTATACAGTTCAATTTCGGTAGAAAAATCTGTTAATTACTTTTTAAAAATGGAAAGGTCACTGAGAGATATTGTTGGTAAAAAAGAGCAAAATATACATGAGTCTGATTCCCAAATTACCGGTACGCAAAACAGCCCCGGGCAAAACTGTGATCACCACGTGCTTTATAATAAATAATAAATAATAAATTAAATAAATATTTAAATAAATGTAAATAGTATTTTAATAAATTATATTACAGTCTTTAAATTTTACGATACATTTTAGTTAAAATAATTTAGGAAATCGTAAAATTCAAAACAAGAAATTATTTATAATAATTTTTATTAATCACAATAACTTTAGATGGATAATTGATTTATTTGTAAAATTTTACAAAAATTATTACACAACACCTTAGTCAAGTTATATAAAAAATTATCACAGATTATCACAATTTCGTCAATATTACAAAAGTAGAAGAGGTACAGCAATAAATAAATACACACAAATCAATAAATCACATTTTTCTTTTTGTCTTTTAATCAAGTCACAATCATACGCACATACACAATGAGTATTTACAGGAAATAAAGATGAGATTCAATCATACACTCATGTACTCATAATACATACATTAAAACAGAAAACAATTTAGGGCGCAATTAAAAACACAACCATGAGGACATCTGACCAGAATAATTATATTGCTATGTCCCGTCTCCTCAGATGCTCCATCATCAACTCCCTGAAGCGACAAAGGCAGGACGCTTTTCTAATGCAGGATAGCAAATTGTTCCACAGATGAGTACCATTTACAGAAACTGATCTAATTCCCATCTCGGTGTGCATTCGTGGAACAGAAACCTGTTTAGAGTCACCCCTGACCGGCCGATCATCAGAAGAAAACAGATCAGCGAGGTACTGTAAGATCTTGTAGATCTTTAAGTAAATAAAATATTCTCTCCAGCTGTCTACTCCCATCCAACCTAATCGATACCTAAAGGGAGTGATCGCGGAGGGAGGGAGCATCCTAATCATAACTCGGGGGGGGGGGCTCGCCTCGACCCGGGCGGGTTACTGGAGTCCGCCGGCTGGTACAGGTCAGGCCAGCTGCCGTCTCCTGGGTGGTGTTGGGTGCCGGCCGATATCCTGCCGGGTGGCACTCTCGGTGGTGTGGGAAGACGGAGGCATCCCGTCAACCTCGGGGTGTAACCTGGCGGATGACCCGGGGGCTACGCGGTGGTTCGCAGGCTCTGGGTATTGTTGCGACCCGATAGCGCTAGGGGCTACGCGTAAAACTAATCTATTTGGGGCTGGCGGTCACCCAGCGATCGACGCTTTGTTTTCGCGCCAACCGCCTACCGATTCCCGGCCGCCGCGCCGACGGAGCTTTAGGTCCCTGTTTACCAACACAGCGACCGTGTTGCAGGCTGCCCGAGGGTTCCGTTACAAACAATAGAACAATAATTAACATGAGGAAAAAATAGAGAACATACCAGATTAGCTCGAAGAGTCTCCGTGGTGTATCGACGGAAAAAGCGTAAGCTATATAACACCTGGTTGATTCTTTTATAAACTGATTCAATATGCGGTCTCCAGGTAAGACCCGCGTCTAGTACTTCACCAAGACTCTTTACCGTTACGGACAAAGGCACAACAATCCCATCTTCAAGTTGACTCAATATCCGAAAGAAACCTACTGCTAGCGCTGCTGCCGCTACGTGTCTAGCTCCGGCCTCCAAATTATCCCTAGAAAAGCTGAGGTAAACCTGGAGGTCAATAGCATATAAAATATGTCTTACACCCATGGAGTTCAGGGCAGACCTAAGTCATTAATGTAAAGACAAAACAGTAAGGGTCCTAAAACGGAAGCTTGTGGGATGCCAAGTGTGGTAGAGAGCTAGAAAGATGTATTTATCCTGTCAGCTATTACAAGTGGTTCTCTTCCAGAAAAATAAGCCCGAATCCACGTCAGCACCCCCCTTGAGAAGCCCATTCACTTCACACAATCTAATAGTCGAGGAGGACAAAAAATGTCGAACGATTTGCTAAAGTCAAAAAGTAACAGTAGTATCATCTGTTTTTTGTCAATTGCTGTTCGTATGTCTTCAGTTAGTTTTAGCAAAGAGGTTTCCGTGGTACTGTAACATCTGTAATCAATTTGGAGTGGGTCAAAAATGTTGTGTGACACCAAGTGCTCCATAAGTTGGCCTTATACAATTCTTTCAAGAACTTGAAAGAAAGCAAAATAGTGAAATTGGCCGAAAATCATCTGGTCCAGAAGGTGTTCTAGATTTGGCCATTGGTTTTACATGAGCTCTCTTCCAACCTCAGGAAAGCTATAGCTATCAAGCAATTGATTGTAGAGGCGCACTAAAAAAGGATCAATAATTGGAATAGCCTTAACAATTACACTGTACGGGATACCATTCTCATCAACTGCCTCAGATGAAAACTTAGACATCGATAAAATAATATCGTTAATATGTATTCCTTTAAAACGAAACCCATTATCTGCGGCAGAAACAAGTACAGCATCTGCCCGCCTGTCATCGATTACGTTAGATACGGAAACTCTCGTAAAGTGAGTGTTAAGCTCATCCAGTGTGAGCCCATGCAACGACTCACTCGCTTACTGCAGCAACCCTAAATTTCGCAATTCACACCAGATTGAGATGGAATTTTGAGAGACGAACAGACGATTATGAACGTATTTAGTCCTCGCCTGATCTGATTGAATAGGAATTTCTCGAGTAATTGCCTCACCGAGAATGATTTTATGACTGTAATCTGGCGTTAATCGCCGCAATTCATCCAAAAAATTAGAGTTCCTCGTAAATGAAATATGAGGGGGCCTATATACAACACAAACTAATGTAGGCTCAAAGATACGATACTGCACAGAGCAGTACTCCAGCACTCCTGGCCTTCCAGGCCTCTCAGTGTTTGAGGTACATTTGCCCAGAATTGCTTGTCGATATAAAGTACAATTTCCCCGTAATTAATTTTACGATCCTGTCGAATTACAGAAAATTCATCAATCCCGATCAAACCGAACCCGCGATATTAGAATCCAACCAGGTTTCCACTACACTAAACAAATGGTAATTGGGACGATCATGTTAATAGAGACGAAATCCCTCAATATGAGTACCCGTAGTACCTCTTAGAGAATTCACATTCATGAACACCGCACTAAAAAATTTGCAGTCTTTTTCGTAGCCTGGAACCTTATCATTTCGCCCACTCCCAGAGACTAACAATGGGGCAGCTGCCCGGCTTAGTCAAATCTGATCAGCCCTTTTCCCACTTCTAGCTCGATCATCCTAATCATCGTGGTTACATAGTAATGATACGGATGAAACGGAAGGGCCACGGGTTAAAATAATCTTGCCCGCAGGCTCCCCCGCGGGAACTCCCGACGAGTACATGCTCATAAATATGTTTATAATCTCTGTCTCAGAAGCTACGGCATGAGCGCTACTGCCATCTAATCAAATGTTTACCGTGCCGATGCCAGACGTACTTAAAGCCGAGATCACGTGCAGTATTCTTGCACTGCATGAACACACTATACTGGCCCCGACTTAATAACGAGTTTATAAATTGTCACGTGGCGGTTACCGGGTGGCTAATTTCGCCCCGGCTCCCAGCCACCACGCGACTTAAGGAGGGACTTTCCATCCTCTCCTCCTGTTCATGTAGTCGCACGGCAAATCCGTGGACGCGGCGGGTCGAGCCTGGGTGCTGCTATAAGGGACGCGAAAAATGGGAAAAGGCGCGCGAAATAATTATGCGGATGTTTTAATTTTAAATTAATTAATATTTATTATAAAAAAAATTACAAGCAAAACCCGACCATCTGGTCGACGCTATCTAATAACTTTCTCTCTCACTCTCCCGACGCGGATGATCGCGCGCACACCGAACAAAATATATATATAAATTCCACTTACTTTAGCGGCGGCGGCGATCTTTAAGTTGGCCGGAAAACGCCCTCCGCTTTGTTGTTAGCGCTACCTTTTTGTTTCGCCAATCGTTAGCCACAAGGGCGAGATCGAAGCGTCCCAAGGTACGCAAGCTTGATCGGCAGGGGAGTGCACTTGCACTTCGGTGCACCGCTCTCACCCTCTATCTCTCTCTCTTTCTCTCTCACTCTCTCTCTTTCTCTCTCACTCTCTCTCTCTTTCTCTCTCACTCTCTCTCTCTTTCTCTCTCACTCTCTCTCTCTTTCTCTCTCACTCTCTCTCTTTCTCTCTCACTCTCTCTCTCTTTCTCTCTCACTCTCTCTCTCTCTAACTCACTTCGTACTAAACGCGTCGCGCGAAACTCGTGGCGCTTCGCCGCTAATCGTCTCGGGAGGAACCGTGTCCCGAGACACACTGATCCAAATCGTGCGATCGAGCAAGGATCGAGGGCCGATCGCGCGCCTAATTGCCCTCTCTCCTCAATTAGCCGCCGCGGCCCGCGCGCGTTCCCGCGCGACAATTACCGCGGTGTGCCGAATTTCCCGCAGCTAAGTGCCCCCCACTCGGCGCATGGTCAAGGCTGCGAGCACGAGTTCAGTACAGCGGCGACCACGGCGAGATACTCGTCGCAATACCCCCCCCCTAAACTTCACATCTTCCCAGAGCTAAGTTTATTCATCCGGTTGGTCGCCGCCAACCTTGCAAGCTTATTTAGTTACTCAGCTTCACCAATACACTAAAATTAGCTATTTAAACTAATATCACAAAAAAAACTAAGCGTGCAAAGTCGGGCAAACAACTGAATTCAAAAGGGGCGGTGGCCTCTGGTGTTATTGAGGCTACCTTCGCCAACTCAACGCTACCGCTCTTCCGCAAAATCTACTGCGGATTCGGGTGGTCCCGGAAGAACTGAGCCAGTGCCGCTCGCATCCACACTCTATCCGCAGGCTCGGCGCTCCGGAGCTCGCCGAGAAGCAGTCTGGCCTCTTGGAAGGCGCGAGCCATTTGTGCGTACGCAGTCCCTGTTCCGGCAGGCACGACGATCGGCCCTGACAATGGGGCAAGCCCCAGGGAAACGGAATCTCCGTTTCCCACCGAATCCTCAAATGCCTCTCCGGACACTTCCATGGGCTGCACAGGGCTGGCCTCCAAAGACCCTGCTGTCTCCGCAGGAGGCATCAGCGGTGAAACACCGGATGCTCCAGCGCCCATTCTGACCACCGTCAGATCAGCCGCGGAACTCCGTGCGGTCTGGATCTCCGCGTATGAAACTGACGGTGTCAGGCCGACGCTTTCGCGATCCTGTGCCTCCATCCGCTTTTGCACTCGCTCCGCTATCGGAACGTGGGGTGCCAGAGTACGCGATGCCACGGTGGCTCCTACCCTGGCTCCCGAGACCACCCGAGGCGGCGCACGCAACCTCTTTTGCACCGAGGTGCTGTCCGTTCGCGGCGGTGGCTGGGGCTTCGGGGTCTTCAGGCGCGATCCGCGATCCGGCGCTTTCCGCCCTTACCGCCACCTGAAATCCCCTATCCCCCCGCCACGTCCGTACCCACACTCAGCGCAAGGCGAGCATCCACGCGAGGATGCGTTTGGGGGTGGTTCTCCCGGATCCGCCGGACTCCCATACTCGCCAACCATGCTGCGTGCGTCTCACCACAACGTGGGCAAGTGTTCAGGGTTTCCCCCAAACGCCCACAGTTGTGGCAATACACCGAATGCAGGGACCGGGGACAATCAACATGATTGTGCCCCTTCCGCCAGGAACGGTGGCACGAGCGTGGTGGCGGGTCAACGGCCGGATCGACGGGTATGCCCATCCTCCCACGGAACTTGCAACCTCGCCCCAGCTCACCGGGATCACTAGCTTGTGCGGATCGATCGGTGGAGCGTTTAGACGAGGCTGCCTGCCCCACGCAACTCACAGCCTTGAGGCCGGACACAAACTTCTCCCCCCCGCGCGCCTGCCCTAACGAAGTCGGAGGCCGCTGGCGAACTACATCCACATACGGAGTGCTCTGAACCAACGGCCCCTTCGGGTTATTACATCCCCCAACGCCAACAACTACCTCCCTCGCGCCTACCTCCTTCTCTTTCGTGAGGACACTCGCGCTCGCGATCGCGGACGCGGCCCCCCCCTTGCCCTCTTTCGCCGCTTTCTTTTTCCCGCGGAATGCTCCGAGGTCTGCCCCGCCGTGGATGTTGTGGCAAGGGGCAGGAGTACTCCTGGAGTCGGCTTTCGCGGCAGTGCCGTGTAGAGGCGCTCAAAAGCTTCATCCAGAGGCGCCAGGCTCGAGACGTTATCATCCATCTCGAACTGACGTCGCGGATTCCACTTAAGTCGGCGCCTCGCCATCAGCCTCTGCCGCATCGCCTCCTCCCGACACAAATCCTCGGCGTATCCCGCGGGAAAGATGTTGCGCGGGGCCTCTTCTCGCCCTGCCGGAAAATCCATGGGCTCGACGACAGGGCTGGCTGGTTCAACCGCCGTGATGCTGCTGTGGCCGGACGTCGTCGGCTGCAGGCCTGGGCCCGCAGATTTAGATGCAGCCCCACCGCTCGTCAACTCCGGCACCTCCATGTCCTCGTCCGAGGCGTCGAGGAGCAACGTCTCCTCCTCGTCGGTCGGAACGCTGTCCCGGCGAGCTTGCAGCTCCAGCCGGACCAGCCATTTCAGGCACTCCTCGTCGGGGATGTCTCCTTCCATTTCTTCACCGTTCGCCACCTGCAAAATGAAGAAATTGATTAATATCACGCTAAACACTACACTTACACTCAACCTCTACCACGACACAAGAACAGATACTGACTTCCGACACTTCGTCGGTGGGCACGTTAGCTCGCCTCGGTATATACCGCTTTAGATGCTGAATATGCACCTTAGAGGTCTTCCGGCCAGCATCTTCGAGAAGAAAGACTGTGTCACCAAGCACTTCTTTTATCTCGAAGTGACCAAAATATTTTTGTGCCAGCTTACCGGAGACTTCCTTCGCAGCATCCGAAAGCATGCTCTCGCGCCTCCATACGAGGTCGCCCACCTGAAACGACGCGCCTCTTTTATTGCGATTATACGCCCGGGCGTTGCGCTCCTGGGATTCATCGTTATGCTTCCTCACGAGATCCCAAAGAACGTCCAATCGTTTCAAACGGTCAAGTCAATGCTCAGGGTCGGCACGAACAACTACCTTCTCTCCCTCAACTTCACATCGCAAACTCTTCACTGGCTGTGGGTGGCGGCCGTAGTTCAAGAACGCTGGCGAGACTTTTGTGCTGGCTTGCACGGCCGTGTTAATGGCATGTCGAAACTCATGCAAGTGCTCGTCCCACTGACGATGATCAGGCTCGACGAACGTGGCAATCATCGTTTTCAACGTCCTATTCGTACGCTCAACCGGATTGGCTTGGGGATGATAGGGAGGCGTGGTTACATGCCCTTACATGCCATTACTTTACACCAAAATCTTCCAACATCTCCCGGAGATGCTTATTAACGAACTCTGTAGCATTGTTCGTCAATAAGAACTCGAGAGTCTCCCACCTAAACAACACCAACTCTTCAAAAGCTCTCGCCACTGCCTTCCTGTTAGCCGCACGCAATGGATTAAACTCAATCCACCTCGTAAAAAGGTCCTGAAACACTAAAATGTATTTAAATTGGCTCTTACTACAAGGCAGCTCCATCACGTCTGCAGCCACCACTGCCCATGGCCTCTCAACGATTCGCTTACCCATCAGCCCTTGAGGACCCGCCTGAGAGACTTTATAGCGCTGGTATTGACTACACTGCTGCTTGTATGCACGCACTTGGTATTAAAAACCAGGTCAATAATACTCCCTCTTTACCCTGTCGTAAGTCTTCTCGATTCCAAGATGACCTGACGACGGGTGGCGATGTGCCTGCTCGATCACTCCAACTCTATACTCGTCTGATACGACGAGTCTCCACCCCTCCTCTTGAAACGAGATCGGATCCAAGATCTCATCAGGAGAATAACGATACAGCATGCCATCTATCACTTTCCCTCCCGGAAATTTTCAAGGGCAACTTTCATATATACAATAAGTATATATATGAGTATGCTATTCTACTTTTATGTTTTTATTTTTTTTTAAATAAGTAGTATTTCAATAGCTTTAAATTTATCTGAGATACTCTCCGAAGAATGAATTTTGCCTCTATATAATATTTGAAAATAACTTAGATTCTATTTTTAATTCACATATTTTACTAATACATTATTTTATATTAATTTACATTTTTATTAATTTATTAATTCTATCGCTCCGAGCAATTTTGAAGATCATGCAACGTCGAGAAAATCGGTACCGTTTCTAAAAATGAAGTCATATCACCGATTCTCACGACGGGCAACGATGCTGACACGCATTTTCTCTCAGGTCATAAATTAGTACGGAAAATATACCGCATTCTTTTGAAAAGACCATCTCACTGGTATCGCTCTGTTATCAAGTACACAAGTACATATTTGAGATGCGATGCGAGTGCGAGGTCACACTCGACCTAGCGAGTGGGCTAATTAGAAAAATCATAAAGGATGCATCCGAATACACAACAGCTCTCTTTATTAATACCGGGAAACTTACTCTTGAGTGCACAGCTGCAGGTCATAAAACTGCAGCTGGGAAAATGTTCGTAGGAATCGTTGACCCTATTTGATTTTATGTAAAACTAGTGTTAAATAATATTTAGATTATAATAACATTAGAATTTAGTAATAACAATATTAATAATACTATTAGAATAATCAAAAATTAAAAATCCTATTCCTAGTTGAAAATTACGTATATAGGTACGTATATATGTATCTATATTGATGCATTTTTGATTTTTCCTATATATTTTATAATAATAGCCAATAGCTAACATTCTCGTACAAAAATTGTTTTCAATACCAAATAGACATTTCCTTAATTGTAACTACAGTCGCCATCTCTCGCTTTTCCCATATAAGCTGTAAGTCCCTCCTTCAAGGGCGTGCGCTTATCTGGGGGAGGTGATAAGGCCCCTGCGTGGGAGGCGATAGAAGAAAACTCTACGCCTATTCGTGCCTAAAAAATGGCGGCTGACTCTGTCACCCACGATTGAGAAAGAACCCAAAAAGTCTTATCTTTGGGAGGAGTTGAAGGAGGTCCTTTCGAGGGAAGCTCGACCTGGGGACTTATCGTGCCGAGAGCACAGTTTCCAAAAATCACTTCGGTCCGCCCCTCTCTCCAGTAAGGTTGATGTCAATTTTCGGTTATCTAATTTCGTTCTGCACTTTTCTCTTGAAGTTGACGTTAATTTTCGGTTTAGAAGTATTTTTACTAGTAGTTGTCGAACGCGTAACCTCTTCTCCAGCGCGCTTCTTCGCTCTTTCGTTGCGGCAACTTACGGGCGCGCGTCCACCTCTCAGCTCGTTCCGTAGCCCTTTGGTTCGCCCTCGCTAGCGGACTCTTGCAGGCGCCCTTTGGCTCATGGTGGTGTAGTAGTAGATGAGCTGCCTTCCTCCTTCCCCGTTGTCGTGATCTCAGTTTTATATCACCATCGGCAGTGGGGTTGAGTCTTGCCTTGGCCAAGGACTGCGTGGTGCTGGCCGGCCGGAATCCAGGAACGGGCTTCGTCTGTCCGCGCCGCTTCGCCGCTCGATCTCTTCTGCCTTCGTGCGCGCAACTCTCCTCATTCGGCAGTCGTCCCGACACCTTGCTTCTTGGCTTGACCGCGGGACGCGCTTCTACCGTTTATGTTCGGTTATCGACCGTTACAAAACGGAATATTGGGAAACAAAATAATCTACCAGTGTCGTTATTTGGAAAGCAAATTACCTGTCCATTCTGCAATCAGTGTGGCATCAGTGGTGGCCCATTCAAGAAAAGTCTACAAGAGTAAGTACTTCTTACTATCTATTTATTATCCAATTCAAATCCCCGAGGAATAGGTCGTATTCGATTTTCGCGATTAAATATTTCCATCTCTATCGTTACCGGATAGAAGGTGTGAGTGCGCGCAAAGAAACGCACTCATGTAGCCGGCGCTGTTTGCTGCTGCTGTGTATGACGTATCGCCTGTATTGGTGAGTCGATTGTTGGAGCCGATCAGCCGAGTGCCGACGTGCGGATTTGTAGCTCCCGCGAGATTTCGAAGGCTTCAGCCGCGACCTGCCGTAACTGCTTTACTGCGGCGCAGAAGCCTAACTGTACAGCCCAAAATGCGCTCGGTTATCAACGAATTAAAAATAGTAATTACACCTTGATTTAAACAATTTAAGATTCCTCAGTCAGTAGTCGATCTAGCAATCGATACTGTATTTGTTTTTAATAGAATAATAGAAATAATCGTCCTAAAAATGTGAATGAATTATACGTGTAACTCGTTTCAGCTATTCAATTTAAAACGTCGTATAGCTTGCAAAGTTTGTTTTTTTTTATTTAAACTTAGAAATCTTACATAGATTTATTTGCTAACATAATATTATTCCTTATTAGCTAATTATATACTTAGGTTACAATCTTTGAAGAATCTTACTTCTCAATATGTATGCGGATTTCGGACTGTATGGCAGCCCGTAAGCCATGCACCGAAATGAGTAAACTGCGTCTTTCGAATGCATTTTTCGGGCAATAATTGAACAGTTTGCATTAAAAACAAATACAGTATTGAACTTCCATAAATGTTATTACTCAATCAATTAAATTTTCTACACATTAACAAAAATAAATAACCCTAAAAATTTTAATATTATCAAATATTTCAGCAAACATTGGGTCGGCGCATGTCCGGCAATTTGTCACCAACAGTGTTGCAATTTTGCTTATCAGGTACTCCGGCTTATGACCGTCAATTGCTCGGCATTTGCTTCTTGGGCGCGCGCGGCGCTTCGAGACTAGCATCGGTATCTCGAAAAAGGCCGGACAATTGCCGACATGTGTAGAGTATTGCTGTTACTTTATAAATAATATAATATTAAAATTATATTATTTATATATAATTATGATTTTTTTATTTTAAAATTAAAACAAATTGAATGTTAATATTTTACTTATTTAATGAACATACAAACTTTGAAATTATAATAATCAAAATAAAATCATATTAAATTATATATTAAATAAAAAATAAATTAAAAATACAAAAAAAAAATTTTTTCAGCTGTTAACTTTAATATTTATTAATGCGAAGGCGTTCAAAAATTTATTGAGACCTGGAGGCATAAATGAAATATTTGAAAATTATTAATAAATTTTATAAAAATATTGTAAGCGATAGACGCGTGCGCATTGATAGTTTTGACGATGGCAGGTCTAGAGGTGTGCGTGATTAGCAATTCGGCGGGAATGGAAATGACTAATACGCAACATACGTAGAGCTTCATCCGTGGGCAGGGCGAGCTTGCGTTGAGCCCTGGCGCGGCGTCGTGGAGGCGACGCCGCGGCCGTGTAGCTGACCGCGCTTCTAACGGGATTTGGTCCTGGGATGTGTGAGCCCTGCGTGTAAGAGGTGGGCCATTTGGCACCTCTAGGCCGTTCGTGGCTCACGGGCAAAGATGCAAGCTGCGGTACCCGTCTGAAGAGAATTCGGAGAAGCTCAACGATGGTATACGCCTGGTTGGCGGGATTTCCCTGTGTTTTACGCGACGAGCTTCCCGCCGAAGTGATCCACCTTGGGAGTGGGGCCTCGCGGGGAGGCGGGCGCGAGGAGCGGTGAGACTCGCGCGCGAGAGGCGCTAGGCGACGGAAGCTCCCGCAGCTCCGCTTTTCGAATTTCTTCGCTAGATGGGAGACACGGGGGGCCCGCGAGTGGGAGAAAAGCTGCGAGCGGTCACCTGCGGCGAAAAAGGGCGACAGTTGTCTTTGTTCAGTTGAGCGCTTAACACACCTCACACTGTAACTACGCCAACATTGTAAAATAAATAATCTAGTTAAAATATACACACATATAAAAAAAACAGTGAATCATTCTCTCTACCTTTCACACCACTTCCTCCTCTATAAATATAAAAGTTAAAATACACTAGTATTTAATATTTTATGTACTTACAAGTGAATTAGAAAGATGATAAATTGGACACTTAATAGAAAAACAATATGCTGCGTTATTCAAATAAAAGATTACAATACTAATTATGGACTAAAATAAAATATTTGAAGATGTACGAAGTGAATGGCCGCAGAGATTGTGCAACTGTTCATATGCTTATATTATTATACATTATATTGTAATGTATAATTTCGGTCCGCACTACAAAACCTCGGCCTGCCGAGCCGTGGATGGACCTAAACTCGTGATCTCGTATTGGCACGTCTTGCGCGTGCTAATCTTCGTACCGTTCCAACTACTCGGTTGCGCAGCCATGAAGAGACGTGCTGCACACGCCGAGACGCGAGGCTACTCGCCGATGTTGTTTTGCACCGGGACGTGTGCATGTTTAGTTTAATCTTACAGAGGAGAAGCTAGGAAACGTGGTGTGGGATTAACGCATGAAAGGGTACACAGTTCAATACGCCAATCAAATAAAAATAAAATATATAATAAACTAGAGATGAATATAATATAAAGAATATAATAAAGAAAGTATAATAAAGAAAGTATAATAAAGAAAAGCCGGGACATAAGCTCCACGGACTCCGGTGGTCCGCGTAAAAAACAAAGCAGCCGTTACCTCGGTAGCTCAACCTCAAGTGCCCAGTCAAATAGTCGCGAGGTCGTTCGGTCGATTCGGCGCTCGATGCGCCTAGGACACGCGCAACTCGACCGCTATTCATGTGTCGCACACATAGCCCGCCCTCACACTCATGCTTGCGCGCTGCAGCTTGCATGGTCTCGGCAACTTTCTGCGACAGCAATTATCAGGCAATATAGCATGCATATATTTATAAATTTTACTGCGTAGGGTTGCTATAATCGGCTCTCGGAAATTGCTCCGCACGTGCTGCTATCTGGAATTTAGAGATCGAAGCATTATATCCGATTGCAGCAACCCTATGCTCGTAGTTAGCAGGCAATTTGCGGGTAACAGGTGTGCCATACTGCAAATCTTTGGCAAATTGTGGGCAACACTTTGCAGTAAAATGTATAAATATACGCGTGCAAATTGCTAATTGATGTCAACATTATACATATATATATATATATATATATTTTAATTCAATTAAAAAATATTATAATTATATATTTAATTATTTATAAGATATACCTCATGAGTTTATTTAATTCTTATAAATGTTGAATTGTTTGAATTTTAATTAAATAAATAAACTTTATATATATATGTTTTATTTTTATTATTAAATCAAAAATAATTATAATCAAAAATAATAATTTCAAGATTAGGACGCAGCTATATACAAAAATCGCAAGCATGAAACATTAAAAATAGCCACAATTACAGGCAAAGTAACAGCAACACTCGACACATGTCAGCAATTGTCCGGCAATTTAGGAAACACCGATGCTACTCTGGAAGCGTCGCACGCGCCCAAGAAGCAAATGCCGAGCAATTGACGGTCATAAGCCGGGGTACCTGGCAAGCAACATTCAAGCACTGTTGGTGGCAAATTGCAGGACATGCGTCGATCCAATGTTTGCAGTTTTATTGTGCTTAATTTAATACGTTTTGTAGAATTAATTTCTTTCTTAA
Organism: Sycophaga agraensis; assembly: GCA_018906755.1. Lineage (NCBI taxonomy): Eukaryota > Metazoa > Arthropoda > Insecta > Hymenoptera > Pteromalidae > Sycophaga > Sycophaga agraensis. Next base: position 105,183 of record JACCIE010000120.1, on the reverse strand, counting down.
ATATCTCATTGTAGAAGTATTATAGATTTAGAAGATAATTAGAACAATAATTAGAATATTAGAATATAATCATTTTTACAAAAAATAAAAATAGAATATAAGGTTAAATGAAAATTGTTTTGAACAATTATATTACTTATTAAGGCAGTAAATATACATCAACGGAATCTACATCAATCTAAAGTTTGTTCTCAACTTCGAAAGATACCTATGCGAATTTAAGACCTTGTATCACTTTTATACAAAATCGAGTTTTTGTATTAGTAAATATAAACAATTTATTATACTATCATATCAGCTTTTGTTTTAATTATTTTTCCATGGAATAAAATAATACCTTAAAATACACAATAAAATTTAAATAATAATCAACATTTTATGAATATATAATTTATAAACATATTTCTAACATATATTGAAAAAATGATTGTACAATTTATTTCGATTTTTAATATAATTTTACTATAATTTGATTCTATATACGCGCACGCACGCACGCGCGCGCGCGCACACACACACACACACACACACACACACACACAAAATTACAACTGATAATTCTAATGTTGGGACATATTCCTATACAATTTATTCAGTAATGACAAAATTGCATAAATTTCATATTTGATTTTGTAGAATATACTTAAGTGTAGAATACACCCTTCATCTCTCTTTTAGTTTATTGTTTTCCTCTTTTTCTGCCTCCCTCCCTCTACACTCGCAGCCAACTTCTCACGAGTGCAGGGTGAACTGTAGTTGATCCAAACCGTGCTTCCTTTTGGGCGTGGTCTAGTTGCTCTGGATTGGAAACAGACCTTCGCATTTCTGATAGCTTCCATTCCAATGCTTCTGGCTTTTACGCAGCCAATCCATGGTATAGGACTTGATTATTATATTTGCTCATATTTTGGAAAAACACTTAAATTCATATTCGCATCTTAATACGTTATAAGTTTTTATCATATGTACTGACATTTACTTTCTTACTCTTTCGTACATCGATTTTTAGCATTGACGGAAATTGATTCTTCGGAAGTGTAGTAAGACAAAATAAAAGTAAACTGTGCGTGTGCGCGGGTGAGTGTTTGTAGTGGTACATGTGCAATTTTCTACATTAGAATTCATAAATAGAGGAGCAGTTGACTGTTAAGGCGTTATTTTTACAACTTAGTTATTGAAAGGTTGGTAAGTTTAGTGCAGTTTATAGACAAAGATAAAATCATGAACAAAATTAAAGCGATTGCAAATATTTCATGAAGTTGTATATATCTGAAATATAGACAGCTGCTGTCAACATAAAATAACATTTATGGTAATAATTAATCAAGCAGCATTAGCAGGTTTTGAAAGTCACTAATGTTGTCATTTTCTAATCTTCATATGTAATATTACATTGCCTGTTAAATCTTTGGATAATGTAGGAGCCAATTGAATTTAATAAAATATTTTTAAACATAAGAGCTCGAGTGCATAAGTATTACAAAATTAAAAATGCAATGTACTGTTTATTTTTTTAAATTAACAATGCATTTTTTCACTTTTGATCATTAATATGCAAGGATTTTGATTTATCAATCATTGATATTTATTAAAAAAAAAAGTTTATAATGCTTAACTATCTAGTTTATGTTTGTATCTGATTATAGCCATTGTTATTGTGGTTTTTTTGTTATTATAAATAAATATAATGAAAAAGATTAGACATAAAACTTATAAAGAAGCTATCTTAAGAAGCAATTTAATACAGCTAAAAATATAACCATATTTCCTATGTTCAATGTTAAAATGATATATCCAGCTAAAAATTTAAATATAAATCTTCATACGCTTCTCATGTAGTTAATGTTTCTATAACTATGTACTTGACACAGGATATACATTTATTAATTGCGTGTATAATTAAAGTATTTGACATCTGCAATGTAATGACAAATCAGTTGTTTTCGCTGTTTGCAAATCATACCTTTTTAAAATGAAAATTATTATAAATGAAAGTTACTATTAATTTTATAATTTTTTATTAAAACAGCAATTTCTGAAATTGTTATTCATACTGTTTACATAAATCACATTTTTCAAGCAATATTTTTTAATTATTATTGAAATTAGAATTTGGTTAATGTTATTTTAACAACAAGTAATTATATTATTTGCATTTACATTACATTCTATATTATATTTATACATAAATTATAAGATGATAAATATATAAAGCTTATGATTGTTATTAATAATAATTTGATAAAAATAAATTTATTTTTTTTACATTATAAATGAACAATATTTTTACAATTTCTGTTAATCTTTAAGTGTCTAGATTAATTGTTTTTGAAAGAGATAATATGAATAAAATATAATATCATATTTGAAGTAGTATTTTTTAAAGAAAAATGGTAAAGAAATATAAACTTTGAATTATAAAAATCCTGAGTTTGGCAACAGATTCTAGATGAAAGACAGGAAGGTATCATATCTCTAGTTTTAAGAGATAATATCAATAAAAAATGATATTGAGATTTGCAAAGGTTTGCTATCATTAAGGGAAAATAATTTTTAAATGCTGCTAATAAATTATATAGATTAGAAAATAATTAATATGATGGATGAAAGAGAGAGAAGAGTAGAAAAGAAACTTAGGAATAGTTCCAACTAAAAAATATGGGCTAAATATAATATAGAGCTAAACAATACTTAATTTTGAATTAACTACGTTGTTAGATTAGAAAAGAAGTTCTTTTTATACTTTAGTACACTTTTAATCAAACTTATAATAAAAATTATGCATTTTTCAAGAACTTCGTAAATAATTGACATATTTTATTTCTGTCAAATTTGTATCTATTACTATATAGTGTAGTGCAAAAGCAGCATTGCATTTAAATAGTTCTTTTATTGTACATGGAAATAAATATTTAAATAATCGATAAAATTAAATGAACATACTACAAATTTTAAAAATTCAGAATTTTCAAATAATATATATAGATTATATAAAATATATAATCTATAAACAACAAATGTGGAATAATATTCAAATAATTGTCGACTATAATCCAAAGTATTGCAGTGTACTATTTGGTATAATCTAGAATTATTCTGCTACAATATATATATATATATATATCTATGAAAATAGATTTCATTGAATAAATAATAATTGGTTATTTATGGATTAATAAATATGCGATTTAAAAATAGTAATTAATATTAAGTATTAATCAATTAATATAAACTTAATTTTTTAGATATTTAAAAAAATTATCATTAATTTAAATCAGTGTCAGATTATTTATCTTTTTTTTTAATTTTTAGTTTTTTAGTATGCAATAATTAATATACACTGAAGATCCTATTATTAAAATTTTCTTAAATAATTTAGATAAAAAATGTGTTAAATACAAAAATATTTTGTTTATTACAGTTATGTGTTTTAAATTATTCATTTACTAAAACTTAACAGAATAATTTTAGAACTGATATTTACACTTTTATTATTTCTAATGTATGAGAAATGTGAGACATAAAAATTATTGAATTTCCTTCTAGTATCCCTGCAAAGATCTCCCCCAATGATCCTCCTTCATTATGGCAATTGTTTCTGAATTTCTAAATAACTTTATTCACATAGGTTGTACTTTTTCTTTTGTTTATTCTTCTTTTTAATATCTATTATGTTTATTGAAAAAAAAATGATTAGTACATAAATAATACAGTAATAATGGCATTAAAAAAATCTGCTCACATTTTATGTCTAATAAGGATGCAAAGAGTATTCTGAGGGGAGTTGTTTTAACAAGTCGGTGAATTTGGGTAATTTGGGTTTCTGTTATCTGTGGAATTTCGAAAATTTCAAAATAAGTTATCCCCTGTTCACCTTTATTTTCATAGATCCGTTCTTTTTTTCGAATTCCTTTCCGATATGCGACTACTTGCGAAATTCTCGAATCAAACGATATATTCGTTTTTTTCTAAATAATTATTCTAATAGTTAATTTTTACTTTATTTTGCAGGAAGAAATAGAACCTCAATATCCCCGCTTTTTTAATTAGAAAATCATTGTTTACAATACAAATTTTGCTTTCATATTAAAATATTTTAGCTTGACTTCTTTTAGCGTATATATAGAGGTTAAAGTGATCTATTTTATCGTAATTACATGTGATCTGTCTATAATTACTGTACTATTCACCTGTGGTTTTCAAATAATATTAACCGATGCGTCAGTGTCAAGCATGAATTTTAAGAGTCTTTCACTATTATACCCCTCTATGCATACTGTGGGGGTCCAGCGATTCGGGTTCAATCTTAATATTTATTTTTGGTAGCGAAGAAACGAACCTCTATTTCATGAGTGTGGCCCCACCTGAGCTCTCGAGCAATGCCAATGAATATGTTCGTACTCGTTGCAGTCCAAAAGAAGCGGTCGCGCTGAGTCTTAAGGGGGAGGGGTTGTTTCCCGCATCCTTTCTACCTAATATCCGAATAAGTGGCGGTCTACTTATCTCGTAGTTATTAAAATTCTTTCTCCGGTCGTCGCACAGTGGTCTCGTTTGGGAGTAAAAGCGTAAAAAATACGGTTTTTCTCGAGCTTTCGATGGATTAAATAATTCAAAACTCAATATGAGGATCCGTTTTCCCCGCAGTAACGCCTATTGATTTAATTAGCTCTAAAACTCGCGGAAGTTGACCTGTGCATGTAAACCAAGAACCTATTGTAGTTTTTATAGCAGAGGCGCCTTTGCTGTGATACAAGTTAATTTGCGAAACAAAGAGAATTGATAGAGCCATTATGTCTCCACCTGGTCTCTCCCTACTACCTCTTTTTCCCCTTCAGCAGTTCTTTTCGCCTTTCGGCGGAGTAACTTAAGATGTATTCTATCGAGGTCGTTAGCACCAAGAGTTGTTTATCTCCTGTGTCCTCGACCCCTTCCTCTCCAATCTGGGAGTTCACGACCCTCTATGCCTTTGTCTTAAGGGAGGGGTTGTACGCATCCAGCCTATCCAGTACCCCAAGGATGCGGGCGATAATTTCAGTCTACTGGAGGAGTTCAGGCTCCCCCATCTGAAGCCCGGAGCCTCCTCACAGGGTAAGTCTAGAGTGAATATCTTATTAGACATCCACTCCTTCGCCATCGGGTTGTTTGCCACCAGGATTAGCGTTCCTTGCCTACAGTAGTTGGCATCAAACCTTTGCCACGTGGCGCGTGGCATGGTTGAACTGCTTTCTGACCGCCACCCGGAATTGTACAAATATTTCTGGCGTGATTTGACTATCAGGATAGTCCTCCCTCACCACGACAATAGTCAAGGGATTGGTGCGCTCGGTATCCGTCAGGATACCGCCCACCACCTGTCCGGTCCTTGTAGGGCCGTGTTGGTGTCTTGCCGTGCCCTTTCCGGACTGCCCTTTATGCCGCTTGTTGGCCTTTAAGTCAGAGGGCGGGATTTTGTTCAGCCCTTGTCGCCTCTTCTAACCCACTTCCAGCTCCTGCTCTGGGGATGCGAGATCACTGGACTTGGCTGTCTCACGAGCTTTTCTCTCGCGGGCCAGTCTCCTTCTCAGCAACCCACACGTTCTCTTCTTGGGTGCCACCAGGAGTGTATTTTCTGCGCCTCTCACCGACCGAGGGGTCTGATTCAGAAGGATCCTGGGGCAGACGCGCCTCTATGACATACCCGACCTCTTGGGTAACACTCTGTACCACTTCCTCCTCCTCCTCTACCTTGTCATTTACCTTACCAGTTTTAATTAAGAACTGATCCATTTTGTTGTCACATTAGGGAAGGATGTGTCCGCTACCGCAGAGCTCCACATGTGGTGGTAAGGCTTCATACCCAGGGGGGTCGCCCGGTACACCTGATTGTACCCTTAATGGCTACTGGTACCCTAGTAGTCAACCAATACTCTCGGCACGGTTAGTCATACCTTGAAATTAGGGGTTGGATATGGAATAATTGATGCACCTCTTTCCGGACACATCGGTTAGCTGCTTATTGGTGGCAGAAGGGAGACACTGCTCTCGTCGAAATATCTTCCTGCGGGGCGTACAGACGAATCACTGGGGATCCAGCAGTACCTGTTTAGAGGCTCCGTCACCCTACGTACAAACGTTCATTCTGCAGGAGAACCCCATCTAAGGGGAATCCACATTCCTTCTGGAGATCCCATTTATAGGGTTACTCCCACTTACACACATATGCAGATGGTCATTCACCTTTTAAGGCCCGGCCTCTCTTATGCTTAAGCCCCTTCACCAAATGACAAGGTTATGCAGTCCCTAGAGGGAGGATTATTTATTTAGTTAATTACCTTTTAATATCTTTATTTATATTTTAATTTAGTACTACTCCTGATGTGAATATAGAATACTCTTTCCTCAATTCTATTTTTGTACGTTACTTCACTCTTTCCGTTAAGCGTTGACAGAGATACTATGCCCTATGCAAGATAAATCTTCAGTTTTATTGCCGCCGTCTTCAGGTATCGAGTTAAATTGGACTAGACGTATTTCGAATCGTATGTCGTGATAGTCTCGTGAATGTAAGCATCTTTAACTCAATACGCTCAATTTGTATCTACCGGAATTTCCTTGTACGTGTTTTATAAATGCATTATCGATTTTTCAAGATTTGCCCCTTTTTGTAATCTTTTTTCCTCACTTAACTTTGCAACCTTGTAGTTTTCATTTGTTTACATTTATCTTTATTATTTTGGAGATTCGAAGTAAACTTTTTCATTTCATTTTATTATTTCATTTATATATTATTCGTACTTTATATTTTACTTTTGAATCTAAGACCTAATCTTACATGTTAGTTGTTCTAAAGGGTTAAATTATAAAATAATTAAGTATAATGCAAAAGAAAGTGGTATTTTGGCTTTAAACTATCAGAAAATAAAGTAGTAAATAAAGATAAGCATTAAAAAATAACTGTTGCAAGAAGATAATGAATCACAAAATGCAGTTAGAATAAATTTCAATATTTATTATCCTCTGGAATCAATGCATCTATATTAAAATTAAAATTTTTAATTAAATAAAATATAACTGATGATAACATCATGAAATAAGCATTTTACATAGAATTTTCATGAAATTGATGTGATTCATTTATATAAAAAATTTTTATACTAAATAAAATATTTATTAATGAGTGGCATATTCTAACGACAAATCCCTATATAACGAATCATGATGCATCGTATTTACTACAATATTTTTTGATAAATGAAAATAATCAAAATAAGAGATTGCGCAAAATATATTTTTCCTTAATTCCCATTACGCGTGAATCATTTGACTCACGCTAATGAGTGGTAATTGTATACTGTTTGCAGTTTACAATCTTTATCTCTGAAAATTGTCATTATATCAAATTGGATTATTAAATAATGTTGGTAAAATGCGATAGCCTTAAAAATGTAAAAGTTCTGAAATTGAATGTAAACTTTAATTATCATTTACGAACAAAACAAGCTTAAAAAATATTTTTTTGTACTAAAAGCTAAATTGGTTTCATATATTCTATTAAATAATTAAACTTCTTTATTGATTTTATACAAGTAATATTATTTTTCTAATGTCTAAAGTTTTAAATAGTATAAAAAAAAATGTTTTCCCTTTTTGCGTGACACTGCGAATGTAAGGCTGGTACACTCATGTACACCATATCACTTTTTGTCAACGTATGAAAACCAAGTAGATTTGTGGCGTTGTGCTTTCTCTCCTACTCTGACGTGTTGGAGCGAAGTTTGGAGCACCTTTTCCATTCGCGCATGCTATTCTGCATGCAGGTTCATGGTCGCAACAGAGAAAACCCGGCTCGGTTAGCTCGAATGGCTAGACTGACGGTGATCGACGCGGATATAAGTGGAGGGAGGAAGAGGTGGGCCTCAACAAAATAAGACTGAAAGCTGAAGGCTGAAGACTGAAGACTAAAGGACTTCGCTGAAAAATCTGTATTTATTCGCAGTGCGCCCGCACTCCCAGCACAACCCTTTGGTTAGGCGGCTAAGGTCTCCGCCAGGCCATTATTCGTCCGCACCTGGGGGGCTCTACTGTCGGAAGGGCTCTAACCTCCACTGGTGCATTCTAATGCTGTTGCAGGATCACAAGTTGTCAGGGTTTCGAGGGCCCTAAACCGCCGGACCGTGCGCTTGGCCGAGAAAGGTCGCCCTTGCCCGCATCGTGCAGCGTTCTCTTTTTCGTCGCTGCGCAAGCTATGTAGATGGGTTATGTTATGGGTGACGTAGTATACGTTACTCACATTATACACGGCTGAGCCTGCGCAGAAGTATATATGTTATTCAGCCTCTTTTTTAATAACTTGTCTTCAGCTGTATCACGTGATAGCTGAGGTAATTCTAAACATTTTTCTTTCCAGTCACTAAACTGTCAGATGTGCACGCGTCAATCAATAGACGCGTGCACATTTGTTGACTGCCGAAAATGTCAACAATGATTATAGGTAAGAATGGGGGGCGGGTGGAGGAGTCGGATTGCAGGCCAGCCGCGGATCTTCCCGCCACGGTACTACGGCTCAACACGATAACATTTGAAGCAAAAACAAATTGCAATGGCAGCAGCGAATAGCATTCCATTAGGTTTGTTTTAATCGATGGTATAATCGAATCTATGAAGCACAGCATTTAGCTACAGGGTGCATTCAAAGAGTGCATTAGTAGCTGAGATAGTACATTTAGTATCTTGTAAAAATCCCATGATATTGGGCTCGAAAAGGTGCCCTTGTTTTGTAACCGCGCTTGACTCGAGTGACTGAGCAAACCTATCAATCGCATCCTTCAATTGCTAATCTTTCGGAGCTCCTTTACCATAGTATTAAGCTGGATATTGGATGAAGAAAACATTTTGAGTTAAAAGCAAATGGTAAAATGTTGCACAAAAGATTTAAAAGATTTAAAAGTGTGGAAAACGGGGACCACATGAATTGAATGAAAGGCAGATGGAAAAACGAAAAAATATTTATGAAATTTTGCTTTAAAGATAAGAAAAAAATCAATTTTGCATCGAATTGCTAGTAGCAATGAAAAATGGATCTATTTCACGAAGCTAAATGGAAAAAATTATGGTTGAACCGGAGCAACCTTCAAGATCGACTGCAAAACTAGATCGATTCGATAAGGAAACAATGCTGCGAGTTTGCTGCGACCCGAGTGGTGTGGTGTATTGCGCGTTGTTAAAATCCGGTGAAACAATTTTATTATTACAGCAATAAAACGAATGTAAGCAAAAAATCAATCGGACATTTTACGAAAACCACTAATTTGAATTGTTTTAAATTAAGACTAATGTTTTTATTTAGTGTATTTTAAAATATAATCTTTTAATTTAAATATTTTACTTAAATATTTTCTATTTGTTATTTATGATATACGAGGTGTGTTCAAAAAGTAACGAGAATTTTTAAATTTCGCGGGTTTGGAGAGTCCGCCTGTATAAAATTGTTTTTTATTATATTGGTACATATGCCCCTGAAGTACGATAAAATTTTCAGCAATATTCATTGCTTACTTTTTAAGTGGCAGTCGTTAACGCAGACGTGTTTTTTCGAGCTCGGCGATTTTCGATTGTGAAAAAAAATGGATCAAAGAATATATATTCAATTTTGCGTAAAAAATGAAATAAAGTGTAGTGAAGTTTGTAAAATGTTAACAAAGGCATATGGTGAGTCTGCTATGAGTAAAGCAAGGATTTACGAGTGGTATAAGCGTTTCCAAGATAGCCGCGAAAATGTTGAATATGACGAACGACCCGGACGCCCAAGCACATCAACAACCGATGAAAACGTGATAATTTAATAGCATAGTGCATCATGAATTCTTGCCACAAGGTCAAACAATCAATAAGGAGTACTACCTACAAGTTCAACGCCGTTTGCGTAAAGCAATCCGAAAAAACGTCCGGATTTGTGGCAAAACAATTCATGGCTTTTGCACCACGATGATGCACCTGCTCACACTTCATTGCTTGTTCGTGAATTTTTGGTCAAAAACTAAACTGTAACGATGCCTCAGCTTCCATATTCGCCAGATATGGCTCCATGTCACTTTTTTCTATTTCCAAAAATAAATAAAACATTAAAAGGCCGTCGTTTTGCAAGCATAGATGACATTAAAAGCGAATCGCTAAAAGAGCTAAAAGCTATTACAAAGATCGAGTTTCAAAAGTGTTACGAGGATTGGAAAAAGCGTTGGCAGAAGTGTATTATATCCGAGGGGGATTACTTTGAAGGGGACAAAATAGATATTCATGAATAAATAAATATTTTTTTCATAAAACAACAATTCTCGTTATTTTTTGAACACACCTCGTATGTGTATTTACAAACAGAATCTTTTTAAATGTTTTTACTATAACTTAAAAGAATTGTAATAATATTAGAAGAGAAATTGTTAAAATTGGAATAAAGAATTGGGTATATAAGTAAGTATTGTTTAATGAGTTCATTAGAGGCATTCAAAAAACAAGAATAATGTATAAGTCTATCTATCATAATAACTCAACCGACTTTTGAAGTTAAAATACAGAATATTATCAGTTCTATCGATGCAGAAAAATTTACTGATGCAGGTCGGAAATATAGGTAATTAAAATAATTTGACAATGTTTTTAATTTCGTAAACCATTATAAAGTAATTACAATTTTTGCTCCTTTAATTTATAAACGTTTTCTAAAGTAGATTAGATTTTTATAATATGTACGTGAGTGCATTATTCGAATGTTTTGAATACTTTGTGAGGTAAGATCTCGGTGGCGAGAGAGTCGCCGAGCCCATGCGAAACTGCAGCGCGAGCATGTGGGGGAGCGCGGGTCATGAATGAGATACGCGAACCGCGATCGAGACGAACTTTTCGCGCCGCGTCAAGAGCTCGCCCACCGCCGGACGTCCCGCTAAAGTTCCGGAGGCGTGAGGTCGAGTGGGGCGGACGTCAAAGCCCGGGTGAGCGCGCCACAGGAACAGTGCCGAGGGTGCCCTGGCCCACCTCAAATAGGGCAAGAGCCCCGCGGGTTGAGCTGGCAACCCTGCGCTACCGGCACTAGCGGGCCGCTTCATCTGACGGTATGCTGGAGCGTGCACTCTCTCGCTAGACGCCGACAGTAGAACACGGGACCCTCTCTTGAGGAGAAGTAATTCTCGGTACAGTATTATCGCATAGTTCGTGGTACGCTAACTGTATTCGAGGCTATTACCTTAGCCCTTGCTCGCGATACGATTAGGGTGTGTGATCCAACTACCTTGGGGGACCTGCAGCGGGGGCCCGGCCAGCGGCGGAGCGGATCGACCGCGGCGGGACTTCGTGCGGCGTCTCGAGCGCCTCGCGCGCACGCACGTTCCGACGAGTCTACGACCACCGAACGGGGCTACTGAGGCAAGTCAACACAGTCGGACTACCGCATAAATTGTACAGTCGGCCCATACTTTTTCTACTGCATTTCGATAGTATCCTCGGGACAATATTATATTTCCTATCATCTAATTTTATATCCAATCTTGTCACATATTTGCTCTATATTATATCATTCTGTTCTTATATTTTCCATACGCCGTCATATTATTTACTGCGCCCTCCACACCACGTCTCCTAGAAGTTCCTCGTAGACTTAAGTCACCCATACGCACGTCCCGGTGCGAGCCGAAACTCGGCGAACGTCCCCTCGTCTCGGCGGGCATAGCACGCCGCCTCAAGGCTGCGCGGCCGAGCGTTTACTCGCGTCCACGTCCCGCTCCGCGATCGCGACTCGAATCCTTTTCTCGGCCCGGTAAGCCGAGATTTGTACTCGTAGGCAAATCCTACGTTACAACTTCTAACGAAGATATATTAAACAATTTTAACTTATGTATCCAAATCTTTATTCCAATTTTTACCATTTCTCTTATAATATAAGTACAATTTATTATTTAATTATTTTATATAATAATTAATTAAAGTATTTAAAATAAATTAGACAAATTATTAAAAATATTTAAATGATGCTAGATAATTAAAAAAATTAATAATTCAAACAGATTTAACAAAAATTCTGTTTGTAAATATATATGTATCATAAATAAGAATTATAGAATATTTATGTAAAATCTTAAAATTAACAAATTTTATTTTAAAATACACTAAATACAAACGACAAATCGAAGGCACCGATATTTTTCTATATTCGACTTGGCACAAGAATTTTTTGAGATTCCCTTGCATGAAGCCGACAAATATAAGACCGAATTCACATTCTCGTACGGACATTATCAGTTTAAATGATTATTGATGGACATATTCCATAGCTCAGAAACATTCCAATTCAGCGATTGGTCGAAAATATCTTTAGAAATGGTACAAAATAAAGCAATGTTTATCTTCTTAGACGACGACGTAGATTATGGAAAAACTATCGAGGAACACAATACAAAAATAATTGCAGACACTCTTTAAGCACCGATTATCAAGCATCGTTACCAGATAGATATAACAATATATTAATAAAGCAGTGAAACTTTTCAAAATTTTGTTTAACAGTCTCATTAAATAATGCAATCGAAGAATCAGAAGCGGGTGCATTTGTGAGATGATTTAAATGCATTTATGGAGTCCCCATGGTAACATTAACAGATGAATGAAATGTCTTCATCAACAGCGTAATGCGAAGACTTACAAAAAAGCGTCTGAACCAAAGGATCGATTAGTCGCACATACAATGACATTACATGATTTACGTGCTATTATTAGGGATAAGCTAATAAAAAAAATAAAATCAAACCATTATTATCATAAAAATATTAATTAGAAGTTCATCTTGGTGATAGAATTTAGTTCCTAAAAGGAGGAAAACAAAATAAATTGAGAACCAATATGAGACCGTATACTATTATCAATATTTTTAACAATACGTCACATATAACGTTAAAATTCCAAAAAAAATGTCTGTACGAAGGCTGTACATCGAATTCGAATATAGTATATACACTTGTAATGTTTTTCTTTTATTACGATTATTTTATTATACAAATCATACCTATACCGACACGTACCCGTGACAATATAAGTGTCGGAACGATCTGCGGGACGGAGTCACACTTACGGAGCGCGCTTTCGCTACCTGTACGACGATGACGCGTGGCGGGTCGCAGTGAATGTCCAGCCGTTGTCCTATGATGCAGTCGAGGCTCGGCTGGGCTCCTTCGCAGGCAATCCAGGGGCGTGCAGACAACCAGGCAGAGTTGGTCTGTAGCTCTTCCAATCAGGCCTCGCACCGCCCAATCGGGCGATGACAACTCTCGGATAATAAACTAAGGAATCAGCTGCGACGAACGTCAAGTTGCTCTTACGTATTCTTCCTGGGATGGAGAGGTGTAATACACAAAATTTTGTCCATTATGGACATGCGTTCGACTTAAACGAACGCCGAAAAATACGAAGAATTAGGGAAACGACTTCAGGAAAGTGAAGGGAAAATAAATACCAACACTATTTTTAAAAAGCAAGACAAAGATAAACTGCGTAGGTCGTAATAAACTATTAATCCGAATTAAATAAATAACTATTACCAAACACTAATAGTGTAAGACCATGCAATATGAGAGGAATTAGAATATAAAAAAATAAGATCCAAAGAACGAGAAACAGATTTTAGTCAGTGTACTAAGCCTAAGAGGGTTTCTGAGACGAGGACCATGGCAGTTGAGTCTCCCACGCTTCAACTAAGTGCACCAGTTCCCAAACCGTCCAATGCTTCATTTACATACGAGTGCCACGGTCCAGATGTCCAGTCTGGAGGACCAAGATGTTTGAGACTGTCTGTCCTACTCTATCTTAAATTCACGAAATGTATGGGTTTCTCGCGGGTATGCTGACGTAATCTAGGTATATTTGTCTGGTAAAGAACAACTTTTCATAGCTGATAGGAGAAAAACATGTTTCTCCAACGCGCTCGACGTTCCTCAGGATTCTGTATTCGGACCTTCACTACTTTGTCTTTATATTAATGAATTTCATCCCCTGCTATAGGGGATGCAAAAAAGGGAAAAGTCGGCCAAATAATATAGACGATTATTTTCGTTAATAAATAAATGGTTTATTATAAATAGTTAAAACTTATTATTCGACAATTGTCACGTGGCGGTTACCGGGTGGCTAATCTCGCCCCGGCTCCCAGCCACCACGCGACTTAAGGACTTTCCGTCCTCTCCTCGTCCGATGCCGCCGCACGAAAAATCTGCGGATGCGGCGGGGCGAGCCTGGGTGCTCGCCGCTATAAGGAACGCGAAATGGGAAAAAGGGCGCACGAAATAACTACGCGGATATTTGACTTTTAAGTTAAATAAATATTTATTATAATAATTTACAAAAGAAATCCCGACAATGGCGCAACGCTAGCTACTAACTCTCTCTCTCTCTCTCTCGCCCTCCCGACGCGGATGATCGTGCACACACTACACAAAAAATATATATATATATATATATTAATATCACTTACTTCAGCGGCGGCGGCGGCGATCTTTAAGTTGGCGGGAAAGCCCTCCGCTTTGTTGTGGACGCTACCTCTTGTTTCGCCAATCTTCAGCCACTAGGGCGAGATCAAAGCGTTCCAAGGTACGCAAGCTTGATCGGCAGGGGAGTGCACTTGCAATTCGGTGCACCGCTCTCACTCTCTCTCTCTCTCTCTCTCTCTCTCTCTCTCTATTTCCTACTTAATAAGCGCGTAGCGCTTCGCCGCTACTAGTCTCGGGAGGAACCGTGTCCCGAGACACACTAACTCAATAGTGCGATCGAGCAAGGATCGAGGACCGATCGCGCGCCTAATTGCCCTCTCTCCTTAATTAGCCGCCGCGGCCCGCGCGCGCTTCCGCGCGACAATTACCGCGGTGCGCCGAATTTCGCGCAGCCCAGTGCCCCCCACTCGGCGCATAGTCAAGGCTGCGAGTACGAGTCAGTACAGCGGCGACCACGGTGAGATACTCGTCGCACAATATAACTTTGAAATTGCAAACTCTATCTCCGTCTATCTACTTCTCTCTCTCACTTTTTTTTATTAGATGGAGAGAGGGTAAATAGCGCTCATACCCCCGAGAAAGAGATTTTAAATTTATTTATGAGCATGTACTCGTCCGGAGCTTCATCGGGTGTACATAGTAGTACTCTATCGTTGGTTGTCGGAAGTGAAGGAAGGCATAATGGGGAAGAGAAGTATAAGACTGCAGGATGCAAAAAGGGTAGTGGATTTCTCCGGGCGGGGTTCACAATGTGAACTCTTAGAGGTATTAGGGGTACTCACCTTCAGGGACTTCGTCTTCATTTACATGATCATCCTACTTATCATCTGGTTCGATGAGTATAGTAGATACGGTCATTGGGATTGTTAGATTCTTTGTAATTTGACAGAATCGCAACCTTAATGGGGGGGGGGGGGGGAGAACCGCGCTTTCTGTTGATAAGGTATTCCATGTGAACATATTCTCAGCTTGGAAGGCCAGGGGTGTTGGAGTACATGATCTTCTGCAGATATATGTATGTATGTATACTCGACACAGTTTTATGTTTACCACCCTTACGTTTTATTTACGAGAAACTCTAAATTTTTAGACGAATTGTAACTATTAACTCCAGATTACAGTCACAAAATCATTCTCGATGATCTCAACGCTGATCTCTGCACTGAGGACTATCCAACACGCTTTTATGCACATAGCACCCACCATGTGATTGATGCTATATAACTCCCCAACGGCAGGTAGATTTCCGTTTTTCTTTGCTCTCAACGCAAACCAAATAAACATCCAAAGACCGCTTCCGGTTCATCGTCCTAACTTCGCACTTACAACATATCAAGAACCGGCCTCTCCATCACGAGGATAAAACGTCAAATGTGCTCCCTTAACTCATAGTTCAAATCCCACACTAATAATCATTACTCTCTCTCCTTTTCACACAACAGTACTCTGGCGATTTTCGCGCGTTCAATCGTATTTTATGAAAAGGATGCGACTTGCTAGTTATGGCAGTTGCCCCAGTAACTGCTCTAAGGAGACAGATTCCTCGGCTGCCTTGTACTATTGAAGATTTTGACGGGAACTTGTGTGCCTGTACTCTATTTGAATACCAGTTTCACTCCAGTGAGTACGAGCGTACTGTGTGTAAATTAGATGGAGCGGGTGACTCCTAGATAAGCATAGTCGAACTCTGGAGCAACTGCTGTACGGGAGTATTCATTGATTATACGAAAAACTATGAACTCAGTGAACATAGAATTAGTGAACATAGAGTGTTAAAAGATATGCTTGTATTTCTCTTAAAAGATATGCTTGTATTCCGCGAATTAAAATGCATGAGACATACTAGTCTTTTTCATTGAATTAGGACAATTACAGGAGAGCCAATCATGAGCTAATTACTCTCTTTCCGCGGTTAAGGGCCGTCCGTAAAAATAAACAATAGAAATATCGAGTACGAACATTTATATGTACAACTTCTCGACCAAGGCCGAATCAACTAGGCGTTATATTATTATAACGGGCGTCACGCACTGGGCCAGTCAAGGCCAACGTACACCGAACTAAGTTTACATGTAAAGGTAAATAGAAAAAAGGCGGAGATTCCGCGAATCTTACTGGCGCGAATCGATCAAAGTTTAGTGTCTTCTCGGTGCCCGATTGGAGCGATTGTCGCGGGGACGACGCGCGAGTTTTCCCAAAAATCTCCCGTGTATCGGTGTACGGATACGCGGAGATTGCTGTGCCGGCCACGGAGATTACAATTGAGACGTGGTGAAGTGCGAGGAGTTGCGAGCTATGCAGTCTATCGCTGAGAAAGCAGACTGCACAGGACTTGTGCTCCACCTCCTAGAGCAAAGTCTGGCCCCTGGGAACGTGACCGGAGCGGTACCCTCACGGGCAGACTGAGCTAGTCGCCGCAGCACCTGACAGCAAGCCCAGGTAGGGCAAGTGCTACAGTATTTTATTGGCGGTTCGCGGGAAACGCGAATTTTGCTTCTTGCGAACTTTTGCTTCGTCGTGACAGCTTTATTCAGAATTTTGATTCTTATATTTAGATATTACTGTCATACTTTTACTTGTAACAAAGTACCTCAAGAATAAAAACATACCCCTGTGGTGCCTTATACTCGATGTAATAGGAGACTGAATGTTAAATTTCTTAAACATCACCATAGTAAATACAAACTTATATGCTCTTTTAAACTGTAACGGGGAGGAGGGGATCCGGGGAGAAAATCTCCGAGCCGGTCGTATATAATGTGAGCGACGTCCGCGCAACCTGCGTGGCGCGACTATCTGCTGGCCACTCAGCTGACGAGTTGCTAGGACAACTCCCGCGGAGGCGGCGTGGTCCTTTGAACCGCTTTGATCATAAGGGATTAGGGACGGAGGGAAACGGGACGGTTGCTCTCGACGCCGACGCGGCGAATAAAAGACTTAGACGGAAATATTCATTATGCTTGTATTTTAGTCAAATATTATTGATACAGCGTTTTACATAAATATTTACTGGTAAGTACGCGTAATCACCGTCGGTTTGCCGCGTAAGTCTATTCGCGTGGAATTACATTCAAATTCCGCGCCTAACCGCAATTCCGTCAGCACATGTGTGCGCACCGAGTTTCGAATTACGCGCCGCGTCTAAAGCGCCCTCTCGCGGCAATCACAGCGCTTTCTGGTGTTCAACTTACGAATTACGCGTAAGAGGTCCTACACCGGCGGAAGTTCCGCGCTTCGCATGTATAGCATCTCGTGTGCTCGCTCTTTTATATAGTGAGAGAGAGAGGTTATATTTCTCTCTCTCTCTCTCTCTCTCTCTCTCACTCGCCCGCGCAACGCCGCTGGTACAAACTGAGTGAGAGAGCTCTTTCTCTCTCTCTCTCTCTCTCTCTCTCTCTCTCTCTCTCTCTCTCTCTCACTCACTCGCACAGCACTGGCAAAAGTGCAACCGGCTTCGCAGCGACCGGCTACATAATTGCAGTTATTTTATTTATTAATAAACTGGTGCCCTACCTGGTCTTCCACGTGCAGTCGTGTATGGCGCGGCGACTTCTTGGAGGAATCTCCTACGGGTCGCGCTCCCGAACTCGGGAATCCTTGGAGAAGATTATCCGGAGCTGGACCTCGTCCGAATAGACGCGACCTCTTCCTGGTATCTGGATGTTGGCGCAGTTCCTTCGCCCGTCCTTTTTTGCTTTTACAAGGGGAGTAAGGCAAGCTTAAAAAAAGTGCGTCTCTTCCCCGTCTCTCTCGCGAGAAGGCCACGGAAAAACTGCTTTCCCACCCTCTCTTACCTAATCTCTCTCTGTTGATTTTCCCCATCCTACCTAACCTCTCCATGTTGGCCTTGACGGGCCCAACGCTTGGCGCCCGTTATAAAACAAATAACTTATGTTTCTGCATTTAAATTTATTTTGCTTTTTTATAATTTATTCAATTAAATAATAATAAATTATCGTACTATGTTTTAGACTTCTGGAATCTTCGATGATGAGCAGATGTATAATAATAATTTATACGCAAACAACCGCCAATAGTTAAGCACTGCAAGATTTATTACAGCCGATTGTGATTTATAGAATCTCCTAATCAAGGAATATTGTGGTTGTTCCTTTCTCTACAAGTTTAAACGTTCAATATTGATTATTACTTAAAAAGTGAAAAAGTTATAATATTACTTTGCTAAATATACATTAATTATTACAACATGAATGAATTGGACACTCTCCGTCAGGAAGCCGAAACTCTCAAAAATTCTATTCGAGTTAGTAATATTGATTTTTTATACACATATTATACTCTTAAATTATGACATTTACCGTACCATTAAACATTTTATAACTATTGATGATTATTTCTGTAAAGAGATACTAAAATATTAATTGTATGTTTCAAGATAAAATTTACGTGGCGACTAATTAACTTAACACCTCAAAATAATTTAAAATAATAATTTTTCGCTCTTTCTTTGCCTCCTCTCTCTCTCTCTCTCTCTCTCTCTCTCTCTCTCTCTCTCTATGTCTCTTTTTCAGTATACAGGATATGTAGAGTTAAGCTACGCACATTCAATTATAATTATTATCTAATATTTGATGTCCGCCACAGCGGGCGATACGCAGCTACACGAACGCTCGCCCCCACCAGGCGCCAGGCCGTCCAGAGCAGGCGAATCCCCGCCGCGCCGCGACCGCCAACTTCGGTGCCTTGCCGCCAGGAGGCGAGGCGCCACCCGCAGTCAAAGCCAGACGACCGAACGGTCTTAAGCAATCCGCGGAGACGTCTTGGCACCCCACCTGGTCATCCGATCAGCCGGTCATTTGATCGTCCGATCATCCGATCCTCTCCCTCTAGCTACCCCGAGCAGGCCCGCGGAAACCCCTCAACGGCCAATCTTTTGTGCTGATCGCTCATTAGCTCCCACCATCACCATCCATTCCACCCAACAGATGCAGAACTCAGCGATCGCCACCGCTCTCAGCGCCTTGGCCGAGAAGATCTCTTCCGACATTTCGAGGACCCCGCAACGAGACGTTGCCACACAACAGCGGACCTCCACTCGGCCCCGTCTACCCACAGGCAGCCACATAGAGGCTGGCTACCCCTACGGGTCGCCCTACAGTATCACCGTAAGCCGGTGACAGGAGAGCCCTCTTCCAGCCCCGGGTTGCCACCATACCTCCTCGCCGACAGCGGCCCACTGAACCACCACACTCGGGAGTCGGGTGGCAGGCCCACCTCCCTCGAGTAACATGGAGTCGGCCCTCTGTCGCCGCGCCATAAAAGGCTAGGCCAGACCTTGACAGAGGGAGGTCTGCACTCTCCCTAACCCCCCACGGGGACCGACGCTCGCGTCAATTTTTTCTCGAGTTACGAGGACTTTTCCAGGCTCCAAGCAATAAGAGTGTTGCGGCCATCCGACGCATTAACCAGCACACACTCGCAGGTACACGGTAGGGTACGTGCATGTTGAGACACGCGGCGGCCGCTAAAGGTTTTCCGTCAGGCCCGGCGGCGTGACCCCGACGTGATCCGGTAGTGTAAAAAAAAAATAGACAAAAAAAATGAACTCTTACGCACGCGCCGGGAAGCAAAGTGGGGAAAATTGCCCAACACTCATCGAATGGGATACAGTAAAAGTTAAAGTGAAGCAGTAAATAAGTTAAAACGGCACCAGGCGAAAAGTCGACGATGAACCCTGGTAGCGAGACGGCCGCGGCAGAATTCGCACTCTTGCAGCAAATCTGCAAGATTGGATTTAGGGTGCCGGCACTGATACCGAGCGAACCGGAGCTGTGGTTTTGCCAGCTGGAGCAAAGTTTCGTAGCAGCTGGCGTGACAACCGAGGCGACGAAGTTCAGCTACCTTAGTAGCCACCTCGACCCGCGACACGCGCGGCTGGTGAAAGACCTCCTGATGACTGCACCGCCATCGAATCTCTATTCTACGGTCCGGGCCATCCTCGCTACGAGCGACTCGTTGCTGGAGAAGACGGCCGAGATGGCAGACAAGGTAATGGAGACTTTCAAGGTCCCGCAGCCAGCAGAAGCACTGCAGATCGCGGCGACGGCGTCAGCCGCGCTCGCGAGGACGCGACCGTTCATTGTCGCGGTCGCGCTCGCATTCGCGAGGAGCAAGTGACCCGGGTGTATGTTGGTACCACCATAATTTCGGGACCGCTGCGTACCAGTGCCGGCCGCCGTGCACGTTCGCGGGGAACGAACCGGGTCATCGCTAATGGCGGCAAGCGAGGCTAACCCAACGACACGTCGCTTATTCCTAACGGACAGACAGAGCCAGGTGAAGTTTTTGGTTGACACCGGAGCAGATTTGTGCGTGTATCTGCGCGCCTCCATTCGCGACCCTCTAAAACAGACAACATACGAGCTCTCGACTGCAAATGAGTCAGTGATACACACGTACGGAACAATCGCGCTCTCCGTCGACCTCGGAATACGTCACGCCTTGTTGTGGAAGTTAGTGATCGCGGATGTGTCTAAGGCGATAACTGGGGTGGATTTTCTGGCCCACAATGGCCTGCTCGTCGACCTCCGGGAACGGCGGTTGATCGACCGCGAGGCGAACATCTCCGCGCGTGGGCAGGTCGATAATGCCGCCGATTACCCAAGCATCCGCATCATCGCCGGAACTTTACACTATCACCAGCTGTTAGGGCAGTATCCGGACATCGCGCGACTCGCGCCCGACAGGTACAAGTCAGCGCGAGAAAAATTTAACATTATGGTGCAGCTGGGGATTGCACGCCCCTCGAATAGCAGCTGAGCATTCCCGCTGCATATGGCTCCGAAGATCATCGATGCCGAACGACCGTGTGGCGATTACTGGGTGCTCAATGCACGCACCGTCCCTGACCGCTACCCGGTAGCTGAGTACCCTGAGGCAAACAGGTTTTTTCGAAAATTGACCTAGTCTGGGCCTACAATCAGATCCCGGTCGCCGAAGAGGACATCTCCAAGCCGGCTTTTACAACGCCGTTCGGACTATTCGAATTTCCGTTTATGAGTTTCGTCTGAGGAATGCAGCGCAAACTTTTCAGCGTTTTATGGATAAGATACTTCGCGGGCTGGACTACTGTTACGCGTATATCGACGATATCCTTGTCGCGTCGGAGAACCACGAAGATCACGCCCGCCATTTACAAGAGCTATTCACCCGTCTGCAGGAATACGGAATAGTCATTAATCCATCGAAGTGCGTTTTGGGACAGCCAGAGATATGGTTCCTCAATTATATCGTGACGAGTGACGGTATCCGACCAACGGAAGAGAAAGTGAAAGCCATCCAGCAATTGACTGCAAGCGCCCGTCAACCGCGAAGCAGCTGCGGCGATTCTTAGGAGCCGTATACTTCTACAGGCTGATGCTGCCGAACGCGGCGCGAACGCAAGCACCCCTCAAAGAACTATTAAAGGGCAGCAAAAAGGCAAGAAGCTTTGACAATTTTTAACTCTGATTAACTGTTAATTTTTTGTATAGACATAACATACTATTTTTTGTGGAGATTTGTCCACAGAATTTAAAAAAGATTTTTTTAAATAAAAAATAAAATTTTTTACTGCAAACATAATTGCTTAACTATTTATATTCAACTTTTTAAAAAAAAATAATCGTAATATTCGAATTCAGTAGGCCAAAATACATAAAGAACATGTTCAAATTCCTTGACATACCTCCCTATCAAAAACTATAAGCCAAAATTGGTTTCATTTTCTCGAAATGGCTAATTTTGACGAATTTTATGGCCAAGTAAGATGTTAATTGTCATTGTGAGGGAAATGGATTCTTATAACTTAGTACGAGAGGAACATTCTCGATCTCAAATCATTCAAATCGGTGAAAAACGAGGGAAGCTATAATTGTTTCCATTTTTTTTAAATGGAACCTCTGTGCGGCGGGGTGCTGCGGTCAAACCCGCTGCCCATTCCATTGATCCTGCTTATCCCCTCCGCTGCCGCGCGCTTTGATATTAATATTATTTAAAATAAAGTATTGAAGGAAAACGAAATTTTTTTTTATGTATTCTATTTAATTATAGCATAACTTTTGCAATTAAGTATTGGGATTATTTGTATCTGATTTATGTTTACGATCTTTAACTTATTTAACCATTTTAATTTGTAAAACGTGTGAAACCTAATACGAAGTTTAAAGATTTAGTTATCATATATTTCACATGGTCAATTAATATAAAAAAATAAAGAATTTTCTAGTATATTTTTACTTGTGAAAATATTTCATGAAAAATTTTAATCGCGGTTCGAATAAGTGCAGCAGAATTTTCTTTCAGAACACAAAGATTTCCGAGATCATTTTGTCCATTAGTTATAACTTTATAGGCTTTAAAGAAAATTATAATTCATTTATTCTTTTAAAATAGTGTTCTCGTAAATTAATAACATCTGGAAAATGGCACATTTAAATTTTAACGAATACTTTTTAACCAGATAGCCGGCATCGTACTACATTGAAGCAACAAAAAGTTAAAATATCGTGAACATATTACTCAATTTAGAGTTCTTAATGTTTGCAGTCGTTGAATTACTATTGGAAACTACATTATTATTATTTATAGAAATGTTATCTATATTTTTATACCTAAATAATTTTATAAATTCTGCTTACTCTTACGTATTTTACTCGACTCTTACATTTCTACGTAATGTGTTCACAAAAAATTATCCGGCAAGGTGGATATTAATTTCATATATATTGTATAATAAATAGCAGATAATAAAAAGATAATAAAAAGATAATAAATAAATATAAGCAAACGATAAATATTAAAATTGTATAATCTTCATACTTTTGTTACCGTTCGATTCGAGAGCCTTGCGCACGGGTGTTATTCTACGAGGGCTCCCTCCGGTGTCCGCGCTCCCGGAAGCTCAGTCTGGGCCGAAACGCCGGCCCGCGCAGAGCTTCCCCCACTACCGAACCGCGCCGCCGCGCAAGTCCCCCCACTATGACCTCGAGTCGGAGCAGCTGTGCCCACGCGCTCAAATAGCGGCACGCTCTCCGGATTGAACGACACTTCGGTCCGGTCAACCGAGGCGAGCGTCCGTCCAGGTCGCTTCGTCCGCAGTGGACGCCTTGCCGCGCCTCCGCGAACAACTTAACTTATCATCGGTAAGCGTCTGGATCAGGGACTTTAATATTGAATAAATCTCTTTTATCGAAGCTGCCTGCCTTTTTAATCACTGGGCCAGATATCTCCCTGGAATCCCTGAGGTCCCCGGCAGAAACGCTCACCATCGACTCTTCTCAGAGCCACTAACCGGCCCTTCTCAGGGTTGTTTTACGTTGGCAAACTTGCCCTACCGCGGCATAGGTTTACCCCTTCCCCCGGTCAGTCCCACTCCCCCCCCCCCCCTTGTTTCCGTGCAACTCCCCAGCTGAAACACTTTTAACGAACAGTTTGCCTATGTATGATAATGAACACATGGTTCTTATGTGTTAATAGAAACACGCTTAAAATTAATAATTGCACCAAAACATCTACTAAAAGCGTTCCAATATTTGTTATTACTTTATTATTTAAATAGCATTAAATTGACATGAATAAAAAAAAGTTAATTATTAAAATAAATTGTTACAATAAAGTAATAAAAATAATTGTTAGATTCATTAAATATTTATTCAAATTAATCTGTTTACTCAATGAAAATATGGTTTTTTAGGATGCAAGAAAAAATGCTTGTGATACCACTCTCGTACAGGCTACGGCTAGTATGGAACCTATTGGTCGTATTCAAATGCGAACAAGGCGCACACTTCGCGGTCATTTAGCAAAAATTTACGCTATGCATTGGGGTAGTGATTCAAGGTAATTACTTTCTAACATAATGTTTTAATAATTTAAAGATATTATTACATACAATGTCTAATTATAATAAATTATATATTATAAATGTATCATAATAAATTTAGTATAAAACACCTCAAATGTTAAATGAAAAAGGATGCGTTAAAAAGGCTAAGGAAATATTATTGCTCTGTTTTGTGAAAATTAAAAAATTAGAAAACAATTAGTTTGTATTACGATGAGCGTTCCATACATTCAAAACTGCAATCAAATTGTGTTAAACGATCGTGGAATTGAATTAAGAGATCCCAGTGGTTGGAAGTATGTTACATATGAATGTAAATACTGTGACATGGTGCTTTCTCTCGGAGGCTGACGTCCCTCGGAGGGGCTCAGAGCATCAGCCACTCTCCGGTCGCGCCCGCCTGCCGATCGCGCAGGTTTGTGGAAAGATTATGGCCTCGGTATCTTGGGATGAACATGGTATAATATTCATTGAAAAGTATCTTCAAAAGGGAAATATTTTGACAGTGAATATTATATTGCGTTATTGGAGTGTTTGAGGACCGAAATTGTAAAATGACGATCGGATATAGCCAGGAAAAAAATTTGTTTCATCAAGACTGCACTGACACTGAACCCGTCTGTAATACCTTTTCGTATGCGGACTATAAGAATATTAATAATGATAAATTAGTGCGTATGTTGATTGGCTGTGAGTAGAAGCCACTAGGCTCCTGCGATGGTGCAGCGCGCTGTAGTAGGCAATTATGCAAACAAGTGAGTAGTGCTTACGTAGCGTAGGCCACAAGCCGAGGGCTTTACTATACTTCTCGTTCGAGATATCACCTTATTCTGAATATGTTCAAACTTAAGAGACAGCGCTAGTCTCCTCTGCTGATCCGCTAGTAAACCGAATGGGACGAAGCTGCCTGCCTCTCGCTCCGCGAGGCTAAGTCCATCATGCGCTATTCTGTCTACATATTCATTATTGCCTGTAGTAGCGTGGACCGCGAAAGGCGCTCACATGGATGTTGAATGGGTGACCGTGTGACAGGCGTCGCTAAATCAAACAACCTTCAAAAGCACTACTGCGACCTGTAGATCGCCACCCCTATGTCTGACAATATATTAAGATTAAATACACAATAAAATAACATTGTAAATACTTTGGACATTATAAAATTGAATAAAAATCAGTTAACGCCGGCGTTAATTTTAACGGAGGATGTATCGTCGGGGATGCGTACTACAACCGTGATCTCGGAAGCTGATGACAATAATAATAGTTTAATTCAAAACTAAGCATATCAACAATAATAATAAAAAAAATAGAAAACATAACAATAGCAATAGAATCAGCATTAGTTATTTCAAGGATTTGGCTCTCGAAGTTCCCGGACATATTTTGAGCAATGATCAGGATGATATAAGGGAGGTCTCGACAGTGGGTTATGGGGTTGAGCTCGTCATCACGGGGGTGGTCGACTGTTGCGCTTGACCTCATCATTTCTGTGCTTACCTTCTTCGTACCTGATGACCTGGTTTTCGCGGTGCAACTCGGGGCACGAACGGCGAGTTCACAAGGAGTCCAACAACTCCAACCAACAATCCGAACAATTAGGGCGCAGGTCAGAACAAATGAATCTGCTCATCTCGTCTTAGAGGCAAGGCATTTCTTTACAGCCTTCTCCACTCAGAATATTATATTTTCCCAGGCACATACGGCGACGTCTGATGCTAAGTTTGGCATCGACGCGGTCAATTTTTTATTAAATGGAGAGAGTATGCAATCGTCGGGAGCTTCACCGGGAGGTTCTGTGGGCAGAAATTATCCAAGCCATAGCCGTTTCGTTTCGTTGTGATTAATTAGTAGAGTCACATCGAGGTTGTGAGGATGGACGTTCTAGTCGTGGGATAAGGGCCGATCAAATCTGACTGGATCGAACAAATGCTCAGTCGCTGGTCGTCGGGTGTGGGTGGAGGAATAATAAAGATAACGCTGCAGGTTCCAGAAAGGGTGGTACATTTCTTAGAGCGGGGTTCTTGAATGTGTACTCTGTTACAGGTACTAGAGGAGCTCTCATTGAGGGACTTCATCTTCATTTACACTTGGTCGGGTTCTAGCATCACAGAGAGTCATCAAAATTGATAAGCAATTCTGGGTAAATGCACTCTCCACCTCAAACACTGAAAGGCCTCGAAGGCCAAGAGTGCTGGAGTACTTGATCTGCTCAGTGCAGAATTGTGCCTTTGAACCTACATTAGTTTGTGTTTTGTATAGGCCTCCTCATGTTTCATTTACGAGGAACTCTATATTTTTGGATGAATTACGGTAATCAACTCCGAATTAAAGTTACAAAATCATTCTCTCTAATCTGAATGCTGATATCTGCACTGCCAGTAATTATGCTGCGTTTCTTCGCAGACTCGCGGCTAAGCTGTCTTTACAGATTATCCAACACAGTCCTACGCACATAGCACCCACATTCCGCACCTGGATTGACGTCATTCTTGTGGGCGACAATGGTATGGTAATCTCCGCTGCCGATATACCTGCTCCTTTTCATAGTAAGCACAACATAATTAATGTTACAGTAGAGGTATCCGTTCCTGAATCTATCTGTTGCTCTTTCAGATATAGGCATAAGAGCATCGATAGTGAGGGACTTGTACAGTTTTTGACGGGCTATGATTGGCGGCCGTTACGGGCGAAAATTGGTTGATAATTTTGTTGTCTGGGCTGATAACTATTGTTCGATCCTAAATTATGTCTGAAGGTATTTTCAGAGTTCCTTTCGAAATGTTGCTAAAATTATTTCCAAAAATTGTAGGTACAAATTGAGGTCGTTGAAAAGAAAATGTTGGTTTATATGTGAAGGGCCAGGCATATTATAATTTCTTGAATTGCTAGCTATAATAAATAGATTTGTATTTCTTGGATTTTCCAAGATGTTTGATTTTGGTTTAGCTTCTCTGTCTTTCAAAAATCAGAAATGCTGTTTGCTGTTCATGATTGTCAAATATTCGACATTTTATAAGACAGGCTTCATTGTCATCTAAATCAAAATGCATGAGATGCGAATGATAGAGTTCCTTTATGCCATTAATAAAAGTATTTTTCGCGACATTTTGACAAAGGCCGACAATGACTGACTCGTTGACTTTGCAACATCCTTTAAGGTACACTCTTAGGATAATCATATAATTGACTTGACCGTTCTATGGAGGATACAAATATATTGTATAAATACGGTTTCTTGAGCATTTCCATGATCTACGCAATCAAACCCAAATGACAGTTAATCAAGCGAAAGTTATATTCATTCATAATCGTTTCATTGAATTTCAAACCTACAACAGGATGTGACGATAATTGCATCGACGGCATGCTTGTAACTAAATGTTGACAATACCTTGGTTATTCTCTTCGGAGCACGATAGTTTTCTCTCGGATATATCATCTTCCGATCCGGATATTGAGACCATATATTGATTCATAGAAATCACTGCGTTCTCACTTTGGCAAAAGTATCGATAAATATTGGATCGACGCACAGTGGCTCGTTTTGGAAAAAATTGGAAAAAATTCTCGTTTCTCGAGGTTATCACTAGTTTTGATAATTCAAAATCGAAAATGCTCCTCTCGAGCTAACCTCAAAAAACCGTTTTCCGACAATGATTCTTTTCAGATTAATTGGCTAAAAAATTGTTCAAAATTGTCCAGTTCGGAAAAATCAAGTATGGTTTATAGTTTATAATTGGGAAGGTATATAAATAAACGGGTTGGTGTTTTTTATATATTTATGCTAAATTTAAGTATGATGGTGCATCTCCTCTTCTATTTTCCGCTTACTGAGAAGAAGTACCTTTGCGTTAGAGGTAAGCCGAAATTCGCGAAATTTTTTTTATTCATCTTGTAATCAATCTATGAGATGCAACCCAACTTGGCGCTGTTTATTCCTAATGCAGCTCTTCGACCAGCGCGCGCTCATTTCTCTATGCCGATAGATGCGATTATCATGAAGTGCAAGACCTCGACGCTTGTCGGCTCTAAGTCGACGATTCGTTCTGCGTCTTTCAAATAGCGATGGAATGAGCGTTGGTCTAGAAGTGTATTTGTCCGATCAAGCGTGCTGAACCTTGCGTCGCACTTCTCCAAATGCCTTGTATTAAGTGGAGTGTCCTCGTCTCATCTCTAGTTTTCTGACTTCTGGAAAGCAGATAGGCTTTATCAGTTATAGTCCAGCAGCTTTTTATTGTTGAATGGACAACAGTTTGTCACGTGGCGGTTACCGGATCGCTAAGCTCGCCCCGGCTCCTAGCCACCACGCGACTTAAGGACTTTCCGTCCTCTTCCTGCTCGTGTCGTCGCACGGAAAATCCGCGGACGCGGCGGTGCGAGCCTGGGTGCTCGCCGCTATAGGGAACGCGAAAATGGAGAAGGCGCACGAAATAATTACGCGGATATTCTATTTTCGTTTAATTGAGAAATATTTATTATATTTACAAAATATTAAATAAACAATTCGATTAACGCTATCTACTCTCTCTCACTCTCCCGACGCGGATGATCGTGCGCGCGCCGCACAATAAATATATATATCAATATTAAAATTACTTACTTCGGCGGCGGCGATCTTTAACTTGGCGGGAAAAGCCCTCCGCCTTGTTGTTGCCGCTACCTCCTTGTTTCGCCAATCGTCAGCCACTAGGGCGAGATCAAAGGGTCCCAAGTACGCAACCTCGAGTACAGCAGGCGAGTGCACTTGCACTTCGGTGCACTGCTCTCACTCTCTCTCTCTCTCTCTCTCTCTCTGTCTGTCTCTCTTTCTCTCTCTCTCTCTCTCTCTATCCACTCCTCTCTCTCTCTAACTACTTATTAGCGCGTCGCGCGAAAAGCGTGACGCTTCGCCGCTAAAAGTCTCGGGAGAAACCGTGTCCCGAGACACACTAACTCAATCGTGCGATCGAGCAAGGATCGAGGGCCGATCGCGCGCCTAATTGCCCTCTCCCCTTCATTAACCGCCGCGGCCCGCGCGCGCTCCCGCGCGACAATTACCGCGGTGCGCCGAATTTCGCGCAGCCCAGTGCCCCCCACTCGGCGCAAAGCTGCGAGCACGAGTTCAGTAGAGTGGCGACCACGGCAAGATTCTCGTTGCAAGCTTATAACTGGATGGCTTTAACTAATCCCGCCAGCATCTCCTTTATTTTACCCCAGATCTCTTTGAGGAACCTTTCCTCAAATTATGCATCTAAGAAAATGGTGGTCGGGGGCTTTAGACCATCGTTGCCATCTGTGGTTTGTGCTTTTATTGTACTGGACGGATGACTTCATTCTTGAACGATTAGTTTATCTCGATCGTTAGCTCAGCGTCAATCGTTCGCCCTGGTATGTTCTTAATGCCTTAATACCATCCGTTACAGGACTACATGTAAGTTTATATGGAGCCGGTTCATATGCTTCGACCCCGAATGGTAGTCGTGGCTATTCTGGCGTGGATATTTTTCGTCCACGTACGCTAGTGTGATCGTATTGCCTAGCTAGGGTGGTGTTGTTATGTGGGAGGCTTAGCAGCATTTGAGCTACTTACATCGGTCGAGCCATTATATTTTTGGTACAATTCCAAAAATAAATTTTTCGACACATAAAATATTATTTGTTTCGCAATTATGAGAAGTTACTGCGGTTATGTATATGCCGTGTCTCCTTGTGCTTATCTTTGCAGTCTTGTTGCACGAACGACTTCGCGTGGATTTTGCTCGAATGTCATTATCGAATGTCTCGCTGAGTATGCGAGGCAGAAAGAAAGGGAATAATTTAACGTTGCTTTCGGGTGCCATTGGCGCGAATTATAGATTCGCTTAGAACGAGCTAGGGCGAGGTGTCTTCACCCCGCCTGGTGCTCCACTTGTAAAAGCGAGCGAATCTTAGCGAGGGAAAAAATCTTCAGCTCACTCGGTGCAATAAGCGGGCAAGCAGAAAATAAAAGTTGAAATGGTTGCAGTTCTTTTATCGAGATAATTATGTTCTGGTCCCTGCATCGCAGAGTAGTTCTGTTGATAAAAAAATGGATAAAATTGCGGCTTTTCTTTAGTTTAGTTTTCCCTTTCGTTGAATGATTTAAAAGCCGAAATGTACTTTTCAGCATAAGCTTTAAGAATTAATTTCCCCTAGAGTGATCACTATTACCTTAACTAGGCCTAAAATTAGTGAAATTTACGAAAATTCATAAAAATCAATCTGATTAGCAAGGTATACAGAGAATATCTTAGATGTTTCTTATGTATTTTGGATGCTAAATTTAAATAAGAGGAGTAACTTTTTCGAAAAGTGAATATTTATTCAGTTAATTAACTTTTTTATAATGAAGATTAATAAAGATATTTTTTGTTTAAAAAACTTGCATTGCTTTTTTTAGTTTTAAATTCTTTGATTAATTCTTATAGCATGAAATGTGTACTTGTTACCTCAACTCCTCAACTCTTCGTCCTGTATCAAGAATTTCACTAGTATAGAAATATTTATTTTTCTTTTTTACTATCTGTTTTTATTACTGATATTGAAGCGTGCGGTAGCGCACTGAAAGCAAGTGTGCAGTGTATACAATATTATACTATAGCGGAGAGACTCCGGAGCACTACTGTACCAACTCAGCTGTATACAATGGAAGTGACGTAGTTTGCGTAACTCGCTTAACATGCTATGGGGCAGTGTATTAAACACTTGCCCTGAGGCCGCGCACCGTATGGAGCGCGGCATCTGGCTGGAACCTCAGCTGTTGAGTTACTGTATGTAACTTTTACGGAAGCGGTGTGGCTCCTTTGGACTGCTTGTTGGTCCCGGCTTTGATGAAGAAGACGTCAAGAGGTAGATAGAGCGAGTATTTAGATTAGGCGCGGCTGAAGTTGTTATTGTGCGGATAATTTGTGTTATTTGTTGTTATTAAATATTTTATTTAATCATCATTTGTGCGAATAATCTTGTAGTTGTGTCCGGTTTTATTTATTGCGACGAAATACAACGTATAAAATAATCGTGCGATGTCTGGGATTCCAGGCAGGACTAGCTACCGGCGGAAAGTGACCTGATTGTAGTAACAAGAACGTTGATGAACACCTGAAATGGGTCGAGTATCCTGAGAGGATTCAGCCAGGTCCTGAAGTATCCAGCGTCTAAAAACATGAAATAGGTATGCACATTTATAGGTAAACTGATATACGAGATATATAGAGAAAGAGTAGGAAATTAAGGCGCCCCTGATGGAGTTATTGAGAAAAGAGAGTGTGGGAGTGGAGTGAAGCACATCAGGCGAAATTTAAAACCATGAAACCCGCACTGTGTGAGGCGCATTACTCCCCTGTCTAGATTTTTTCAAGCGTTTTACAGTGCAGACCGATGCAAGTGATTGCGCAAGTGGTATTTGAGCAAGAGATAGAGTTAATCGAGAGTTTTGAGTCGAGAGCCGATCCATGGTATCTGGACAGGTTAATTGATGTGTAGCGCTTAACGCACAAATTTCTTAGGTGGAAAGTTGAGGAAGGCATGCTGTATCGGCATTCTCTGGAATAAATATTAGGCGCGGTTTCTTCAGGAGAGGAGGGATGAAGACTCGTCCTGCTCGGCGAGTATAGAGATAGAGTGATTGAGAGCGCGCACCTCCACCCATCCTCACGTAATCTCGGTATCAAGAAGACCTATGATCGGGTTAAAAGAGAGTACTATTAGCCAGGCTTTTATTACAGTGATTGTGCTTTTGTGTAGTAGCGTAGCACAGGTTGATTGGTAAAAGAATTATTGAGCGATATTAGGCGGTAATAGCTTCTGACGTAATGAAGTTTCCCTGTAGTAATTGGAAATATAAATATATTTTAGTATTTCAAGACCTCTTTACTAAATGGGTGAAGCTGAAGCCTTTACGAGCAGTAAACGTGAAAGCGGTGGCCAAAGCTTATGATCATTGATCGTTGTGCGAAATTGATCATTTTCAGCTATAAAGCAGCACCAAACTTTCTATTGGCGGACAATGGAAGAGATTTCTTCAATAAATATTTCCGTGAGGTTTTGGAAGAGTATGAAGTGAAGCATGTAACTATTCCCCCATACCATTGGTAACCTGTTTGAGCGAGTTAATAGGACGCTGAAAACGATGATTGCGGTGTATGTCACGGCGGATCATCGTCAGTGAGACGAGTACATGCATGAGTTCAAGTATGCTCTGAACACTGCAGTGCAAGCTAGCACTAACGTCTAACCAGTGTTTGAGTGTTTGAGGTCGAGGGCGAGAAGCTAGTGATTCGTGCGGAGCCGAAGGAATGGCTTGATCGCCTCAATTGATTGGATGTACTTCCGAGATTTTATTCGAAAACATAATAACAAAGCCCAAGAGCGCAAAACTAAAGTATAAAACCGCAGTAAACGGTATGCGGACGTTGCGAGAGGAATTTCTTGTGCGAATCATTAGTGAACACTTTCCATTGATTATTTTAGAGTTTTTGAGTCTTTTATTTGGTGAGTCTGACGCCCGCCGACGCGGGCAACGCGCCGCAGCACGAGCGCTCGCCCCACCAGGCGCCCGGCCCGCGCGGCAGGGAAATCCCCGCAGTACCTCGATACGAGCCTCGGCGCCCCGCCGCCAGAGGGCGAGCAGCAACCCATAGATAAGATAGGCCGACCAAGTAGCCATATAGAGGCCCAGCAGAGACTGACCAGCACCCTTCCCCACCACTACGAGCAGGCATACGGGATCACTCTGACAAGTGCCCAACCGCCACCCCTTTTGCCGGCCGCTCCCCGGCTCCTTCGACTCCCCTCCAACCCGCATCACATGCAAGCAGTCGACATCGCCGCCACCCTCCGCAACCTAGCCGCCTAGTTAGCGACGGACCCGACGAGGAGACCACAGAGAGACGCGGCCACTCAGACGCCGGAGCCGACACGCCGAGGAGCCCGGAGCCAAGGCACCGCCACCCCAGCCGACCAGCTCGCACCAGACCTAACGAGGACACCTCGGCGAGACGCCGCCACCCAGACAGCGGAACCAGCACCCCGAGTAGTCCAGAGCCGAGTGACCTCCACCGAGCTGATCATCTGGGGGTTCTACAACGAGCAATCCCCGAGGACCCGAGCCACTCGAGCCCGCAGCGCATCGGCAACAACACCGGCCACACCTCCACCGCAGGCCTTGACCCGCCCGGCAGTCATCATCAGCAGCGACTCCCACAGCACGCCCATCGCCACTCGGCGCCCTCGGAGCGGAGCGTCAAGTGCTGCCGGTACGTGCAACAGTTACTCCTTGGTTTGAGTGTATTCATCTTGAAGCTGACTGTTCATGTTGGTTTGGATCCAGCCAAAGAGAGGTTCTCCTTTGGGGTGACAACGACAGCGAATGCTACGACAAGAAAGTCGGTTTTGTTGTAATTCGCGCACGCGCGCGCTAATGATTGGTCCAGTGTTTTGTGTGTATATATGTGTGGGAGAGACAAAACATACATTCATAAACGCAACATCTTAAGTCTACTTATATATAATTACAGTATCACAGCCTTAGTCATATCGCAGATGAAGCGCAGTTATGGCATATATATTACTAGAATTTCCTTGTTATCTATCAGTCGAGTCGCACACATACACACATTCCTACAATGAATGCAAGTATGGCAGTGTATATATATATATATATATATATATATGATACAGAGAGAGATAGATAGATAGATGGTAGTTATTTGTAAATTTTTAACTTGTAACTCTTAGAAAACGCCAATTATCTTAGGTCAACTTAACTATAAAGTATATCACATATTCGTGATTATCTCAGATGTAGCGCAATATATGGCAAATAAATAAATAAATACATAATTGATACGTAAAATTCTACAAATAAGTCACATTTCTCTCAGTAAACATTATCTATCAGACAGTTCACACTCGTACATTCTTACATACAATGAATGATATGAATGTATGTACAATATAAAATGAAGGGAAATACACAAGTACTCAAGATACACGCACACAACTAATTTAGGGTGCAAATTAAAACAAGATTAAGAGGATGACTGACTAGAAAAATCTATTGTAATATTGCAACCCCTCAAATGCTCCACCACTAGCCCCCTGAAGCGAGAAAGAGAGGACGCATTCCTTATGCAGGGTGGCAGTCTGTTCCACACTTGAGCGCCTTGAAAGATCTAATTCCCGTCTCGGTCCGTATACGACGAAAAGAAATCTCTTTAGGTTTACCCCTGACCGGCCAATCGGATGCATCAGGAGAGAACAGATCGGTGCGAAACTCCGGCTTACGCAGTCGTAAATCTTGTAGATCTGCAAATGCATAAAATATTCCCTCCAACTGTCTTCTTCCATCCAGCCCAATCGGATCCTGGAGGGGGTGATATGATCATCCCACTTAGCCGCAGTCACATACTGCACACAGGAATTCTGTGAGCGTTGTCGCCTTGTACCTAACTCAAGGGATGCATCTAAGTAAACAATAGAACAATAATTAAAATGCGGAAAAAATAGTAAACGCATCAGTTTGGCTCCGTCGTTTACTGACGGAAAAAACGTAAACTATATAAAACCTGGTTAATTGTTTTGCAGAACAATTCAAGACGAAGGTGTCGATGCATCTGTTTCATCTTGTAGGTCGCGGTGGAGTTCGTGGTGGCTGTTTGATTAAACGGCGCATGCCGTACAGTGTTCCGCTGCGCATCCGTGTGGGCGCCTTTCGCCGTCTCCGCTACTACAGGCGATGATGAGTGCGTAGACGGGAGAGTACTTTCTGGATTTAGTCCGGCGGTGTAGAGGGCAGTCCGCTTTACCCCACTGGCTTGACTGGTGGAGCGGCGAAGCGGGAGAATAGCGCTCTCTCATCCCACTGGTGTTGTTTCTCTGTCTCTGTCTGTCTGTCTCTCTCTCTCTCTCTCTCTCTCTCTCTCTCTCTCTCTCTCTCTTAGATAAGGAGGGGCACTTCACGCGCATTCGCACGATGCGCGCTTCGGCGGCACACAGGCTTGACGCGTGTGTGTATGTGCCACGCGCGACGCTGTCGTCGGGATGACAATGCAGCCCACATTTTTTGCATTTTACCAGCGCTCTGACACATTTCCTCAGCTGTGCACAGACACAGCAGCTCCCGACTTCCATAAATGCGGAATGGTGCTATAGATGAAGGTGGATAGATTGCGGACCGCTATCGATATATAGTGGTGTGTGTCCGTACGCACAATGGGCGGAAGAATTTGCGCCATATGATTACACCGATGAAATACATATGAACACTACATTGTCACTTACCTATGTGTGCGCTGCTCATCCAAGCCGTCTTTCAGGCACGAAAAGAAATAATTCGCAAATGGCACTCTTTGGTTCCTTATAGAAGCCACGCAGTTAATGCTCCGGTTGCATGGAGCCTGCAGGAGTCCCCGTGCCTCTGTATAATATATAGACTCCACATCCATTATTAATACTGCTAAATGCAATTTAAGTAGGGAGCTCAACGGTAAACGCCTGTCAATACTTACCGAGGGAGAGAGAGAGAAAGAGAGAGAGAGGGAGTTTTTAGATTTTAAAATACTTTATTTAAACATCGTTTGTGCGAGTAGTCTCTTGCGGCAAATTTTCCACCGAAAACATATTTTTGCGCCCACTCGTGATTTTTAGCTGCGAACACTGGGGCTAGCCATCGCTACGTTCAGTTTTGTTTATGGTGACGAAATAGAACTTGTAAAATAATCATGCGACATCTTGAATTTTTTTTAAATACAAAACAAACCATATTGCTGCCTTTGGTCATTTTTAATTTTATAAAGACTTGAGGTAGTATATAAGAACTGTATTCTATCCATTGTCAAAGTCTTAGCCTAGTATGTTGATTATTCTCAATTTAGATTTGAAAATCGAAACAACGGAAAAGTTGATACTTTCTCTGACTTTCATAATCCGGGATATAGTTCCTGGCTAAATCTGTATTTCTCAAATCTAAGCTGGAAAATAATGCTAGTTACTATGACGCCTGCCGCAGCGGGCGAGCGCTCGCCCCCACCAAGCGCCCGGTCCTTCAGAGCAGGGGAATCCCCGCCGCGCCGCGGTCGCCGGCTTCGGTCCAGAGCCGGGGCACCGTCACGGAGCTGATCGTTCGGGGATCCCACCGATAACGCCCTAGGGTAACCGAGGTGACCCCGGCGGCGACACGACCGCCTGCAGTCACCAACTCTCCGGCAGCCTCCACAGCGGACCCCCGCTCGACCCCGAATACACACAGGCAGTCCCGCAGCGGCTGCCTCCCCACCCGCGGGTCACCGTCCAGCATCGCCGCAATTCGATGACGGGGAGAGCCCTCTCCCAGCCCCGGGTGCCCATTGTGTCTCCTCGCCGGCCGCGGCCCAGGCCGAGGACGACCCACTGAACTACCACACTCGGGAGCCGGGTAGCAGGCCCGTCTCCCTCGAGTAACATCGAGTCATCCTTCTGTCACCGCGCCGCAAAGGCCAGGCCAGACCTTAACAGAGGTTGCTTGCGGTGCCGCCCTAGCTGAGCACCGCCACCTATCCCCCCAAGCCAGGGGGCTTACCACCTAGCAGAGCAGCCGTACCTCCACAACCGGAGGCCTACTCTCCCCACCCCCCACCTGAACCGACGCTCGCGTCAACCATTTTATATAATTTTCAACAATTATTTCGATTCTCAAATTCGAGCTACCTAACAATTAATGTAGTACATTTTTATACTGAATACATAGATATTGTTAAGCTTAAAAGGACAACATAAGAAGTTTTGATACATAAGATACAAGTTTTGCACGACTGCTCTTTTATTCGGTAGCGATTAATAAAGCTATGTAGATTTCTTTTTATATTGAATTTAATAAGTATTACTCTGTGATATCGCTTAAAATTAATTTCAAATTCTAGTAAAATTGTTTGAACTATTTAAATCGTTTATGTATTCATAATAATTATTAATAAATTAATAAATTTAGATCTGTATATTGAAATATAGTTAGGAATTAGTTGTCAATAAACAAGTATTAAAATCAGTTATGAATTTTATTTAATCACTTTCAATATAATATCAAAATACATATAATAATATAGTTTAAAATTCTAGGAATTTAGTATCAGCATCACAAGACGGAAAGTTAATTGTTTGGGATAGTTATACAACGAATAAAGTTCATGCTATCCCTCTACGCTCCTCGTGGGTAATGACATGTGCATATGCACCCAGCGGCAGCTATGTAGCTTGCGGTGGACTAGATAATATTTGCTCTATTTACAGTCTCAAAACTAGAGAGGGTAATGTGCGTGTAAGCAGAGAATTACCAGGACATACGGGATATTTGTCTTGTTGCCGATTTCTCGATGACAATCAAATTGTTACCAGTTCTGGCGATATGTCATGGTAAAAAGGTTTTTGAATACATTAATAATTTTTTATCCTATAATATATAAAATTCGTACTTACCTGTTGTTTTTTTTTCATTTTTAAAATAAAAGGTTACAGGAAATAAGGGTGTGAAATTAAATTTAACACTTGCATATTTTTACAAAGGTAACTATTAATAACGCATCTTAGGACATGTACTTGGATTCCATTATTAGCACGTGCTGTACCCCTGAGTCCCATTTTCCATCCACCCCAATTTACTTTTGCTAATAGATTCATTAACGACAATAAACAATTAACTAACAAAGTAATTGTTACGTCCTGTGTAACGGTTCATTATTTTTAATTAATATATAGATATATCTATTATAAGAGAAACTCACAGACAAACCGAGCGCCGATATCGCCCGCTGCGTTTATACCGGGCCGGTGCACATGCACCGCCGAGTCCTTTGTTCACACTCCGAAGCAGGCCCAAATAACGGCCTTACATAAGTACATTATTTTCAAAAACCTTTCTCTTTGCCATAGATGTTCTATTATATAAAAACCATATATACAGTTTAACAGAGAATAATTTTCCCTTTCCGAAAAGATCTCACACGCGATAGAAAAATGTAATATAAAATAAGTGTAAAAACTAAAGAAACACTAATAATAGTCCATTCCGCGCCATTCAAAAACGAGATTACTCTATTAAAAGAAAAACAAACCAATACGCAAATCATGTAATGACCAGTGCCTCCGATCATAATAATCCATAACATTAAAGAACCCAAAGGAGATTTCCCTCAAAACCACCACCCTTCACATGCAGTAGACGGCATCCATGCCTCCCTCACCACTGCCTCTTTTCTCTCCATCACGCCCACTGTTAAGAGAATATCCTCAAGGGCCCGGCGCCTATTTCCCATATGCTCTTTCTCTCTTACTACCGACTTCAAATGTAAATGCATCTTGTGCAGCCTCCATTGCGCCGGGGAATCGGCGGCTAGGACCTAGCGGAGTGAAACTCACGTCTTGATTCGTCCCCGCTTGCGACTGTTCCGAGAAACCTGCGGCGCAGCTAATTTTCAGCGGCGACTAGCCCTATAAAAGCCATTGCATAACCCATGAAAAATCAGAAGGCTCCGTTCTCTTGACCGGTATTGCTTCTCAAGAAGAAGTTATTGGGAAAAGGACCTTCTCGTCGACTTAATACGGGAAAGTAGGCCTCTGGCTTTGAACCATATTGAGTTAGTTG
Source organism: Sycophaga agraensis (assembly GCA_018906755.1). Classification (NCBI taxonomy): domain Eukaryota; kingdom Metazoa; phylum Arthropoda; class Insecta; order Hymenoptera; family Pteromalidae; genus Sycophaga; species Sycophaga agraensis. Next base: position 66,224 of record JACCIE010000120.1, on the reverse strand, counting down.
TACACCTCATCGACTTAATAAAGGACAGTAGGCTTTTAAGCATATTAGGTCCACCGTACAATAGCTGGCTTGATACGGAATAGTAGGTGTACAGCCGTGCGTGGGTGCCGGCTGGTCTCGAGAAGAAGAGAGAGAGAGACTCTATGAGTCCGCGGCGTCGGTGACCACGCCGCGGTCTCTTTACTGTAACAGCGAGTCACACGCGTATTCGCTACGGTTTCGAGAGGGCGCGCGCGCGTGTCGGCGCCCTCCGTGCAGTTCAGTTCAGCTTTGGCGTGCTTGGAAGCAGCACGCATTAAAGGCCGCCAACCGCTGTTTTTGCCCTTTTTACCTCGTCCGAACCTCGAAAGGAAGTCTCCGACAGCCGTCACCGAAGGGAGCTTGAGATCTCCGTCGACGGGTTGCCAGAGATTTACCGCGCTCGCGACCGGGCTCCGGTATCGGCGCGTTCGCGCGAATTCGCCGCGGGCCGATCGACGCGCGGCCTTTTCTACCGCAAGTAAGTTGCCCTGCGAGGGCGTATTACTGTCGCGCTTCAAGCGCCCTATCCCTTTTTCTTTGTATTTTTCAGGGGAGGTTTTTTCCGTCTACGGACGGTTTTTCCTCCCCTAACGAGCCAAATACATCGTTTATTGGGCTCAATTGTGTATAATTTATTTTTCCTCTTCCTTTCCATCTCCTTAACCTGAATAGCGGGAGTTTAGCCAGAGGCTAAGCTGCCCGACCGTACATTTTGGTGCCTCCTGTGAGGTCGCCTCGCGACTCTCACTATTTCTTTACTTTTTTCTTTCTCTCTCTCTCTCTCTCTCTCGTTTGCCTCGTGGGAGTCTCCGGACACCGGCGGGTCCCGTAGAGAAAACCCGGGGCTGGTTCGTCGCGCGCGCGATCGGCCCCCGCGCTGCGGCGGACGCGGGTGGAGGTGATCTAACGATATCTCCCCCGCCGGTTTCGGGATTTCCTCCCGTTCAGTGGAAGTGGTGAGGTTCAACCTCGGAGGCCGTGCGTCCTTCCGCTGGGGACGCCTTGCGGAGGACCGGCGAGCCACGGCGTTCCCTTGAAGGGTGCTGGGGGAACCAGGACGTCGTGGCTGCTTTCCCGGCGGTGCGTGTGCCGAGCGCCGCTGGGTTCCATGCCTGCTCTGACGAGGCCGCCGGCTCACAGGGAGGTTTGTCTGCCATCGTCTCCGGCCTCATCCATCATCGTCTGCAGCTCCACCACTGAGGCCAAAGCTAAGTGGTTTTTTGTTTGTTTGGTCATTCGACCATTTTCGCATTTTATTTCCCTTAAAAAGAGGTCTGCCTCCTCATCGGTCGCGTATTATTTTCTCGCGAGTGCCCCTCCCCAGTGTTTTGTATCCTCCGTTTAATCGCCCGCGTACGTCATTATTAAAATCACGCGCCGACCCCTTCAATATTTATTAACCTCAAGTGCGTGGGAGGTCCTTCCGGCCGACCACGTGTTCATTTTTAGGTTAGATTAAATCCAAGCACGTGGTCATTTTTAGGTTAGATTAAATCAGAGCACGTGGTCATTTTTAGGTTAGATTAAATCCGAGCACGTGGTCATTTTTAGGTTAGAGTAAAACCCACGTGGCGAGCGCGCATATTTCCATTTCCGACCGTTAGGCGGCGCGACGTGCGGACCACGTGGCGAGCGCGCTAGTTCAAATTTCCGGCGGCGCGGCGCGCGGATCGGCTCCGTCAGTAACACTCGCGTGGCGCGTGCGCAGTCCGACTTTTAGACAGCGCGACGCGCAAGCCGGCCGTTAGGCGGCGTGGCGCGCGGATCGGCGGTATCGGTAACGCACCGCGTGGCGCGCGGATCGACTTCGTCGATACTGCACCACTTGGCGCATGCGTAATTAAGGCTAGGCGGTGCGACTCTGTCCGCTCGGCGGCGTGACGTGCGTTTTACACTTGTGCATACGAGCACATCATTTTGCGCCAGTATCGTCGACTAGTAAGACGACGACCGTATTTAATTTAGAAATTGCCCCTTGCGTCGACGATTAAATTCGTCGACATACCATTTGGCGTCGACAGCGATCTTCGCGTCGATAGGTGTTCGCGGCAATCCCACCGCTGCACCAACCTTTAATTCCGTGTAAATTCGGATTAGTGCTGCTCGCGGTCATACAAATTTATTTATTAATTTTTTTGACAAATACGAGGCCTTCATAAATTTAGTTCGAGGGGGTGGCGGCCATCCTCATTCCCGGGATTGTGCTCGGCCATCGCGGGGGCGCAAGTATCCATTTAGCAAATTGCCTCGGTCGTTTACTTTATTTGCACTTGTTCGCGTTTGTTTATTTTTTTTTAGAATCTTGCTTGCGCCCAATTTAGAATCACTTAAATTCTAGCTGCAATCCCAGATTGGTGACCTCGAGTCACCAGTCCTGTAGCTAGCCCTATCAGCCATGGCTCGCCAGGAAGCGAGAATTCGCGCTATTTGCCAGAAGTTCACCGCAGTAAAGGAGCACATCGAGCCCCTTTACAGCGGACTTCTCGCGGGTCAATTGACCCATGCCAACGCCCAGTCCCGCTTGGACCGGGCCACAACGCTCCTCTATGCTTACGAGGAGCTCCACGATGAGCTCGCGCTGTTGCGGCCAGATCACGAGAATCTGGCCCTATTAAACGAAGTGCGCGATCATTATTACGAGGCGATCGCACTCGTAAAGGATTTGGTGGTCGCAAATGCGACTACCTCCGATGACACCCCCGTGCGGGTATTTGGTAATTCCACCCTTGCAGAGACCCAGCGTGCGCTTAATCTCCCTAATGCCAAGCTCCCACGTTTTTCGGGAGATTCGAGCCAATGGCTAAGCTACAAAGGTAGCTTCCTTTCAATGATCGACTCTCGATCCGATATCGATGATGTCGTGAAATTGACGTATCTGCGAAACTCCTTAGACGGAGATGCGAGCCGGCACATCGGCCATCTCAGTATTACGGCCGCGAACTATCGAAAGGCCTGGGACATCATCGTCTCAGCCTACGAGAAGAAGCGCGAACTCGCGACCAACCACCTCGACGCTCTTAGGAGTCTCGGCGCGCGAGTCCGACACGGGTCGAAGGAGCTCTCGGCGCTCCAATTTGACACGATTCAGCATCTCGAAATGCTGAAGCTCCTAGATATCCATCCGGGCGAGGATATCATCATCAACATCCTGGAGCAAGCGCTTCCGCCCGAATTAAGCAAGGTCTGGGACAAACAGACCGGCTTCAAGCGCATGCCGAGCTTGGAGGAATTTTACGCCTTCATCTCCGAGTCGGTCTGTTGTCTAAAAAAGACCGAAGAAAAGAACAGAGCTGGTGAGGTCACCAAACGAAAGGCCACCGATAAGGTCAGCGGACCTGCGAAATCCCGTCGCGGCGAGGGCACAGCGCGCGTTTTGGTGACTTCGTCGGCTCCCTCTCGCATCTGCTCCGCTTGCCAACAATCTGGCCACCCCCTTTATCGCTGCGAAGCCTTTCGAGCGATGGGTGTTCAGGAGCGATGGGAGATTGTGAAAGCCATGAAGGTTTGTCACAATTGCCTCGTCTTTCACGAGGGCAATTGCACCTTCAGAGCTTGCCGCACTTGCTCAAAGAAGCATAACAGCCTGCTTCATCCGGCAGGACCACAACATCGGTCCAGCCGAAATCCAAAACGCTCGGGCGGGAGGACCACCATCGCTGAAAATTCAGCACCTCCGCCAGCATGACTAGCTCGATCAGAGCTCGTCCTATCCGCTATCACGAATCCTTCCCAATTGATGATGAGCGCGGTGGTGAAGGTAAAATCTCTGTCAGATGGTTTTCTGACAGCGCGTGTCTTATTGGACACGTGCGCCACTGCCCACTTCATGACGGAGGAATTCGCGCGGAAATTAAAAAATCCCATGCGCGCATGCGAAACGGTGATAGGAGCAATCGACTCAATGGCTACAACCTCTCGTAGCCTGATCGATGCGACTATTCACTCTTTGCATAGCGATTACGAGAAGTCGTTGACGTTTTTGACGGTCCCCAAGATCACGGGATCAGTTCCGGACGAACCATTCCCACGGGAGCGTATTTATATACCCCCGAATCTAAAACTCGCGGATCCGCAGTTCCATCTTCCGCGAAGTGTCGATATGCTGATTGGAGCGGGTGCGACGGCATCCTTATTCTCCATCGGTCAGATCGACCTTTCCCGCGAGAATTGCGACCTTTTCCTGCAGAAGACGCGGTTGGGGTGGGTTGTAGTCGGCGGATTGCCAGACTCTTCCCAAAATTCCACTGCGTCCTGCCACTTATCGAACTTGACACAACAGCTAGCCGAATTTTGGGTAATCGAGGAGGCCCATGGTGATCGGGTCAATTCGGTCGATACCTCCCAAATCGAGCTGTTCTACCGGAACACAACGACGCGCACGCAAGACGGTCGCTATGTAGTTAGGCTCCCTTTCAAAACAGAGGAGCGTGAACTCGGCGACTCGCGAGCGCAAGCATATAAGCGCTTCATCACGACACAGCGAAAGCTTCGAGCCAATAAATCCCTCGAGACAGAATACGGCAAGGTAATGCGCGAGTACCTTGACCTAGGACACATGACGGTGGTGGAGGATGAGAGCGACGACGGCTATTATCTCCCTCACCACGCAGTCATGAAGTCGTCGAGCGCGACGACTAAGCTCCGTGTCGTGTTCGATGCCTCCGCCAAATCTAGTAAGGGGACTTCACTGAACCAAAACCTGCTAGTAGGCCCTACGATCCAGGACAAGCTCTTCGAGCACCTACTACGCTTCCGGACATACACTTACGTCATGACTGCCGACATAGAGAAGATGTACCGGCAGATTCTCTTACATCCAGATGACAGAAAGTACCAGAGACTTTTCTGGTACCATAACGGACAGACGAAGACGTATCAACTCAACACCGTGACTTTTGGCGTGTCTTCGGCCCCTTACCTCGCCATTCGGACATTGCAACAGCTCGCGGACGACGAAGGGTCACAGTTCCCGCTCGCGGCTCAGGTACTCAAGAGAGACCTATACGTCGACGACCTCTTGACTGGCGCGAATGACGTACGACGATTGAAACAAATCAGGGACGAGACAATCGCTCTACTAAAGCGCGGTGGCTTCAACATCAGGCAATGTGCATCGAACCACGGACCAGTGATTCGCGACAACGAAATTCGCGAATTAGGCGTTGAGCACGCGGTCAACGAGAACGTTGTGCTCAAAACCTTAGGTACGGCGTGGAATTCGAAGGAGGACACGATCCTCTACCGCGTCTTAGAGTTCGATCCCCAGGAGAGAATCACAAAGAGGTCGATTCTCTCTAGGATCTCGAAAATCTTTGACCCTCTGGGGTTACTAGGTCCAGTCACCCTGCACGCGAGGGCCTTCATGCAGGAGTGCTGGAAAACAAAGGTCAGTTGGGACGAATCCGTTCCCCTAGCGCTTCACACAGCCTGGTCTCGATTCGCAGGTCAGCTGGCCCTCTTGCGCGAGATTTCCGTCGATCGAAAATTGCTCGTTCGCAATCCCGTGCGGATTGAGATCCATGGCTTCTGCGATGCAAGCAAGGTAGGCTACGGGGCTTGCTTGTACATCCGATCTTTCGCACGAAACGGACCGATTCGCGTTCAATTGGCGTGCGCGAAATCCCGAGTCGCTCCCATTAAGGAGATGACTATACCGCGACTGGAATTGAGTGCTGCCCTCACCCTCGCGCGTTTGTACCGCGATTCCATCTCCGTATTGGACTTCAAGATCGATGAGATCGTTTTTTGGTCGGATTCGATGATCGTGCTGCACTGGCTGAGGAAAGCTCCCGGTGAGCTTAAGGTTTTCGAGTCAAATCGCGTTTCCGAGATCCAAGGTCTGACAGAAGGCCGTGAATGGCGGCATGTCAGGACAGCGGACAACCCGGCCGATGCGCTCTCCAGGGGACAACTCCCCGCAGAGCTCGTGAACAATAGAACATGGTTCGCGGGACCATCTTGGTTATCTCAGCCAGCGAGCGCATGGCCAAGTCAACCGGAACTTGCGCCCATGCCGCTCCCGGGAGTAAAGTCGAAAATTTGTCTAATCACCGAAATTAGGGGTGATTCGCCCCTCACTCGCTTTTCTTCCTATTCTCGGATGGTGCGTGTTGTTGCACTGTGCTTAAGATTTGGTGCACGGGCGCGCCGAGAAGACGGTCCACGCGATTCGTTGACTGTCGAGGAATTGAGAGAAGCTGAGGTGCGGATCATCAAGATCATCCAGAAGGAACAGTATAGCAACGAGATCGCGCTTATATCGCTCGAAAACCCAATTAAACAGGGTCGTTTGGCTGCACTCAATCCCGTCTTAGATGTTCGCGGACTCCTTTGCGTAGGTGGCAGACTAAGCCACTCGAATATGCCTAGCGAGGCAAAATACCCGATCATCTTACCGTCCAAGCATCACGTGACAGATCTGTTGATCTCTGATGCTCACGAGCGCAATTTCCATGCCGGAATTCAAAGCACCCTTTATGCTTTGTGGCACCGCTTCTGGTTGAACGACGGCAAAAACCAGGTGCGGCGGATCATTAGGCGATGCACGCGGTGCATTCGGTTTAAACCTCGGACCGTACAGGTCAAAATGGCCGACTTACCCGACGCGAGAGTCCGCGAGGCTCCGGCGTTCGAGCGTACAGGTGTGGACTACTTCGGTCCTATCCTGATTAAGGAGAAGAAGGTCCGTAATAGGTCAAGCGTGAAGGCCTACGGTTGCGTCTTTGTGTGTATGGCTACGAAGGCCGTACACATCGAAGTAGTCAGCGATCTGACTACCGAAGGATTTCTCGGTGCCTTGCGCCGGTTCATGGGTCGCCGAGGCATCCCCTCGGATATCTATTCGGATAACGGAACGAATTTCGTCGGAGCCAATAATCAGCTCAAGGAGCTGTTCGCGCTGTTCGTTTCCGATTCGTTCAAGCAAACCGTCTCGTCTTTTGCTCTTGAACGAAAGATCAATTGGCACTTTAGCCCTCCCCTCTCTCCGCATTTTGGCGGATTATGGGAGGCCGCCGTGAAGTCGTTCAAGCACCATTTCCGGCGTGTCGTGAAAAACCAGCTACTCACGTTCGAAGAGTTTAATACGCTGGCCGTCGAGATCGAGGCGATATTAAATTCGCGACCGCTCTGTCCGATTTCATCCGATCCGAACGATCCCCTCGCGATAACACCCGCGCATTTATTAGTAGGCAGACCCCTTAATATGTTGCCAGAGTCAAACTTGCTCCCTATTTCAGAGAGCCGTCTTTCTTCATGGCGGTTCATCACCCGGGCGAGGCAAGATTTCTGGAGGCGCTGGCAACTCGATTATCTCAGCGAGCTGCAGCGGCGACAGAGGTGGTTGGATACCACCTTTCAACTCAAGGTCGATGACGTCGTGATCATCATCGACAAAAATCAACCCTGTATGCAGTGGAAACTGGGCAGGGTTTCTGAGGTTCATCCCGGAGACGATGGCGAGGTGCGGGTTGTATCGGTCCAGACCGGTCACGGCAGCCTCAAGCGTAATGTCACGCAATTGTGTCCGCTTCCCCGCATCAGCGAGTATCGAGTCCACTGATAAGGACGCGCAGGAAGTGCAGTGTCAGTGGAACTTGACGTTGTGCGGTGTGTGTTTATGTTGCTCGCTCCCCTCTCGCAACGGGGGGAGTATGTACAGCCGTGCGTGGGTGCCGGCTGGTCTCGAGAAGAAGAGAGAGAGAGACTCTATGAGTCCGCGGCGTCGGTGACCACGCCGCGGTCTCTTTACTGTAACAGCGAGTCACACGCGTATTCGCTACGGTTTCGAGAGGGCGCGCGCGCGTGTCGGCGCCCTCCGTGCAGTTCAGTTCAGCTTTGGCGTGCTTGGAAGCAGCACGCATTAAAGGCCGCCAACCGCTGTTTTTGCCCTTTTTACCTCGTCCGAACCTCGAAAGGAAGTCTCCGACAGCCGTCACCGAAGGGAGCTTGAGATCTCCGTCGACGGGTTGCCAGAGATTTACCGCGCTCGCGACCGGGCTCCGGTATCGGCGCGTTCGCGCGAATTCGCCGCGGGCCGATCGACGCGCGGCCTTTTCTACCGCAAGTAAGTTGCCCTGCGAGGGCGTATTACTGTCGCGCTTCAAGCGCCCTATCCCTTTTTCTTTGTATTTTTCAGGGGAGGTTTTTTCCGTCTACGGACGGTTTTTCCTCCCCTAACGAGCCAAATACATCGTTTATTGGGCTCAATTGTGTATAATTTATTTTTCCTCTCCCTTTCCATCTCCTTAACCTGAATAGCGGGAGTTTAGCCAGAGGCTAAGCTGCCCGACCGTACAGTAGGCCTCTGGCTTTGAACCATATCGAGTTAGTTGTACACCTCGTTATCTTAATAAGGGACAGTAGGCCTCTAGCTTTAAACCATATCAAGTTAGATGTGCACCATCTGATTTGATACGGGACAGTAGGTCTTAAACCATATCAAATCAACCGTTTATCCGAATAACATCTTAGTCCCTGTTCTTCCAAAAAACAGACAAGCCATAATTCGTGTATCCATCGTACGGATAAAATCCAAAGTAAAGGCTAGACTATTCTATTATGTCAATACTTGCTATTTCTATCTTTCAATACGAATTGCGAACTAAGAAATTATATTGAACTTGTAACGAACTGTAATGTAATGATGCGTAGCGCCAACCGTCGTATGCAATTTATTAAGACCGCAAATCAGTGTTAAAATTTTATAAACTATGTTATTAAAATTCAATAAACTAAATTTCAGATTATTCCCACTTTTTCTTCATTCAGAACACCTATTATGCAAGCTGAAAAGCTTTTCCGGTTAAATAAAGAGAGCAATGTCTTGGGGAAATCCATAGGCCCTCATCTTGGAGATAATCTCGGTAAGCTACCCCGAGAAAAGTGGTTACGTCCTTTCGGCCCCGTTCCCAGGCTATTGGGCGCAAGCCTAGGCCTAAAAATCGGTAAAAGCAGCACTCAGTCTTCTACTGAATTGCGAGCAACTGTGTCGCATCTTCTAGAGAAACATTTTTATTTCGGTGCAGAATTCTTGCCTAAAAAGAATATAAAATCAACTAAACCTGATCTGATTGACGACAGGATAACTAGTGAACTCCGGCTTTACGTTTTCGTTTGTAGCAGAAAACCGTTTCAAACCAGTATTGCGCATAATTTCAACAGTTTTCGACTGCTTCACAAACCAAACGTTGAAATAATTCACACTAAGGTAAGACATTGTTATTTTCCTCTCCTTCTAACATAGAAACAACAAAAAGCAATTTCATTTAATGAATAATCGAATCGATCAAACCATAAAAATTCAACTACAATACAACATAATTATTGTTTGTGTTTACAAAAAAAATTTTTATTTAATTATTACTAAATAAATACTATTTATGCTAACCTCTATTCCCAAATAATATTTATCTTTCTACTGAGAAACATTACTAAATCTTCACTAAAATTTGATATAGTTTAACATTCTAGTTTTATAAAAAATAGTTCTAGTTCTGTAAATAACTATTAATATAATATTATTCGTAATTTCTATTCAGGGATATTTTTTTTACTTTCAACATCAATGAATCCACACAATTTTATTTTCTTATTTTCAGATAGCGAATAGGATTGCGGTCAGTATGCCTAAACTTTAAGTGAAAAGGTAAATTAATGATTTGTTTACAATTTAATATGCATGTAACTAAATAATTTATTATAAATTTTCTATTTTCTAATACTGACTGTTTTCAACACCAGGTGAGACAACAATGATCTGACCAGATCTTGACATAAGTGTAAATATCTATTTTAATTACTTCATTAATTTATATTTCAGATTATCGATTATAATTATATGTTTTCAAGGGACTAGGACATCGCCACACGACGTAAAGTATAATCTTTTTTGCAATCTCTTGCTATAGCTAGCGATTCCTTTGCGCATTTCCTTTCATTTTTTTAGTACAAAGCGTTAATTTTTCATCTATTAATTTTAAATCTTATAAGATTTAAAAAAGTAGAATCAGTTGATTTAGCGAGAATTCATGCTTTGTGAAATGTACATTTGAATTGCAATAGCACTGATATTAATGCTCTGAGAGTTGTTCCATTTTCGGTTCACACTAAGTACATATTGTCATGAAGTTTCTGAGCGAATATTGCACGCAACGCGCTTGAGTCAAAATAAACAATTAGCTCGAGGCTTGGTAGCAGCGCAAATTAAGGAGGTCAAGGGGCAATCGGCGCCGAAGCAATCGAAGCAATGCCAAGTTTCCAATAATCGCTGATGATTGACAAGTCTACAGGGTGTCTGACAGTCTGGTGCGGTCTTCGCAACAGTAATAAGCTCGGATCATCCCTTGTACCGCCCCACATCCCGTGTTCTCGCGCCGCGAGGCCAGTGCAAGTGCGCCCGAGAGCAAACCAAAGAAGCGAGAGTAGGAAGTCTAGACGGTCACAGGGCGATCCAGTAATTTTTCGAAACTAAGGATTCCATTCTGCCTCATGCCATATTCAATGTCTCGCAATTATGTTAAAGAAGAAATTTTAGTGCTGTAGGGCAGTATTAAAAAGGTATATGGCAGAACAGTAGGCTTAATTTGTTTTTTTGTGATTTTATGAAGACTAGAAGCAGCATATCAGTAAAATATTCATTATTCTCAATTTAGTTTTGAAAATCGGAATGTCGGTATGGTACACTATCTGACTTCGAAGACCCCTTAACCTGCGTTAACAATGTTATTAACTTCCGCGGTATTTTCGAAAACACAAAGAATAAAATATCTTAAATTATTAAATATTATAATACGAGCATAAGTAGTCAACACTTCGTAAATATTTACATAATTATTACATAATCATTTAAGATAATAGAGGAAAGGTATAGAAAACGACATAGGACAAACAAAAAATACAGTGATTCGACTAAGCCTTTCGAAGAAACAGTTCTTGGAATAAGTGACCGAAGAAGAAAGAATTATTAAAAGGCAGTAACTAATCAAATATACAAATAGTTAAAAATCAGTCTTATGGGCCGGATGTACGAATTAAAAAATTCGGTAAAGGAAGATGTTATGGACAGGAAGGCAGCGGTGGCTTAAGTTGTCAATGTACAAAAGTCCTGGTTATTCGTTTCATTATTTTATTCTTAACTACAGTTATGCGTAGGTACTACTAATTAGCTTGAAGGCTAAAGGCGAAGTGAAGTACCGCGTCGCCTTCTTTAGGCGCTCGACTCATCTTCTCCCTCCAAGCGGCTCCCAAGTTTTCCCTCTCTACTCATTGCCACCTTCCTCAGCCTCGCAAGGAAACCGAACAGCCACAGGTGACCTCACGGTCACCCTGTGCTGGAGACCTGCATTTCTCGGGATTGCTCCCGCGTGAGGCCTAACAGCCTCGGGCCATCCTGGACAGCCCGAGCTGGAGGTGTACAGCCGCGTCTTCACCCTGGTGAAACCCGCGCTGGACGAGGACCGAGATGCAGATGTAATGGTTCTTTCTCATTCCAATTTCTTCCCATCCAGAGAGGTCAATGACCCGAGCGTCTACATACCTTTTGGCGGATTTCTGGGAATCAGTAGCCTTTGAGCTTAGGCTTTACAATAATATATATAGTTCGCTCGCTTTTTGGCCGTATTAAAGGGCGATAGTTTATTGTATTTAAATCGCCTTACATCATTTAATTAATTATTACGTTACATTTTCTCGCGCTTATAGATAATAAATTTCGCGCATATCGCAGTCTCAAACAGAAGACTTAGAGAAAGATAGCAAAAATCTGTAAATCATTTACATAGAAGCCATACGCAACATACAACATGATTAGGACAATTTTGGCCAGAGGGTACTACATGCCCTCCACCGGTGAAGCTCCTGGTGCAGGTATCGAGTTACTAAACACTTCAACAAACTGAAACACTTTTATCATATGCAGTAAGTACCTGAAACAGTGATGGATACCACCAAACTAGTTTATATATGTATTTCAAGTCTCTTTACTATTACGATACCTTTGTGGGCACTCACAAAATTTCAAGTACAGCGACTAATCGTAGTAAGCCAGATCTCTACTTATGATCGACTTTATGATAGTTGCAGATGGAAAAGTCCAATTTCTCGGAAATTTATAAGCATGCGCAATTAACACGGTACACATGTAGTAACTATGAAATTACTGTTAAAAACAAACTATTATTAATAACTTTTGTATAATAATATTTTTACAATAATAAAAAATTCTAACAATTTTATGACTGTTTAAAAAAATTAAATTTTTCTTTTTTAGCAATATTTTATTTTACCTTTAATTATGTAATTTCTGTCGAAAATAACATTAAATAATTACTTTTGTATTATTAATAATATTTTTACAGCAATATACAAATAATAGAGCATGATATATTAATGAATGAATAATTATTAATTGAATTTAAATATTTATATTTATTTAAATATTTTTAGGAATTTATTGGTTATTTTAAATGAGATATTTTTATGAAATTTTATACAGTCATAAGATCGAATATATTGATTTTAACGCCCTCTTTTCTAAAATTATTTTAATTAGTGGAATGTGAAAGGAGGTTGTCCGATCCTAAAATTAAGAAGTTGATTTTGTTTTGTTAGTGTAGATTAGGTGAAGAGTCCAACTAATAATTAAATAAGGTATGTGGGCCGTTAAATTTAATAAATTTGATAATTATTGTTAATCTTGGATTATTGGTGAGTTTGTAATTTTATTTTATAACATGATGCTTATTCCCCGAGGCTGACCAGCTTCAGCACCAATTACTTATTCGGTCGTGTCCACTTACCTTCTCGCAGGTTCGTGGTCTCCTCGAAGAAGACCCAGTCTGGCCAGAGCGGGCGGCTAGCCTCACGGCGGTCGACGCATCAGAGGATCGCGGAGGGAGAGGTGGGCTCAATTATTAAACACTCGGAACTCGGGGAATAACAATATTATTCATGCCGGGACACGCACTTCCGCCGGTACGCTCAGCATTTCCTTCTACAATGATGGCGAGGCTGTCTGGAAAGTCGAATGCAGGGTCGTTAGGGCCCTCCCCTCGACCCGGATGGATTGCGGCAGTCCCACAGTTGCCGACAACCAGGGCCAGCAAGGGCCTTTTTGCACGTTGGACAGTCGCCGCCTAATGTACGCCTTAGCAGCTAGGTTCAACGAGGGCTCTTGCGCGGCCCGGGATGCGCTTGGCCGTATGGGGCTTGCAGGACCGCGAGGGTCTTATACCACTAGTCGGCTGTCTCCCAATGAAGAACCACTTATCTCTTGCCTTGGGGTGTCGCTGCCATCTGCTTCGCGCCGCGCAACCGTCATTGCCTGGTGTTCAAATATGTAGAGTTATATAATATATGAATTAGTAATGCAAATAAATGTAATGCAATTATTTTACTTAAATTTTTATTTAAATAAATTTATTTTAATATTAAATTGAATTTAAAGTTGTTCGGATTTACTTTTTAGTTCAAAATTAAACGCATCTAATATTATATTAAAATATATCAATTAGTATGACTATTTATTTATTTATTAAAATAATAATTTTACTGATTTTTAATAAAAGTGTACTTTAATAGAATAAATTAATGCAATAATTATATATTTTTAAAACACAACCGTTGGAAATAAAATATTATATTGTTTTTTATAAAAAAGTGTCTCCTGAAAAGTTTGAATTTTTGGTTTAGTGTAGACTGTTTGTAGAATCGATGAATTGATTTCGAATGAATAAAAGCGTAAAAAATATCTATATTTAATAAAATATAAGAATGACAGAAATTTAAAATCTTCTATGTAACAGTTTTACAATCATAGACATTACTCTTTAGAGTAAGCGTACTGGGATATCTTAGTAGTAAGTGGTAACATTGTGCTTGTTATCATAGGAGTAATTCAAAATACTTTTTTGTTCTCCGGATGCACGCAAAGTTAAATCCTTTTCTGTTCGCGGTACCAACGCTATATTAACTTATTACCTTTCTTCGGCTATGCGCCGTCCTTGTATTTCTTCAAGAGATGGATCGTGGAATATTTAAGGAAATGCGAATTCAGAAAAAGATATAACGTAAAAAATATATTGAAAAAAATCTGGATACCACACGAGCAAATTAAAGCCAACTTCAACGAAAAACCTAAAAAAAATGGAAAAAAATATTTGGAAAAGGGAGGCTTTGTTGTCTTTTTGCAATATGACCTTGGTGGACATAAACAGAATTCTAATAAATCATTTAATAGTCCACTGTGTAAAGCGTGTGTGGTATTTTGAAAGTCATGCAAAGACTAGACATTTCCCAGAAAATAAGCAGATTTTAAACGAAAAATAAATTACGAGTCGCGTTCATGTAGCGGGTACTGTTTGTCTGCAACTATGCAAAAGTCGTCCGTTAGTCTGTATTGCCAAGTCTGCTTGTAGTCGGAACGTACTGGGGCTCCTCCTTTTTCTTTCGCAAGCGTTTGTGCCGACCGCGGTCCGCGATCCACTCCTAATTACTTTAATGAGGCAAATCGGCTTGACACATGAAAACCATATACAATTTATGTGAACCAATAATGAAAATACGAAGAACAATTTCGTTCTGACCTTGACAAATGTTGTCAATGTGAAGGAACACATTCAAAACAACATTCAAAAAGTTTTAGTCGTCGGTCAGACACCTTGGATACCAATGCTAATGTCAACAATATTGCAACTTTGAAGCTTTTTAACTCGAATGATATTTCATAAAAATATATTTAATTATAGTGTTTTGGAAAGCTCTCCAGGTATGCTATAATAATATCGAATAAAAAATAGGGGGTTTCATTTAAAAAATTCGAAGTGACCTCGTCCTGACCTTAACGACGCCTCTCAAGGTCAAACCAATGTTATCTTATACCCCCTCGATGTCATAAAAGTTTTATCTGAAACATTTTTTCCTAAAATGCACTGTTCATGTGATATTTGAGGTAATAAATTAAAATGAGACACCCTGCATATAGTATGGACACTATGATTAATGACCCCCTCATTCCTTTTGTTGCAGTTTGTACTTTCTCAGAGAATGTGACATGAATTGGTTTACGTGCTCGGTGACGTGAATCTTATCGTATCATCGATTTCACGCCACCAGCCTTACTCTTCCTTTTAAGGGATAAGAGCCCCTGCGGTAGGCCATCCTCCAAATCGTACGAGAAAGATACTTCTTCGCTCTTAGTTTTATACCTAATTTTTACAGTACACAAATCCGACGAGCAGTGTTTCGGCGCCGTCTCTACCTGAAGCACTTCAATAATAAGACATTTTATAGAGTAAATTAATATAAAAATTTAAGTTACTAAGTACAACTTTAAAAACATATGGACCCCCTCCTCCCGCCACTTCTCCGCCCCGGCGTCCGATTTAAACTTCGATTTCAGACTATTGATATTGATATGATAATATATTTCAGTATATAAACTATATTCTATAGTAGCATAATTAATTTTAAAAAAATAGAAATGTATAAAATTTAATTGTAATCGATCAATTCATTTTTCTTTTATACTTATTCAACGTATTTTACTGTGTTAATCTGAAACTTGAATAAACTTTCAGCGCATTATGGGATATTGAGACTGGACAACAATGTACATCATTTCTTGGACATACTGGAGATGTTATGTCACTGTCCCTGGCACCAGACATGCGTACTTTTGTTTCCGGTGCTTGCGATGCTAGTGCCAAGCTGTGGGACATACGTGAAGGTTCATGCAAACAAACTTTTCCGGGCCATGAAAGCGATATTAATGCTGTTACAGTATGTATAAATATAAGTTAATTTTATAACTTATATAATTTTAATTAATTTTTATGCTAGAAAATGAATGCATGTAATGAAATATTTTAGTTCATAAAATTGCAATCAATAAAAGCTATTAGTACATTAAGGATAGTAGCTTACAATAATTGAATTGTTTTTAGCACCTCCCTGAAACAGATATATATTTATTATGTATAGATTGTAATCTATTGATTTTAAAAATATGAAATAGGAATATTATTATATAATTTACCTGAATCTGTATTCTATTTAATAGATTTGTAGAGTTGATAAATTTTAAATTTGACGTGGCATCTGAAAAAATAAGTATAATTGATAATTTGTTAAGCATATTTATAAATGGTTTTCGCATCTATTCTTTAGATTTCTAAATCTTAAATTGAATGCGAAAGAAAAGTTAGTTGAATTTAATTTAATTTTTGATACACATTATTGTTAGAAAATATACAATTTATTATTGTTACGAGTTTGTTATTATTGCTGCGGAAATGATTGAGACCAGAAGTTGTTGGATCTAAACTAGAGATTGAATAATATTTAGATGAACCGAGTCTTGGTAGTCTTTTTTAATCACAAGATATTCGTTGTAATAAATTAAAATAATAATTCTAAAATTATAAGAGTTGATAAATATTAAAGAGAGTAATTTTCAGGATCTAGCGCAACAAGAATCAGGAAAATTGGTTAACTAGTAAAAAGTCATTAATAAAATTAGGTTTTGTTATTCAATTATTAGATAAATTCGAAAGTAACTGCATTTAATTAACAAAATATAGTCAATTAAAACTACACTAAAAGGGAAATGGAACTTCACGAGTATACCTCTATGAGATGTTCTATCTTTTTTTGTTTCTTTGTGATAGTTTGTAATACAATATCTAATATATAATGTTTACCTATTGTTTTTCTCTATATGATACTACTATATAGTCTACTATATTTATCGAGATATTAGATTTAATTTAATTTAATTTGAAATTTGAACGTTAAGATTTCACAAACTAGCAAAGTAATTCCTTTTCATTATAACTTTAAAATATTGAATAAGTAGATTGTTATATTTTCCTTATTGTAATTTGTTTTATTTAATTTATAATTTCATCGGTCCCTTGATTAGTGAAATGCAATTGCACATGCGGTATTAGGGTATCTGACGGGAATTGGTTCAAAGAGAGAAGTTAAATATTTTTGTGAATTTTGCTACAACATACTGTTAAAGATTATGTTTATGAAATTGGCATTGTAATGCATTCATTTGTTAAATGTATAAAATTTAATACATCATAATGGCTAAATTATAGTGCAAGTTATTTAAGAGAGTTAAACTATAGAATGTCACTTTTAAAGTTATAACATTAAAATTTTTTAATAAATATGTTATATGTTATTAATAATTATAATGCAATGTTTTCAAAAGTATTGTTTTAATCATTTTATACATTTTTTAGTTTTTTCCAAATGGATTTGCGTTTGCCACTGGTTCGGATGATGCAACTTGCAGGTTATTTGATATTCGAGCTGATCAAGAATTAGCAATGTATAGTCACGATAACATTATCTGTGGTATTACGAGTGTAGCTTTTAGTAAAAGCGGGAGACTACTTCTTGCTGGTTATGATGATTTCAATTGCAATGTTTGGGACTCTATGAAAACAGAGCGAGCTGGTATGTAAACATATTAATAAAATTATAATTTTGTTTTTAATTTAGAACGAGTCTCACTTTTTAACCATTTCGAGATTTATTAGCTTGCATATTTAGTTTTTCAAAATTTCAATCAGATCTCAATTTTTCTTTTATTGAAAATAGCATAGATTTCTCATATTTCTCATAGATGTCTCAATTTAAGTGTTAATTTTAACTTACTTTCAAAAAACTGAAGATATAATGATGTAAGTTTTAGAATAGAGAATAGAGATGAAGAATAAACGATTGCAATTATTAATTATGCTGTTTTTGAAGTGTATAATTGAGCATTTTTTATGCAACTATGTCATGCACCTCAAGCGATATTAACGCTTATTAAATATAATTTAATCTGGAATTAAATATAATATAGTGTATTAATGGTATTTCTTCATATTCTTTACTTCTTCATTTCAAAGGTTTAATTTACTAACGAGCTTGTACCCTGCATATTTCCTGCTCTTAATAACTACGAATAGAGTACCAGATTGCGGACATTATAGTCTGAGATCCTCAGGCTTTGAAACCCGAGTTCATCCACAAACGCCCCTAAAGATCAAAGTCTATCATGAAAGCATTCAAACTAAGCTTTTGCCTAATTATACACTGATAAAATCAGTGGAATGGCACGCAACGTTATTATGACTAAGATTTCTTCATTTTTTGCCGATTTGGTGTGTATTTCCAGACAAACCCGATACAGGCTTTCAAGTCTTGCCTTGTGTTCATTGATTTGACTATTTTTCTCGTCACTATTAAAGCTCAAAATAGTGTTAAATATATATTGTTAAAGTATGAATTTGTAATGACAAATATTTCATATTATTAAAAGATAAATAGTTGGTTTAACAAGCAACAATAAATACAATGACCATTTATAAAATATTTCTCTACAGCGGACTAAGCTCGACTAACTATAGAATATAAGTACAGCATGATCGACTTTCACAATATAAATATGCATATAACCGAGCATATAATATGTAATTATATAGGTAGATATCCAAAAAGTAACGAAACATCCAAAAAAAATTCCAGCTTAAAATATTTTTATAAATACTGAAGGTCACTCTTGTAGTGAAATTCAATGAGAAATTCAATGGTAATTTCCGATTTAACGTTGAGCTCGACCTTAAAGGTCATTTCAGTCATTTTTTTCAAATAAGATCCTCTCTATTGAAAACGGCAATCGAAAGATCACGAAATAGAAAAGAATTAAAAGAGCAAAAAAATTTACGTCCAAACATGTACCGGGGTCATAGATCATGGATGACCTTGAAGTTCATTTGAAGACTATTTAAATTCAATCACGATCTAAAATTATGTAAGGTTTTATCGTTTTAGAGGTAATCGTTTCTTCGGTAACTTTACACGATGAATTCAATGGTGACCTTGACATTGTCTTTAAGGGTTATGTCAAGATCAATTTCTTTTACATTTAGCATTACCTAAAAATAACAAAATGTACGTGGTAAAATTTGTTTTTTTTTTTCGGGATGCTTCATTCATGGGAGTCTCCTCAGCTCTCACGTTGGATTTTTTAAACAATATAGCATCTTATTTTATTTAAAGAGCTCGAATTCTTCTCCATTCACTTCTTGACAGTAACCTAATCGATGGTAAAAAAATTTAATATAATTTTGGATCATTTAACTGATAATGAGAGCCGATTCGTCTAGGATTGTTTGCTATAAATCATCTAAATTTCTGGGTTCTGTTTTATGTAGCCGATTCTTTAAATAACCTCAATAGAAGTAATCTAGAGGTGTCAAACCAGTTTAGTGCGGCTGTCGTAAACGTAACGTGAGTGTGTCATACAGGCACCCGCAACATTCTTGTAGGCCATGGAGGTCCGTAATAGCGAGTTGAGCGAAATCGGTGATGGTATGATCCTTCTGGCTTCAGAAGAATTTTCTTGGGAAGATCCCGTGTCGGTCGGCTTCTACTGGGGGAGCAGAAGTGGTTGACGGAATGGCCTACGTACTCTATGAAACGAGGCTCTTTTATCAAACCGCGCTGGATGCGGAGCTGGCGAAGCGAGTCAAGCTAGTGGAAATACTGGGCTGTTTCTTAAAAAACCGTTGAGGCAATAGTACGTAGGTGCTCGTTGTATCCGAGCAAAGTGAGGCTGTATGAAAGGGGAAACGATTGTTTAATCTAATATTTAATATTAGAATAGGGCGATAAAATGTATGTATGTGTGTATGAAGACATAACGCCCATGACGCGTAAATTAACGGCCTTGACGGAGGCGGAATGGTGTATACAGCAGGTGACACGCTCTATTATAATTATTTTTCAATTGCAATTGGACCTCCTGTAATTGCTGAATTAGCAGAGAGGTGAGTCTGTATCGAGTAGTATTATAGCGAGTACATTTCTATAATTTTTCTTAGCGCCTTTTTAGTCAACGTCCCGCTTGTACCAATAGATTTATAGAATATTTTGTGTGCAATTAGTTTGACTCCCAAGCGTATAACAGTAGCTCTAGCATTAAACCTTACTTATCCAGGAGCCGACTGTTGCTTTAATGTCCGGTCAAGTACGTGGAGAAATGTTGATAATCACTTCGACGACGTATTGCTTTTCTCGCCAAGGTCTTCATAGGTTGCCACGAAGTGTGTCTCCTGTGAAGCGGTCTCTGAAACAACCGCAGCGACGAATTTGTTATAATTCGCGGACGTGTGGACTGAAGATCATTTAAGTGTGCTATTAGTCTGTGTGTGTGTGTGTGAGAGAGAGAGAGAGAGAGAAAGAGAGATTTAGAATACGTGCGATCATATTTATTTATTATACGCATTATTGTTTGATAATTTTTTTTTTATTTATTAGGCTTTCATACGCCGGACATTATAATATACATATCACATTAGTTATAATTGAATATTACAAAATCTAAAAACTTAATAATATGAACGCACGCAGATACATTTGGTTTAGCGAGAATCATGGACATTTTCATAGGTAACTGTAATTTTAAGCGGAACAGTTTATTCAACATCCTTTGTCTGTGTTTGTTTAAAAGTGGACATTGCCAGACAATATGATCAATGTCCTGAATAGGTTCCTTACATTCGCATGCTGAACTGTTAATGAGATTTATTCGAGCTAGAGAGGAAGCAAGGTTGTAGTGATCGGATCTCAATCGATTTATTGCTACAATAATCTCTCTGCTAACCTTGATATTAAAAAACCAGGGTTTTGGACTGTCTCTAAGTAATTATTGAAGTAAAATTTTCCCTTGTGAGTTTTTTGAAGTGATTAAATAAGTCTGTGTACGGTAGAGGTAAGTCAGATTTAGGTCCCCTAGATCTGGCTTCCTTAGCAAGGGAGTCTGCTAATTCATTTCCTAGTATTCCCTTATGAGGGGGAGTCCAATAAAAGTGTGTACTACCGTGTTCAGTCTTTTTATTATTAAATTAGAGATATTTCTCTTTGATCTGCAGGATATAAGGATTGACCTTGATGCTAATCTGACAATTTCGTAAAGTCTCGAGCACACTTAATGCGTCAGAAAAAATTTGTACGTATTTATCTAGATGTTTGAGGGCGATAGACAATGCATCATTAATGGCAATTACGGGTTGTAGTTTGTAATTTTGATTCCGCATAATTCTACACTTATGTCTGGTACCTGAATATTTGAAATTTCTTGGAACGCGATATTGTTCCGAGGCATTATGAGGATACCCCCACCACTGGCGTAGTCTATCTTTTCGAAAACTTACAAAACCCGCGAATTCGAACTTTGGTATTGCGACAAAGAGCCAAGATTCGACACACACTAGGATATCCACGCTTTGTAATATAATAGCGATTTCTTCTTTAGAATTCATAACGCTTCTTGCATTCCAGAATAAAATTTTCATGGTTGATATAGGATTAATTAGAGTTTATGACTCGTCTGTTGTTTTTTTGTGCTTTTTTTATTATTTTTGATAGTAGATTTTAATAAATTGGCGTTTTCTTATCCGGTAAAATTGAGCTGCATGAAGATAACGTGCTTGGGGGTGTCCTCTTGGAACCGGGCGGAGGCATAGGTGAGTGGGGTAGCTGGTCTTGTTGTGAATAATTATTGTAAATTGTAGTTTGCTGTGAAACGAGTGTGCTAGAAGTATTGTAGTTTAAAGTTGAAAGTTTGATATTACTATTATGAATGATTTTGTTCTTAGATTCCGTTTACTGCCTTCATAATCAATAATGAATGATTCGGGAATTTTTTCTGTATCTTCCGGCTTTACATAAATTTGTCTTCTTAAGCTGACCATATGTGAACAACCTGGCAGTGAAACTTCTGCTCTAATAAATGTTAGTCTTGATTCAGCTCTTATGTGAAGGTCGATTAGTGCTTTTTCGATTTCTTCGTGAGGAATCGAGGGGCGAACGTTCGATAGAATTATCCTTTTAGCCCGAGAAATTGAAGGTCGAAAAGACAATATTTTACCTTGAATTACGATGGTTTTTTTCAGGTCAACTAGGTCGTCAGCAATTTTTTTGGTAGAAAAATACACGCATATACGATTATTTGAGATTCGTGAGATTGCTTTGATGAGTTCTCGATTTATTAATTTCATTATTTGACTTACATAGTCGTCAAGGGTGGATCCATCAATAGAATCGATAATAAGAGCTTGGTTGTCTTTAGGGAAATACTCAGTAGATGTTGCGGATGCGTAACTTTTCATTTCAGGTGGACTAAACTGTGATGCACTGCTTGGTTGGATGCGACTATTTAGGTTTGGCGCGGCCACTTTGTTCCGACTGTACTTGAGGTGCGCCGTCGATACTACGATTCAATCCCTCAATGCTGAGTTTAGTAATGCTAATAAAATTAAATTATCACTCTCAATTAACTCGCGGTCTCATGTTTACCTAAATGTATAAACACGTCTTGACTCGGAAGACTGATTTGTTAATTAATTTGTGAATAAGTTTTTTATTTTGAGCCTAATTTTTGCGTGTACCCTTCTCCGTGTCAACTGTCATTTATATTAATAAAATTTTCCGATAGACAGGTGCCTTTGTTAAAATTTCCCAACGCCTTTGTATCAATAGTAGTTGTGTGAAATTTCCGTAAGTTAATTTTAGCCGAGATTAAAGGTAAAGGATGGGAACAAAATTGAATTTATGACATACTAATAGAAGGCATTATAGCTTAAGGTAGCAAGGTGTTAGGTAGAAGTAGATTTGTTAAGGAAGCTGGGTCTGTAGAGGCAACAAAGGTAGTGGTTCTAGATGGAATAAAGGAAGGATGAGTCTGAATATCAGCAGTATTCATAGGAATGAGTTTCCGTACATAAACAATATCAATCTCCATCAAGTCTGGGTACACTGATCGTAAAATAGTAAATGCTAAAATTTTTTAATTAAGAGAGACATTGTAGTTAAAAGAACCAACACTAATTTGTGATAAATGGGAATCTTACTTATACAAGAGATTGGAAAATTGTTTATTAATGCGAAACTCAAGGTTTAAATACTGTTCATCTAAATTAGTCTGAAGGACAGTCTGATTTATTGAGGAAACTTATAAAGCAGATATCCTAAATATGTTCGGAATGTAATTCATTCTTCGTGGACGAGTCTTGATTGGTAGACTCCAGTTTCAAATTTGAAGTAGATTCGACAACTTAGGTCGCTTCAAGGCAATTGAAATTAGAGTCAAGGCGGACTTCCAGATTAAAATTCCTAGTGTAAAAAGTCTACTATTATATCGAAGTACTTACACAATTGAATGGGGGGCGAATAGAGGGTGTAGAGTGAGTTCGTGTAAGAAAGGACTGGGATGTAACGTTTACTAAGTAAATACAGATATAATAAACTTTGATCTTAATTCTCTCTAATACAATAAGTACAAAAATTATACATTAACAAATACAATAAATGACACAATAAATAAGATTAATTATAGTATGAAAACAATATTATGAATACACTCGCTGTGTCTTCTTATAAAATAAGAACTTAAAATTACGCAATACACTACTGTTAAATTAACTCTACTTTAATTTAACTCTAATTTAAGATTTAAGCAAGATTAACAGTTTGGGAAATTGAATAATACAATACGAAAATGTATCTAGCTAATAGGTAAAAAAACTGGAGGAAAATATTATACAAAGGAATGTATAAGAAGCCAACTGAATAGATAATAGCTACGGCTATGTGATAAAGTATAAATATGTGATAAACTGTATAACTGTGCACTGTGTATTAAAGATACAATCTGCTTAGATAATTGTGACTGACCTTAAACTATATGTCAGTGTTTAAAATAGGGGTGAAATGTTTATTTGAGTGAAAAAACAGGTTTTAGACTTAAATTGAATAAAGAGGTTTGAAGCGTGAACACTTTGATGGTAACACAAGCCAAATTTAGAGCAAGTAGCGATAGTAAATAAGTAAATTGGCAACAGTAGAAGAAACAGCAAAAGTACGGCCGGTTACATGTAACTATTTTTCAAAATTTAATTATTAAATTCATCCTGGTACACCAAGTAAATGAGCTGACACTAATTATCACTGTAATGTAATTTAAATACGTAAACAAGGAAAACTTGAGCGAAAATGGTCTGTATTATCGGCCGAACGATACCAACGGAGCAGAAACCATGCGTTAAAGCTAATTAATAATGTATTTTTTAATACGTCTAAATATTAATGAGACTCTTTTTAGGAGACATTAGCGAAAAAGACACAATCAAAAACTCACTCCACTACTTGTTCACACAATTATTAATAAGATGAACGATGCTTGAAAATGAAGGTTCCCGTTAATTATTCTTTAAAGTTGAAAACAAAGTTGCTTGATTACAAGAGAGCTAACTCTCTGCACATGCGCGTGCGTCTTTTCGTTTGGCGTGCCGCACAAACGAGAATAGTGCGCGAGCAATGAATCGCAACACAAACGCGTACTTGCGCAAATCGATTTCGTGATTCCGAACCGACCGCTAATTTACGCCGATCAAGGATCTATTCGCACGAAAGGGCCACGCCTTTCCTACACCTGGATATCGTAAACGTTGCTCCTTTTAGGTATCTTTCCGGGTCACGCTCCCAAGCAGTGCAGGCTTCTCTGGTGGATCGGCAGCTGCCCTACGTACGATTTCTGGCGCCGTCATCTCGGAACTCCTGGTAAAGAGGCCGTCGCAAAACTCCCAGTTTTTCTTCTGGCGGTAAAAAGCCCAGCGCCTGGCGCCCATTGTAGTATATTTTTCTAAGTTATATTTTTCAATATGCTGCAGTGAAGAAAAAATATGAGCCATTAACAAGGAAGCAATATGGCGGTAAAACGTTTTACAAATAAGACGTGGAAAGGCCGTTCGTGAAATCACCCAGGGCCAAATTATATAAAGTAGGAATGATCACTTCTATAGAGCGGATGCCACAAGGGCGATTACGGCTTGTAACAAAGCACTCAAAAAGTGTGAAAAAAATAGGATTAGTAAAGTTAGTAACAGACCGACCAAAGAATACGTCTAACGTGGTTACCACACTGTAGCGAACTGTAAGTTAGAGTGAGAGTGCGCTAGAGTGAAAGATAGAGATAGAGGCGCGAGTGCATGGCAGTTTCCGCGGTAAATTTAAATTGAATTAAATATTTTAATTGTTTTGTTTTTTAATATTTTTTATAGAATATATAGAAGAATAGATATTTAGATTTTATATTTTTAATTATATTTTATTTTATATTTTTATATATTTTTGTATCGTGCTGTTAACTCAGACGTGAATCACATGTGCTTGTCAAATTAACGATTTGCACATTAGTTTGAAGAGGTAATCGAGTTTAATAAATAAACTGCTTATTTAACACAAATACTTCGTTTCTTTATTGAGGTAAACTTTCAAAGATCGCTCTCGCTTACAATGATGCATGCGAAGGTTGCCGTTCGAGTTGCAGACCGTTTGATGTTCTATCGATATCTGACGCTATTATTTCATTTGATGTGAAAGATTGCCTTCGGTGGGCGTAGTTACGAATAGCTATTTGTTTGATTATTTTATTTTAAAGGATGGATCTAAGCTGGGAAAGGTTTCTGCTCTTTATTACAGCTATGATCGGTACGCACGGTTTATTTGATTTATATTGAAATGTTTTACAGTGTAGTTGCTTAAGTGTTTTATTATAATTGTTGGAGCCGATGTTCCGGACTGGGTAATTATACTTCTTTACTATGTACGAAAAGGAGGTGGGGAATTAGTGCAGGCGGGTCACCCGCTCACATACCTGCGTCGAGTGAGCATCCGATTTCTACCTGGCGGAAGTATGCTTACATCTCCGGATATATTTTAAACAAGCCTCAACAATTTTATTTGTATTATTGTTTTTAATACACTAATTGGAGCATTATTTGATTCAGAGATTAAGCTTCATGTTTATGGTTATTTAAGCTATCTGATTGTGGTAACGGGGTCGTTTAAGGAAGACTTGAAATGGGTCGAATTTGTGTTGAATAAAACAGCCCCGATAACATCGCGTGGAGTGCGCGGGTGGAGCGCTGCTATAGTTGTTGCGTCTCCAGTCATACTCTACAAAATTTGCGGTAGATAGTTCAATTGCGAGGGAGGTCGGGGATACCGGTTCTTGTCACTGACGGGATAAATAAACAAATGATTAACAACTGCTAGAAGATGAAGAACAAGAAAGATTAAAAAGAGAAAAAGACGAATCTTAAGGAATAAATTGAGGAATGGGAGATGATGTTCATGAAGTATTAAAGTTATTTTAAATAGAAAAGAAACCCCGAGAGAAACTTGAACAAAAATGAAAGTGGCAGCAAAATTAACTACAACAGTTGAAACAAAAGATGTGACGCGAGAGGAGGTAGCCCGTGGAGGGGGGTGGATGCCGTTCTGGCAGGAGGGCAAGCACCCCGGCTTGGGGGGGACAGGTGGCGGTGCTCAGCTAGGGCGGCACCGCGAGTCCCTCTGTCGAGACCTGGCCTGGCCTTGCGGCTCGGCGACAGAGGGGAGCTCGAAATCACTCGAGGGCGACGGGTCTGTGGTCTCCTCGTCGGGTCCGTCGCTAACTGGGCGGCTAGGTTGCGGAGGGTGGCGGCGATGTCGACTGCTTGCATGTGATGCGGGTTGGAGGGGAGTCGAAGGAGCCGGGGAGCGGCCGGCAAAAGGGGTGGCGGTTGGGCACTTGTCAGAGTGATCCCGTATGCCTGCTCGTAGTGGTGGGGAAGGGTGCTGGTCAGTCTCTGCTGGGCCTCTATGGCTACTTGGTCGGCCTATCTTATCTATGGGTTGCTGCTCGCCCTCTGGCGGCGAAGCGCCGAGGCTCGCTATCGAGGCACTGCGGGGATTTTCCTGCCGCGCGGGCGCGAGCGCTCGCGTTGCGTCCGCGGGCGTTAATTCCCCCCCCCCCCCCCCCCCCCCCGATTAGGGCGTTCGACCCCCTGGGTTGCCCGGTCCGCGGGCGGAGGTTGTGTGTTCCTGGGGATTCGACGGTGTCTTGGGAGTTGGTGCTGCGGCTGTTGGCCCGCTTCATTTGAGAAGCGTGGGCCTTGACAGGGGTGCCGCCTCTGTCCACCCAGTAGACCCCTCCTCGCACGTGCGTTGTGACATCGAAGGGTCCTTCCCATCTCTCCGCCAGGCTGGCGCAGAATTTTTTCCGTGCCTTTGGATAGGGGGTGTGACCTTAGGTATACCCGGGTTCCCGGGGGTAGTATTGGGTCCTCTTCCGGTGGCGGGGGTGCCGTGTACCGTTCCTGTGCGGCGGCTGCTGCTTCAATTCGTGCCTGAGTGCCGGGTTCTGTTTCCTGCAGCGTGTCTGGGTCCCCTGGATGCCTTAGCGTGCGCCCTAGTAACAGAGCGGCGGGGCTTGTGCCGGTTGCGGCATTTGCCCGATTCCTTAGCTGGAAGAGGATATGTGGGAGGCCTTGGTCCCATTCTTGGTGGGGGTGATGCCGGAGGAACAGTCGCAGCCCCTTCTTTACCTCCTGGTTCCGGCGCTCCGTGGGGTTTGCTTGGGGGTGATATCGTGGCGTGGTCCACGCGTGGCACCCCCACTGCGCGCATGCTTCCGCCCAGCGGCGTCCGCTGAATTGCGGGCCGTTGTCTGACAGGACCGCACGCGGGAATCCCCACCGGCTGAAGGTCTCCTCCATATGGGGGAGGATCTGCCTTGTTCCTGATGCTCCGAGGGGGAAGGCTTCCACCCATCGGCTAAAGAGGTCGGTGATGACTAGGAGGAAGCGCTTGCCTCGAGGGCTCCGGGGGTAGGGTCCCATGATATCGACCGCAACTGTGTCCCAGGGTTTCTTGGGTCTGTGCGACCGGGGGGCCGGTTTCCCGCCTGGTGTGGCCTTGCACGTGGCGCAGGCATGGCATGCCCGCACGTATTGTCGGGTGTCGATGCGCATCCCTGGCCAGTAATACCATTCCTTTATGGCCCGGAGGGTTTCCTCGGCTCCGGGGTGGCCCGCGAGGGGGGCGTCATGGAACGCGTATAGGATCCGTTGCCTGCTGCGTGCAGGTGCGATGACTCGCCAAGGCGCTTCTGGGCCGTCTCTGTGGTATAAGAGGTCGTCTCGGACCTGGTACCATCCGGTTTCCTCCGTTGCAATTGGGTCTGCCAGCATTGCCGCGCATCTCATGTCCCCCCATTGATCGGCTGCTACTTGGTCCTGGAGGGTTTCGCCCACTGTGTTGACGCTCTCGGGGCAGGGGGCTGGAGCGGGACACTCGGGGGGCATTGGGCGCTCCTCCTCTTCGAAGCCGTCTGCCGGCGGCGGTCCCAGATGTCTGGACAGGAAGTCGGCGAGCTGGTTTTCTGCGACGGGGCAGTGCTCGATGCAGGGATTGAATTCCTGCAAGAGGAGGGCCCATCGGCGGAGCTTGTCCCGGGAGTCCTTGACTGTCCTCAGCCATGTGAGCCCCTTGTTGTCAGTTCGTAGGGTGAACGGCCGGTCCTCGAGCAGGTGTCTGTATCTCTTTGTTGCCCACACCATCGCCAGGCACTCTTGCTCGTTGCTGTGGTATCGGCTCTCGGCCGGACTGGATTTCGCACTTGCATAGCTGATGATGTGCCGACCCTTTTCGTCCTCTTGATACAGGAGAGCCCCCATTCCCAGCGCACTGGCGTCTGTCTGGAGGACAAACGGGAGGTCGGCGCGGGGCCTCGAAAGGCGCAGGGGTTGTCTGAAGGCCGCCTTTACGTCTTCGAAGGCTCGCTGGGCGCGTTCGTCCCACTTGAAGCGCCGGTGTTGTCCCAAGAGATCGGTGAGGGGGGCGGTCAGAAGGGCATACCCGGGGACGTACTCCCGGAGCCAGTCACAGGTTCCCAGAAAGGAGCGCAGCTGTTTCACATTGGTGGGCGGGATTGCCGCTTGGATCCCGTTTGCATAGGCGGGGTCGGCCCGGTTTCCCTCGTCGGTGACGAAGTGCCCGAGGTACTTGAGTTCCGATACGCCGAATCTGAATTTGCCCAGCGAAGCCGTGAGGTTGTGCATTGCCAGTCTCTCCAGCACCAGGGCGAGGTGATCCAGGTGTTCTTCCATGGAGTTGGAATATACCAATATATCGTCCATGTACACTGCGCAGAACGTCCCGAGCAGGCCCCGGAGTACTTCCGTGCTCATGAGCCTTTGAAAGGTGCTCGGTGCTCCCTTGAGTCCGAAGGGCATGACTCGGAATTGAAG
This sequence comes from Sycophaga agraensis, assembly GCA_018906755.1. Taxonomy (NCBI): domain Eukaryota; kingdom Metazoa; phylum Arthropoda; class Insecta; order Hymenoptera; family Pteromalidae; genus Sycophaga; species Sycophaga agraensis. The sequence continues at coordinate 37,068 of JACCIE010000120.1, read as the reverse complement.
GTTCTGCCCGCTCGGAGTGGTGAATGCTGTATATTCCTTGGCCGAGGGGTCCATCGGCACCTGCCAGTATCCACTTTTGAGGTCGAGCGTGGAGAAGATGCGGGCTTCCCCAAGTTCTTTGAGGGCATCGGCCATGTGGGGGATTGCGGGGGTCATGTCTTCCGTGATCTGGTTCAGCCGCCGATAGTCCACGCAGAACCTCCATGTTCCATTCTTCTTTTTCCGCAAGTTGATTGGTGAACAGTACGGTGATGTGGAGGCTTCCACGATCCCGTTGGCGAGCATCTCTGCCACTTGGTCCTCGATGGCCTGTCTTTTCTCGGGGGTGCATCGGTATGGTGGGACCCGAAACGGCTTCCGCGAGGTGAGGCGTATCTCGTGTCGAGTGGTGTGTGTTTGCTTGAGCCGGGCTCCGGGGTGGTCGAACATCTGCCGGTGGCTGTGCAACAGCTCCAGTAGCTGTTAGGCGGATTCCCCTGTTGCTTCGTGTTGAACGGCGGCGGGCTCCCATGGTGCGGGGGCGGCCACGTGTCCAATGAAGGGCGCCGTGATTCGCGTTGTGTCGCCGACGTATAGTAGGCGCTGTCCGAGGTCGAGGATGGCCTTTTGTTCTTGCAGCCAGGGGAGACCGAGTATCAGGTTCTCGCCTAAGGTGGGAGCAATCCTGGCGGTCACGGCGCACTGCTTGCCTAATAGGCGGAAGGGAATGCGTGCAGTGCCGGTTGTCTCCAGTGTTTGCCCCGGGGCGGCGAGCGTGTATTTTCTGGTCGTGTCGTCCACTTTCCTTCCTGCCTTGGCCCAGGCTGGGTGAACGAAGCAGTGGCTGGACGCTGGGTCGAGGAGGGCCCTTGTTGTCCGCCCCTCGATGCTTATGTGCACGGCCGGTAACGTGTTTTGTCCGATGGTGTTCACTGCGGCGGGATGGGGGCATCGGCTCCGGCTCGCTCGGATGCCCCTCGCCAGTTTCCCTGACTCTGGCCGCCTCCTTCTCGGCGGAGGACCGGGCAATCCCGGTGATAGTGCCTCCCCGGGCAGTGCTGGCACATCGGGGCGCTCGGGGGGGTTTCTCGTACGGCCCGCGGCGCGGGTCGTGCCTGTGCTCGCATCTCGGCAAAGTCTGCTTCGAGACTGAGGGCTTCCGTCATCATGGTGGGGAAGTCTGGGCACTTGGCCTTCCGTAGTATTGGGCGGTATGCCGGTTGCAGGAGGTTAACGAGGGTCCCCAATGCGGTCTCTTCTGAGTCCTGGGGTCTGAGCCTCCGGTACAGGAGGTACTTGCCTTGTAGGAATGGTCCTACGGGCTCTTTCTCTCCTTGTCGCGTTGAGTACAGCCGTGCCGTGAGTGCGACTATGACTGCGGGCCCGTCGAATTTATCCTTGAGCAGGCTGCAGAATCTTGTCCACTCTAGATCGTGGGGTGCGTAATACTCCCACCATTTGGCTGCTTCCGCCTGCAGTCCCCGCTCGTATGTTCGAGTGTACTCGGCCGGTGCGATGTGGTGGATGCGGGCGTGATGCTCACACCTCTCCACGAATCTCGCTGGGCATTCGTGCGGGGCCCCGCGGAACGTGGGGATGGGTGCTTGCGGCTGCAATGCGCGCAACAAGTCGGCGAGTCCTCCGACTCCGGGTGTCTCACTCGGTGTCTGTGGAGTTTCTCTCGGTGTGTCCGGCATTCTGATGCTGTCCTTTATAGTAGGGTCGGGCGCCACTGGGTTTTGTTGTCCCACTCCCAGAAGTGGTGAACGTTGTGGGGTTCGTTGCATGGGCTGCTCCGTCGGTCAGGGTGGGTCCTCTGGCGTCTGCTGAGATCGTGCCCCACGTCGGGCGCCAATTGACGCGAGAGGAGGTAGCCCGTGGAGGGGGGTGGATGGCGTTCTGGCAGGAGGGCAAGCCTCCCGGCTTGGGGGGGACAGGTGGCGGTGCTCAGATAGGGCGGCACCGCGAGTCCCTCTGTCGAGACCTGGCCTGGCCTTGCGGCTCGGCGACAGAGGGGAGCTCGAAATCACTCGAGGGCGACGGGCCTGCCACCCGACTCCCGAGTCTAGATGTTCACTTTGTCGTCCTCCTTGGGCCGATCCGCTGTTGGTGAGGCGTCACCTCGGGGACCCGTGGTCTAGATAGGGCTCGGCCTAGCATCGGGTTGCGGCGAGGAGGGACAGTGGCTCGCTGAGGTGGCCAACCGCTCCGAGGGTGCCGAGTGGCGATGGGCGTGCTGTGGGAGTCACTGCTGATAACGACTGCCGGACGGGTCGAGGCCTGCGGTGGAGGTGTGGCTGGTGTTGTTGCCGATGCGCTGCGGGCTCGAGGTGCTCGGGTCCTCAGGGGTTGCTCGTGATAGAACCCCCAGATGACCAGCTCGGTGGAGGTTCCTCGGCTTTGGACTCCCCGGGGTGCTGGTTCCGCTGTCTGGGTGGCGGCGTCTCGCCGAGGTGTCCTCGTTAGGTCTGGTGCGAGCTGGTCGGCTGGGGTGGCGGTGCCTTGGCTCCGGGCTCCTCGGCGTGTCGGCTCCGGCGTCTGAGTGGCCGCGTCTCTCTGTGGTCTCCTCGTCGGGTCCGTCGCTAACTAGGCGGCTAGGTTGCGGAGGGTGGCGGCGATGTCGACTTCTTGCATGTGATGCGGGTTGGAGGGGAGTCGAAGGAGCCGGGGAGCGGCCGGCAAAAGGGGTGGCGGTTGGGCACTTGTCAGAGTGATCCCGTATGCCTGCTCGTAGTGGTGGGGAAGGGTGCTGGTCAGTCTCTGCTGGGCCTCTATATGGCTACTTGGTCGGCCTATCTTATCTATGGGTTGCTGCTCGCCCTCTGGCGGCGAAGCGCCGAGGCTCGCTATCGAGGCACTGCGGGGATTTTCCTGCCGCGCGGGCCGGGCGCCTGGTGGAGCGAGCGCTCGCGTTGCGTCCGCGGGCGTCAGATGCACCGGTGAGTTCATGATTTATTTTGATCCACTATCTATTCTTTGATAAGTAAGTAAATGATGTCTATCTGTAAATATAACTTGTACAATGTATTTTATATGTACATATATATAATGTGAATTCATATATAATTATATTATTTGTTATAATATTATTGTGATTATGTATAATTTGATTAATAAAAAATTATTTTATAAACTAAAATCTTTTTATTATTTTTAAATAAAAATATAAATTATATATATTATATATATATATATATATATATATATATAATTCGTAAGGGTACGCGGCGTATTTTATACGCGTATAATACGCATTATACCCCTATTGCTATTTCGGCCCATTCCACGTGTATGGTGTTTAGTAATGCTCGTGGGAACCATACGAGGACATCACACTGACATTACGCATACTGCGCGCGTGGGGCGATATCAGCTCCATGGTGTTATATACGAGTGTTCCTAGTTTATCGGCTACATACGTTTTTAGGAATGGTAGACTGGTACACGAGGTTTCTGAAATAAAGTCAGAAATTAAGGCCCCCTGGTGGAGTTATTAAGAAGGGATAGAGTGTTTCAGTGGTGTGAATTATACCAGACGGCATTTGAACCTAGAAATCAACGCTCTCCTAGGCTTTAGTGCTCGCCCGCCCGGATTTTTCCAAACGTTTCATGATGCAAACCAATGTGAGCGATTACGCAATCGGCGCTGTGTTATGCAGGCGGGTGATGAGGAACATGAGCATCTGATTGTATGTATCAGCCGTATGTTAAATTCGGCCGAAAATAAGTGCTTTGCTCATCTGTTGGCGATTAAGAAATTAAGGCCATATTTGGAGGCATATAAGTTCCGCTGGGGCGATAGGATTTTGAGATCGTCCATAAAAGGGGTGCATTAATCATCTTCCAGATGCTCTTTCGAGAGGTATTAAGTGAGAAATAGAGATAATAAAAAGTTTTAAGCCAATATTGGATCCGTGGTATCTGGAGAGGATAAATGATGTACTGCGCTTTCTTCATAAGTTTCCTGCGTGAAAATTTGAGGAGGGCATGCTGTATTGTTACTTTCCGGACATAGGGATAGAGTCATTGAGAGCGCGTACTGCCACTCATCATCGGTCATCGTAGACCATCACATCTACGTTAAACGTGAACCGAGGTTAAACGAACCTTTTGTTTAAGTGCAACGGCACATTGATGAGTTCGTTCATAAATATCTCTGTGAGATTTTAAAAATGTACGGATTGTAGTATATAATTACTCTCCCATATCACCCATAGGGTAACCCAGTTGAGTTAATTAATAGAACGCTAAAAACGATGATTGTAACCAGTGTGGCTATCTTGTACCTCAAAAAACGCCTGCGCAGTAAGCACATCGCGTTGATTGGCTCCTTAGTCTCAGCTCTTTGGCGCGCTGTTCAAACATTCAAATGGACATACTAAATTACAGACATTCAAAAAAATTTTTGAACTTTTTTATTAATTAAATAATAACGTAATTATTTTCATATAATTTAAATAAATCAATATAATTGGAACGTACGATCAAAGGTCGTTGAACATCGGAGAATCAAACTAATACAATAATTGAGTTACTCAATAGTCATTGTGATGGATGTATGCGCCATTGATTATAAAATTATTTATATATCTATCTATTGTAAAATGCGTGCGTAAAATTATATTGACATTATTTATTTAGTTTCGTTAAATTACAACTGTATATTTTTTGTAAGCTTGCTCGCTATGCTCAGTTTTGAGGAACGAGGAAAGCCCGGTGGTTCGAACATGTAAATTGTAAAAATGTATGGAGTCGGGCTGCGCCTGTGCGAATCCATAAGGGATTCATGACTTAGCCGTTCCGCTTGGACAGTCATAGGGTCTGCCCGAAGCGTTATAGGTCTCGTGGAGTTACTCCTTGTAAATGAAGACCGCCCCATGTGCACGTGTGAGAGACATCTCCATGCGTGGCTATTAGGCATCGCGGCCAGATGACTGTCGCGGACCTTCGAGGAATGTCGGTGGGAGCGCGAAGCTCGAGCTTTATTATTGTTTTGGCCGACGGAAAGGAAAGGTAAGCGCAAGGTTACCTATTTGCTTTGACTACTCAAATGGCTGATTCCGTTACCGTAGTTTTTCGTAAGGAATGATTTGTATTCTCTTTGGGAAGGCCATATGTTGCGGGTAAGCGATGGAAGAGGGGAGACGTGAAGGAGTGATAAATAAAAACTCAGGAGAAATGATGAAACTCTTTTTTTTTATTGTGAGACACCGATACAAATGCTAGCAAGGCTCAAACAAAAGTGATGCGCTCCGCTTCCCAGGCCGCGAGTCGAAACTCCCTACCACCTGCGTGTCGCCGCCGAACCTATCCGACGGCGCGGCTCCCCACTCCGCCGTCCGCCGCCGCGCTCGCTTTCCCGTCAGAAAAAATGCGACTTTGTTCCCGCGCGGCACTTCTCAGAATCTCCTACCAATGACTAACCTCGATCGCATATGTCAATTGCGGACCATAAAAAAATATACAACTACGCTGCACCTTGCTAACCACCGCATCTTCGAACCTCTTGTCATCTTTATTTCATTTATTACAAACATTAATATTTGATACATTGAAGTTCGCGCAAACAGTTGTAGCGGACCATTTAATCGGACCTGGAGTGCCGCGCTTCCTTTGTTTACCAACTAGCCGCGTCGGCTCCGGCTCGGCCGGTGGGAGTGTGACGTCATCGCTTGCTCCGAAACATACACATGTGACATAACGCGTCGTTCTTGTACGCAACACCATACCAGCCGAAATACTCAGTGCTTTAATCAAATGACATCACGATCGAACTACCAATCATCGATCGCCACCTGGACGAGTTAATGTCCTCGAGTTTTCTCGAGGGTGTGGTGGAGCGGTCCTGTCAGTGGCATCCTTCGGTTAAATTATCAGTTGTAGATCGAATCGAGTTAATCAATTTTTGCCACATCCAACGGACTTACGGAGAGCAGTGAGGGTCTTAGGTCATTTATAAAATTACAATAGCAATTTATGTTTTCGGTCCAGTCACTTTCATATTCAACACTCGTTTGAAGCTTATTCAAAGTAACTTTGTTAGTTGCTAACGAATGCAATAACCGTACAGCGCTACATGACTATAACTTTTTCAGGGCAGTTCGTCAACATAGCTTGAAAGCAAAATTAGCATATATTCATGATTTTTTTCTTATCAAGTTATTGGATCAATCGTCGAATAATAAACTTATCTTGTTAATATTGGAATGACCATAATAAAGAAACTGCTGCATCGAATTCAGAAAATTTCGGTCGTCTTTTATTGCAATGCATAATTTTACTGAAATAAGCTAATTATTAATTTTCATGACTAACTGCATTATATTTAGAATTAGTAATTGATAATTTTTTATATTACAGTAATTAATTTTTTTATCTATTTTTCCAATTAATTAAGAAGGCGATAATTATAATAACTCATCTAATTAATTTCCCTTTTTAAGTTCGAGTTCATTAAGATTTATATCTTACTAATGTTCAATATTCTGTATCATACATTCAGTACCTTATATATACATATATAGTTAATAAAATTTTAGTTGATTTTAAATTAATTATGTCAAAAACAAGTAAAAATGTTTAAAAGACAATTTAATACATAATATAACCTACGTATTAACCCCTAAATTTTTGTTTATCTTTCAGGTATTCTAGCTGGACACGACAATCGCGTTTCTTGTTTGGGTGTAACAGAAGATGGTATGGCTGTGGCAACTGGCTCCTGGGACTCATTTCTACGTATCTGGAATTAATTTACAATATATACCGATATATTCCTTGAACAAAAAGACTACAATCAATCAGAATCGCACTTTAAATACTATTCATTACAAATTAATGATCAACGAAGAGATACATCATTGAACATACAAACTTAATTAATATGAAAGAAGAGATTATAAACTCCATAATCAAGGCTACGTGTTTTCCTGATTTAAATAACAGAAAATTAAAAATAATATTAAAGAACAATCATTTAATAAATACAACGATCTCGACAATTGAAAAATTTTCAGAATGGCACAATAATTATATTACATTTATTTTAGTGCAGGAAGAAAAATTGGAACCTACTACGTGTAGATTTACTGCCAAAGTCAAATATATGAAAAAAAGTTGAGTTGCAACAAAGAAAAATAAGGGAAACAACTACTTTGTTACATAAAAATCATCAATATTGCTACTATCATTCGATATAATTGTATTGTATTGTAAACATTATTGTAAAATAATGAACAATAGTAAAATTTCAAATAATCAAGAAACATAAAATTGAAATAATAATATTATATATCACTATTATCAATAGAGGAGAAAAGCAGAGAATTTCTTTTAAAAAAACTAAAATTATAATCAACATAGTTCATCTTAACTTATTTATTGTATTAAAAGAAAATAATCTCTTATAATTTCCTAAAAGTTTATTTCCAAAAGATTATATGTTGATTGAAAACAATATTCTCAGCGAATTAAAAGTACTTTTTAATTTCTTTACGTTATATTAACATGTTTTTAAAAGCATTACAATATTGATGATATTCAAGTTAAAATTTCGAAATAAAACTCGTCAAATATACTAGTTTAACAAATATTTTATTTTGAAAAATTATCTTTTGAATGTTTTTAAAATTAAAATCTTTAATAAGGAAGAAGTATAATGAACTAATCTAACTACGTAAAATATTTAAGAATTATTGTGAAATTTTTATAAGTTGAAAAACAGGAGCAATACGATAAGTAAAACATTAACAAATGAATAGCTTAAAATTTGATATCTTCTCCTGTTTGTAAAAAATGTTTGCACAATTAATACATATAAATGCATATTGTGGACCGGTTACACTGTATAAGGCATAAACCGAAAGATAAATTGAAAAAATCATGAATAAATAATCAAATAGATATAACATCAAAATACATTAAAATAAAAATACATTATTTATTGATTTTTATAATTTACATTCCTATTAAAAAGTATTCGAAAAAATACAATTATGCGTGAACATACCTATATCCATAAACATAATCGAGTTATAAGATAACAGCACAAATCACTTTTTAAAAAGAGTATATGAAAATCTGAAATTGAAAACTAAGTAAAAAAAATGCGTGCAAATTACAAATCGATTTATATTTAATTTTACTTTTTTGTTATTATAAAATTGTTCTTTAATTTATATCATGATGTTTGTACTGGCGCCACTATTTGCACATTTACAAGAATAAAGTAATGCTACGGTAAATTTTGTGCAAGTATCATGTTAAATTATATACATTTCGCATGTACATGATTACTAAACATAATATGATTACAAGCGAAATCAAGTGTCATAAATTTACAGGCTATTTTCTACGTCCTTTGGTGTTTTCTTGAATAATAATAAAAACTAAAAAAATCTTGTATTAAAATTTATAGATTACGTACGTCTAACACGCGCGTATAAACTAAGTATTTACTAGTATTAGAATTAAATTATAACCTTGTATATTGTCTGTGTGGTAACAAAATACGATCTAAAAAATGAAGAAAATGAGTTCCTCATTTTATTTTTCATCAAAAATTACTATTTATTGTAAATTTAATTAATTTTTACAGGTGTTTCTGACCGAGAGAACATACTAATAATAATGGTTACTTATTAGCTTCATAAAAAGAGTACTATAAATTTTGTTACGTTAGAATTATGTTTGAAAAGATACTTAACGGAAGTCTTCAACTCAAAGTCTTTACGAAAATTAAATATTATTCTTATTATTGTTTCGTCTTGTAACGTAAGACCAATATTAAACTTAGTATTTTCAAATCCAGAACAAGATTTGATAATCTTACAAGATTTTTTACCTTGCCTTCAATCGACTGTATGGATCCGTTAAAGATAAAAGTCATGAAACTTTTAGGGTATGAGGGGAAATAAGTGAGAGAGAGAAAGTCTTCCTCCTGTCCTATGGTATAGGACTCGAGACGCATGACGTCATCTCTCGGACATAAATTGCCAGGCCAGACGTCGCGTGTCCTTCAAACTCGTATAATAATACTCAAAGTTTGATACGTGAAGTCTGAAATTATCGAGCCTAATTTTCAAAGAGCGCAAAAGAAAAAGTCCATATTATCATCGCAAATACCAAGATTGGAAATAAGTAGCTTACCTTGTAAAGAAGTGCTATTGGAGAACAGTCTCCCATGTTACAAACATGCAAGGATCTCCCGTGTAGAAGATAATGATAAATAATAATAATAATAATAATAATAATAATAATAAATTACAATCGGTAAAATAGTAATATTAAAAGTGAGGTTCTCAACCTGCGCGCAATACGTGTGAGAAACATCGCAAAAGATCTCCATTATCATCTAACATTATTATCTAACGAGCTCTATGATTTATCCATGACTCTCTAATTATATTTTTAAGTATATACTCTTTTTATGTTTTAAATATTTGTTGTTTAAATGAATTTAAGAATCGAGAAATGAAATGACAGAATGAGATAAATACACGAACATGCTTTTATAAGTTCAAGGGCTTGAATTATCTAGCGTAATCTGTTCACATGAGCAAAAAATATGAAGTGCTTCAGTTGCTGTACGTGTACCTTCGCCATCTTTCTCCCTCAATATTTCAACAACACTACCATAACCCCAAGAACTTTTTTAACATCGAACTAGACTTCATATTTCATGCTCAGTTGACCAGACACCTCCTTTGACAAATTTGAGAAGATGTGCACCGCAGTACGAGTCATCTTCTCGACACGTTTTCCGCGATATTGTCGACGACACCTCCGCCGCAGCCGCCGCCTTGGAGAGGACAGCCGAGCGCCGCGTCAGGAGATGATTTTTTCGTTGCGTGTCGCGGTTGAGGAGCCGTCGGCCATCTGCTCAACCAATGTCCGACGCAAATCGGGTCATTTTGTCACGGCGAAGCAGCACGCAGCAATAGTGGCGGTGCGAAAAAGTTGGCGATGAGTCGAAGTCGAGTGAGAGAGAATGCAGTTGAGATAGAATGCGGCGTACCGAGCAAGATTGAAGCGAAGTGCGGAAAAGAAGCAAATAGTGTAGGGCCGATAAAAAAAACGCGTGAGAGTGAAGTAAATAAATAGAGAGGCGCGATGACGGATTTACCCGCGAGTAAAGCCACGTGAGCATAAGCAGCTAAAGCAAATCTTAGAGGATGGGAAAGGGCCGAAAGTTTAAAAAGCAAAATTAAGTTGGAACTGGAAGTAAATAAAAATATTAAAAAATCAGAATGCAGAATCAAACGGTAATCGATAGTGAGTCGGTAGTATTTAGAGAAGTCGACAGTCGATAAAAGCGTTAGTGAATCGGTAGTAAATAAGTTGGACGATACGTCATTCAGTGATAAAAAGTCGATAGTCAGTAAGAGTAGCGATAAGTTGTTAATTAGTAAGAAGTCGGTAGTTAGTAGCGAAATAGTCGAGTGTGTAGAGTTAAAAAAAAGCGCGATGAGTTTCGTCAAGAATTAGATAAGTTGGAAGAAATGTGTAAAAATTGGTCGTTAGGCTGGCGGGGGGGGGGTGGGGGTAAGCCCGACGGAAACACTTCTGAGCGAACCCTCTCCGCAAAGCCCACGTGTAACCGAGGTCGTGAGCGATAGACACGAATACATGAAGGTCGTCATTAACGGATTGCAGAGTACGGCGCTCGTTGATACACTAGCGCAGATTTCCGCGAACGGGCCGAGTATAGCACAACACTTCGGCGACCGCGTGAAGCCCGCCGATACGATACTCCGCTCTGTTCTCGGCGGCATAAACTGACCTCTCGGTACGCTTAGCCTCGTATTGGACGTTGACGGAATAATCGGTGAGGGCCCTGGTAGTAGATCATTTAGAAAATAACCTGCTATTGGGAATTGATTTTATAGCTGTTTTTAACATGGTAATTTGATCTAAAAGAAATCTATGGCATATAGGCGAATAGGATCGTTAGCACGAGTTCCAATCGCGGAACGGAGTCGGCGGTCTTACAATTTATGCGTCGTGTACCGGAATTTCGGAGTTGAGCCGAGTTAGATGCGGTCATCGACGAGCTATTGCCGCTGAATGCACCGACGCTCGGGTTCACCTTGCCAACACCACATCGATGTGCAATGTGCAGCGCCGCTTTGACAAAGGTTACGACGCATGTCTCCTCGGATGCTAGAGGTAGCCTACGAGAAGCTGAAGAGCATGCTCGAATCCAGCGGCATAGAGCGGTTCTCTAGCTCATAGTGTAGTGCGCCCGTTCTATTAAAGATGGCGAACGGCGGGTACCGTTTCTGCATTGACTATCGTGATTTCAATAAAGTCACGAAGCGAGACGCGTACCCGATACCACGCATGGAGATTATCCCGAGATTAAGCTGCGAAAAGGACAGTACTTGTTAATGTTAAGGTCGGAAGGAAGCAAGCGGAGGTGAGGTAGATTTAAGAATTGACAACGTGTGTGTGTGTGTGTGTGTGTAATAGATGTTTATTTTTGCATGAAGAGCTTTTGATGTTTTACGTTTGTAAGCCAGCGAGAGAGTGATCAAAGAGCCGCGGGCCGCGAGCGCTCACCTGCCGCGCTTTCCCTCACTTTTCCACGGCTCTGTCTATCGGCGCCGCGCGAGCGGCTAATTCCGCTGCTTTCCCGTGGATTTCCCCCCTTCCTTCCGATTGGTCTTCTGTCAGCGGCTGCTTTCCAGCAGCATGCGGGCAGAACATGTAGGCCGAAAAGCATTGCGGAAAGTCCCTATCTGCCTCTCGTCCGTCGGCGGCCGCATACAGACGACACACAGGCAGACCATTGGGCTGGACCCTATGGCCCGGCACCCCGCGAGCTTATTCCGCGAAAATCCCCGCAGCACTTCACTCTCTCTCTCTCTCCCCTTAACTTTGCCGCGCCGCGATCGAGCTTTTGTTTTCGATTGAGACCTTTGTTATGCGATATCGGAGGAACAATTTCAGGCGTCGCTATACCTGTCCGTAACAGTACTTATCCACGATACTCCTATGACATTTCAGCGCCTCGTCGATGCATTGTTCGGCGTCGCAATGAGCTGAACGTATTTACGTATCTCGTCGATATTATTATCGCTACGGAGGATTTCAAGGGCCATGTGAAATGGAGTTTCTGCGAAGCAAGTGCGGTAAAAAGTATTCGGTAATTTATCAGGACTTGTTCACAAAATACGTTGAGCTTAGGGCTTGGGGACTGCCGACGCAAAAGGAATTTTAGAGTTGTTGGCCGACTTGATAGTATTTCGATGGGGCGCGCCGGCTTATCTCCTCACAGGCAGTGGGCGTGATTTTAATGTGCACGTCCTCACGAAGATTTTCGATGATAATGAGATACGGCGCATAACAACTCCATTCTACCACCCACAGGCGAATCCTGTTGAGAGGGTCAACAAATCACTAAAGACGATGATCGCGATGTGTATACATGACGATCACTGCAGGCTACGGGACGAGTGGGCTGATAGCGTAAAGGGATTGGAGCTGGTCTGTAAAGACTATTTAATGAGTATAGGAGAATAGAGGATTTTAATATTAGGACTTTTGATGATAACAAGATCGTGTCTCCGTGGAAACAGTTGCAACGCATCAGTCTCTATCGGGCGTTCAAATTGTAAAGATGTTAATGAAAGTCCAAGAATATAATATATATATTGTTTATATTTATTATCCGACATACTATATAACATAATTGGCGCTGCGCACAGGATACAGCGAGGCTGCTAAAATCTGAATTCTCATCCAATTTTTGTGGAGGAAATTATTAAAGAAGAAGCAGCTGGTGTTTCAACCCGATCATCGCAGTTAATTAAGTTAATTAAGATTATTTACCAATCTTGAAGCCCATCTGTAAACGGAGACTTGCCTAGGATCGTAAAAGAAGAAAGTAGGTCTTTATAATTTCCTTTCCTTTCCTGCATACAATTGAGAGAAACAAAAAAAAATAAGAGTTTCATGAAAAAGTAAAATCAATTTAACGAACAGAATGACCGAACAGTTCGTATTAATATTATCCATATGGCATGACGTGATCTCCATTTATGAAGGAGATACCAAACTTCTGTCTCATTTTCTACAAATGTGCAATAAATTCTTCTTGAGAATTCTTCTAGTTCGGAGGAATTATTATTTAATCGTCTAAGTACGTGCTACCAGTTAATGATTCAAAATTATGAAAAATATGCCGATAAAATAAAGCAATGGTTAACTAAATAAAAAGAACATGTACAATTAAATACTCGAAACACAAACAGATCAAGCAATTTTCCACAGGAAACTACCTCGGACCAAGAAGACATAATTTCTTTAAAAGCACAGGACCTCCGAATTTTATTTCAGAAGAACTTCATAATCAGGAAGAATTTCAATGCAAGAAAAGCTAAAGGAATGACAAACGAATACTCAAACCAAGATTTTGTTAACCAGGAGGATTTTCGAGAAGAAATCTAAATAATATTGGGACTTCTCCTACATTGTCGTACCTCATAACTACTAATCCGGTTTTAAAGATACTTATTGATTCAGGAGTATCGTTCCCTATTATCAATCCGGAAATAGCTTACAAATTATTTTCAAGGTATATTCATTCACACAAATTCGATGATAAATCTGTACATAATATAACAGAAGGTACACATGCTCTTACTTTTTCAATTTGGAGAAAATATGTCAATTACCTTTCTAATATTGCCCTGGCATTCAACGTATGATTATATAATCAGAGATAAAGATTTACACAAGCTAAGCGCAAATATTAATTATACCGATCGAATATTTAGTACTCCGAAATTTGAAATAAATTATTTTCAAGGAAAAATAAGAACAGATCATATGAACAAAGAAGAAAATGGAAAAATCATGTCGTTGTGTCATAAGTACAAAAATTGCTTTTATAATGAAGGAGAGAAATTATTAGCAACTTTTGCAGTTTCGCATAATATAAGAACAAAAGACGATCATCCTATTTATGTCAAAAACTACAGATATTCAAATCATTTAAAAGAAATAATACAAGAGCAAGTGACATGATATAATTCGATCAAGTAATTCACCCTATTCGTCACCTGTTTGGATCGTTGCAAAAAAGGAAGACGCTCGTCGAAAGAAAACGTGGATGATGGTAATAGATTACAGAAAACTTAACTATAGAACAATCAAAGATACATGTCCATTACTAAGAATGAAAGACATTTTATCAAATTTAAGCAAATGTACCTGTTTTAGCACCTTGGACTTAGTATAAGGTTTTTACCAAATACGATTAGACAAAAATCTATAGAAAAAACAGCATTTATTTTATGGTCTAAAATAGACGATTATAATATTACGAATATTTTCGTATGCCGTTTGGTTTAAAAAAATGTCCTGGCTACATTTCAATGAATAATGGATAAAATTTTAAGGAAATATTTACAAAGATTTTGCTTTGTTTATATGGACGATATTGTAATATTTTCAAAATCACTACAGGAAAATTTACAACATTTAACATTTATTTTCAATGAAATGAATACTTACGACTTAAAGGTACAACCAAATAAAAGTGAATTTTTAAGGAAAGAAGTGCCTTTTTTAAGGCACATTATAACATCGAAAGGATGCAAACCAAACCCGGATAAAATAGAAGCCAAAACAAAATATCAAATTCCGAGAACTCAAACGGAAATAAAATCATTTTTAGGATTAAGCGGTTACTATAGAAAATTTATAAAAGATTATGTAAAAATAATCAAACTATTCACGAAAAGACTTAGAAAAGGAGAGACTATAGACTATCAAGAAACAGAATATGTTGAAATTTTAACAAACTAAAAGAAATAATCACGAATGCACCTCTATCCCGCTTTTTCTAAAACATTATTACCTCAGATGCCTCGAATGTTGACATTGGAGCTGAATTGTCTCAATAAAAACATCTTGTTATTCTCAACATATCTGCTATTCAAGAACACTAAATTCTGCAGAGACAATTATTCGACAATCAAAAAAGAATTATTAGCTATTATTGAAGCTTCTAAACATTATCGACCATATATTTATAAAAAAAAATTTATTATTGAAACCGACCATTAACGACTTACTTGGCTCATGATATGATTACGAAATTAGATATAAACAGGTTAAAGAAAACAATGTAGCATTCGCTTTGGCATAGAAATACGTGTACGGTAGATGAAAGCGTGAATATTTAAAAAAAACAAGGCCATTTCTTAAAACTAGCCATAAATATTGCTTCATTTAAGCATGCAAACAATGTCACTTACTCAAACAGGTTGCCAGATCGTACACCAACCCGAGAGGTTGCCATTCGATTATCATAGGAATACGTGTACAGCAGATGAGAGCGTGAATATTTTTAAAAAAAAACTTAATTTCAAGTTAACCCATGAAATCTACTCTTTTTTCGCAAGCAAACAACAGTGCATAAACAGAAAGAGGCTGCCACATCGTGCATTTACAAGAGTAGACGACATTTGTATTCCTCGATATTCGTGCACTGCGGATGATCTCATGAATATTTTCGAAAAGTGAACCCACATTTGAAATCTAATTCATGACTTAAACCAGCAATAGGCTGCCACATTCTCCATTTACAAGGGTAGTGAACGATTGTATTCGTTTAATTTAAACGATATTCGTTTAATGCAGATGACCTCGTGAATATTTTCGGAAAGAAAACCCAAATTCCAAAGATGACCCATCGATTCTACTCTTGTTTTTATTTGCAAATAACACTACATAAATAGAATGGGCCACATCGGGCATTGACGCGATCAGCCGACTTTTGCATTCCCCGATATTCGTGTACTGCGGATGATCTCATGAATATTTTCGATAAGGGAACCCACATTTGAATCTAATCCATGAATTAAACTCTGCATTGGCGGGCAAATAACACTATATAAACAGCAATAGGCTGCCACGTTCTCTATTTACAAGAGTAGTGGACGATTGAATTCCCCGATATTCGTGTAATTCAGATGACCTCGTGAATGATTTCGAAAAAAAATCCTAATTTCAAAGATGACCCATGGATTCTACTCTGTTTTTGTATTCAAAAAAACACTACATAAACAAAATTGGACTGCCACATCGGGCATTGACGCGATCAGCGGACTTTTCTATTCCCCGATATTCGTGCACTGCGGATGATCTTGTGAATATTTTCGAAAAGTAAACCCACATTTGAAAGCTAATCCATGAATTGAACAATGTTTTGGCGGGCAAATAACACTATATAAACAGCAATTGGCTGCCAATCCGGGAGCAGCTGACTTTTGTATTCCCTGATATTCGTGCACTGCGGATGATCTCGTGAATATTTTCGAAAAGAAAATCCAAGTTCCAAAGATGACCCATGGATTCTACTCTTTTTTTTATTTGCAAATAACACTAGATAAATAGAATGGGCTGCCACATCGGGTATTGACGCGATCAGCCGACTATTGTATTCCCCGATATCCGTGTACTGCAGATGAACTCGAGAATATTTTGGAAAAGTAAACCCAAATTTCAAAGCTAACCAATAAAATCTCCTCTATTTCCGCATGCAAACAACAGTACATAAACAGACACAGGCTGCCACATCGTGCATTTAGAAGAGGCAGCTCCCGTCAATTCACTATGTGGCCGCCTATTACTGTCCATGTACTGTTGTTCGCATGGCAAAATATAGTAGAATCCATGGGTTAGCCTAGAAATTTGGGTTTTCTTTTCGGAAACATTCAGGAGTTTATCTGTAGTACACGTATATCGAGGATCTCAAACGTCGGCAGCTCCCGTTAATGCGCGATGTGGCAGCCTTTTTCTAATCATGTAGCATTGTTCGCATTGCAAAATAGAGTAGAATCCTCTGATTACTTAGAAATTTGGGTTTTCTTTTCGGAAATATTCACGAGTTTATCTGCAGTACAAGAATATCGAGGACGAAACGTAGGCAGCTCCCGTCAATTCACATTCTCGCAGCCTATTTCTTTTCATGTATTATTGTTTGCATGGATAAAAGAGTAGAATCCATGGGTTAACCTTGAAATTTGGGACTTCTTTTCGGAAATATTCACGAGTTTATCAGCAGTAGACTGGTGAATATTTAGACCAGCTAAACTGGTATATATTTCCGAAAAGAAAACCCAAATTTGAAGTTTAACCAATGGATTCTACTCTATTTTGCCATGCAAACAAAGGTACATGAACAGGAGTAGGTTGCCACATCGTACTTTGACGGGAGCTCGACGTTTGACCTCGATATACGTGTACTGCAGCTAACCTCGTGAATATGTCTGAAAAGAAAACCTAAATTTCAAGTCTAACCCATAGACTCTACTCTATTTAGCCATGCAAACAATGCTACATTAACTAAAATAGGCTGCCAGATCATGCATTGACGGGAGCTGCCGTCGTTTGGGATCCTCGATATACGTGTACTGCAGATAAACTCGTGAATATTTCCGAAAAGAAAACCCAAAATTCAAGGCTAACCGATGGATTCTACTCTATTTTGACATGCAAATAAATGCACATGAACAGAAATAGGCTGCAACATCGTGCACTGACGGGAGCTGCCGACGTTTGTCCTCGATATACGTGTACTGCAGCTAACCTCGTGAATATTTCTGAAAAGAAAACCCAAATTTCAAGTCTAACCCATAGACTGTACTCTATTTAGCCATGCAAACAATGCTACATCAACTAAAATAGGCTGCCACATCGTGCAATGACAGGAGCTGCCGACATTTGGGATCCTCGATATACGTGTACTACAGCTTGTGACGTGGTGCTTTTAGGCCCGGAGCCCTATGCCAGTATTTCTCCGGTCGCGCCTCCTGCCCTGATGGAGGTCCTTGCGGTCGCCTCGGAGGGGACCCGGCCGGGCCAGCCCGGGCGGCTGGCCTACGTCGGTCGCGGCGGTTGTGAAGTCGGGGGGAGGGAGGGTCCGGTAAAATAAAATAGTTACACGGGAGGGCATTGGTTTAAAATGCGTTTATTATATCATATAGGCGACGGGGGGACAGGCCCGCCCCGCCGCATTCGCCTTTACAATATTCGTTAGCTGCCCGCTCGCCCCGCGCGCCTCACCCGGGCGCCACGCACCTTGCCTTTTGATCTGACCGGCGAGCCCCCACCGGCTCGCGGCGGTGCTGGCTCCGGGCCTCTGGGTATCGGGCCGAAGCATTGGTGCCCCTACAGGCACCCCGCCTCGTCCGAACCCTCGCTGGGCCGCACACTGGGTCACGCTATTTGAGGGGGGGGGGGGGCGCGCCCGCGCCTCTCTCTCTCCCTCATTCGCGGGGCATGCTAATACATATTTGGCCCTACCTGGCCGTCGCCTTCTCGTCGGTAGTCCCGGCCACAATCCGGCCGGGAGGTCGCCGCGCTCTCTCCCGCGTCCTCGGGTGGTGTTGGGGTCTCGGTCAGCTGGGCGCCTCTCCTTATCTCTCTCTCTACCTCCTACTTCCTTCCCTCCTTTCAACTCTTCTTCGCGTCGCGCTTATCGGGCCGTGACAGTCCGCTCGCCTAGCGTCTCGCCGAAAAACTCACTGCCGCGGCGCGGTCGCGCCTTTTCCGAATTCCCGCGCGCCCTTCTCGCCTCGCGGCCGCGGTGCCCAGCTGATCCCTCGCCTGCGCGCGCAAAGTCCGCTCGTCACAGCCCCCCCTCAGACTTGACATCCCCCGTGGATGTTCAGTCTGACCCAAGAGGGTGGCTGCCGCGCGCGCCTAGCCCCTTCCGGGCTCCTCACTCTCCTTGGACGGGGCGCCGAGCCGGTGCTTGCGCATAAAGGCGACCACTTCCGCCTGCAGCCCCCGCCGCAACTCGGGATCGGTCACGCCTTCGCGGATCTCCCTCAGCAGACCCTGGGCGGCACCCAGGATCCCAGTCAATCCCTGAGCCTCCGAGGGAGGCGCCCCCGCAGGGGGTGGGACAGCCCTGGGTCCGGGCTCCGGGCCGTCTGGCCTTGCCTCAGCATCCCGCCGCCCTTCTGCTATAGCCGGGTCCTCCTCCTGGAGGAAAGAGATAGAGGGTGTGTGCAGTGCCATCACATTCGCCACTGGAGGAGGGTGCTTTGCGGCCCCCGTGGTATCCCGCTGCCGCCGAATCTCCTCCTCGGCCAGTCGCATGCGGTGGTCCACATAGGCCGCATTCACCCTGCTCGCCTGCTCCAGGGTGACACCCGGGCGCGCCCCTCTCCTTTCCGCTTGCCTCCTTTCGTCTCTCTCTACGGCGCGCTCGATCCGCTCAGCGGCCGTTTCCCGGACTGTGACCGCCCTCCGGGTCATCCTCGGGCTCTCTGCCGGTACTCCGGGCGCAGGGGACACCGTCCCTGGTGCCCTCGCGGGGTAGGGCTCATTATTATGGCGCCCCCGCTTAGCCGTGCGCCAGTGGGTGTCTTCCTCCCGGCCCTCTACCGATCTCTGCCCCCCCCCCCTCGGGGGTGACCTCGTTCCCTACCCTCCTCTTGGCCTGTTTCCGCATGAACCGGCGCTCCCCCTCTACCCGCCGATAGGCCTCCTGACACCTTGGGCATGCCCCGATGGTCACGCCCCGCCGCCCGCAGTTCCGGCAGTACAACGGGCGCTTAGGCTCCGGGCACTCGGCGACGTGATGTCCGTTTGACCAACACCGCTGGCAGGAATTCGGTGGCGGATCTACTGCCGGGTCAAACGGAACGGGCGCCAATGCTCCATAAATGAAGTTTAGGCGCCCCACCGACGCCGCCGGTGATCCCACCCTCAGCTCCTCCTGACCGGCTGCTTTACGGGGCCCTTGCAATATCCGGGCGCCCGCTGCAGGCCATTTTTTTTTATCGCCCCGGGCGCTCCCCCTTCCCCTCTCGGCCTCCGCGCTGGGCTCCGCCAACGGGGCGTCGTTGGTACCCCCTGGGGGCCGCTGCCCCCCTTACCGCACTTCGGGTGGTTCGCCCCTAGTTGTTGTTGTTCTGGCCGGGGCGTTGCTGATGCCGGTAAACTGGACGCCCTCGATACCGCCGGGTCCCTGATGATCGGCAGCAAACGACACCCGCCCTCCAGTGGGGTGCTGGACGACTCGTAGTCGTCCATCGTCAACTGCCGCCGCCGCCGACGATTTGGTCGATGTTTCTGGCGTGCCAGTTCCGCCTGCCGCAGCTCTCGCCGGGCCTCCTCAACGTAATCCGCAGGCGGCGGAAGCGAGCCCGCCTGCTCGGTCGCAGCGGCCTTCAGGGCCAGCGGCAACACACGCCTTTCACCCAGTTCCTCGGCGGGGACCGTGGCCACCTGGGCCTGCGGCTCCCCGGCTGCTTGGTGTGTCGAAGGGGCTTCCTCGACCTCCATGGCCTCCATCTCCGGGCCTTCCTCCCGACTCACTGAGGCGGCCAAGCCGGATCCTGGAGAGTGAAGATCAATCAGATCCCCGAGCAGGAGCCGCTCTTCCTCCTCCAACGTTAGTCTCCCTGCTGGAGACCCCCACGGGTTCTCAACAGCAGGGACAGCCAGTTCTTCCTTGTCGGCCATCCTGTAAGAAAAGAAAGCATATTATTTAATGGGCTATTAGTCAGCCCGCCCACCTCCCTGCCTCGGTTTTCCCTCCCCCGGGCCCAATCCCTCTCCCTCCGGACTGGATACGCCCCGAGCACGCCCTGTCCTCGGCGGAATGTACCGCTTCAGGTGCTGGACATGCGTCTTCTCCATTCTCCGCCCTGTATTCCCTAGCAACACGACCGTCTCCCCCAGCACCTGTTTTACCGTGAATGGCCCTTCATACTTAGCGGCCAGCTTCCCGGATATCCCCTTCACCGCATTTAATAGGACATGCTCGCGCCGCATTACCAAGTCCCCCTCTTGGAACGAGGCATATCTTCGAGTTCGATTGTATGCCCTGCTCTGCCGCTCCCGGGCGTCATCGTTATGTTTCCTAACTAGATCCCTGATCAGCTCGAGCCGTTCCATTCGGTTAGCCCAGATTTCGGTATTTACCGGGATTATCGGGTCCTTCCTCTCCACCTCCCTCCTCAGGCACTTGCTGGGTCGAGGGATTCTCCCAAATTTCAGGACGGCCGGGGAATATCTCGTGCTCGAGTGTACAGCCGTGTTTAGCGCGTGCCGCAACTCGTGCAAGTGTTCATCCCAGCTACGATGATCTACCCCTGCATACTGGGCTATCATCGTCTTTAATGTCCTATTAACCCTCTCAACCGGGTTTCCCTGGGGGCTATAAGGGGGCGTCGTTACATGTTTTATCCCGTGTTCCTCCAGCACTCCTTGCAGATGCTGGTTGACGAAATGCGTGGCATTGTCTGTCAACAGGAACGACGGGGTTTCCCAACGGAATAAGATCAGCTCCTCCAGGGCGCTGGCGACGTCTCTCCCCGTGGCTGCACGTAAAGGCTTGAGCTCAACCCAACGAGTAAACAGGTCCTCGAACACGACCACGTACTTGTGCTGATATTTACTTTTGGGGAGCTCCATCAGGTCTGCAGCCACCACCAACCAGGGTCTTTCCACTATCCTCTCGCCCATCAGGCCTACCGGTCCCTGCTGGGACACTTTGTACCTCTGGCACTCTACACAGGCCCGCACAAAATCCCTCACCTCCTGATAGAAACCGGGCCAATAATAGTCACGGGCCACCCGGTCGAAGGTCTTCTCGATACCCAGATGCCCGGACGATGGGTGGCGGTGGGCGTTCACCATGACCCTCACTCGGTGCTCTGCGGGAACGACTAGCCTCCAACCCTCCTCTCGAAAAGCTATCGGATCCAGTAGTTTGTCCATCGAATATCGATACAACAGACCGTCATCCACTCCCCAATCCGGGAATTTCAGAGGATTCTGGGGCGCGTCGTCTGCAATTCCCCGTGAGAGTGCATCCGGGACTTTGTTCAGAGAACCTCTTGTGTGCACGATCCGAAAGCTCCATTGCTGCATCTCCAAAGCCCAACGGGCTAGGCGGCCGGTAGGGTCCTTAAGATTCTGCAACCACCGTAGGGCGCTATGATCCGTTCGTGCTACGAATTCATATGCTTCCAAGTATGGTCGCAGCTTCTTAATTGCCCACAGCAAAGCCAGACACTCCTTTTCGGTGGTAGTGTAATTCCGTTCCGCCGCATTTAGTATGCGACTCACGTACACTATGGGGTGCTCATGCCCTTCCTAATCCTCCTGGGTCAACACGGCGCCAATGGCATAATTACTGGCGTCGCTTTGAACCGTGAAGAGTTTTGAGAAGTCCGGCCGCGCCAGCACTGGCGCTTCTGCCAGGGCCGCCTTTAGCGTTGCAAACGCAGCTTCCTGTCTCTCCCCCCATTCCCAATCCTCGTCCTTCCTCAAAAGTTTGACCGGAGGTACCTTCACCTCTGCCTCCACCGGAATGAACCGTGAGTACCAGCCCACCATTCCCAGGAATGTTTTCAATTCCTGAACATTTCCCGGGGCTGGGTACTTTAGTATCGGGCTAACCCTATCCGGGTCTGCCCTGAGTCCTTCCGCGTCCAGACGGTACCCGAGAAAAACTACGCTCGAACAACAAAATTCGCATTTTTCGCGATTGATCTCAAGGCCCGCACCTACTACCGTCTGGAGCACGTACTTTAGCCACTCCAGGTGTTCCTCGAATGTCTCAGTCACCACGATAAGATTATCCAGGTACCCAAAGACATGTGGCGCTACCTCGGGCCCGAAAAGTGCCCCTATCAGTCGACAAAACGTGGCTGGGGCGTTCGAAAGTCCGAACGGCAGCCTCATAAACTGCCACTGTCCCGACCCTGGCACCGAGAACGCCGTATATTGCCGGCTACTCTCCGTTAGAAACACCTGGAAGTATGCTTTTTTTAGATCGACTTTCGAGATGTATTTAGCATTCCTCAGCCGATCGAGGATCGAATCCATATTCGGTAATGGATAATTGTTCCTCTGGGTCAGTTTATTTACATCCCGAAAGTCGATACAGAAACGGTAGCTGCCCTCTCCCTTACGGAAGATTACAGGTGCGCTACACCACTCGCTCACACTGGGTTCAATAATGCCTTTGTCCAGCATTTTCTGAACCTCTTGCTGAGCGAATTCCAGGATCCTCGGGGACATGCGCCGGGGTGCATGCCGAACTGGCTTTCCCCCCTGCACGTCGATATGGTGCCTGATCAACGTTGTGAATCCATGAATTTCACCTGGCTCCGGGACGAGGCTATCTACTAGAGCCATCACGCGCTTCCGTTCTTCATCGCGTACTGCCACGATGCCCGCACATTCCCCTCGGATTCCTACTCCCTGACCCTCTATGTCCTCTTCTATAAACTTCCTCCATTCTCCACTCGGAGTACGCCATAGCCCCTGCCCGTGCTGCACTTCCAACGCCCAATGTCGGATGAAGTCCACCCCCAGGACCATTTCATAATCCATTGCTGCTATGATCCTTACGTCCAGCATCTTTTCATCCTCGTCGATGCTGAACCAGATCCATAGCACCCCTAACGCTTGTTGGGCCGACCCCGTGATTCCTCGCACTATAAATTGTGCTGGTCTCCAACTATTCCTAAAATCCTGGGCCCTGCTAGCGTGAATGCATGAGATCTGGGCCCCCGGATCGTAAAGCGCCTTGAGTACTTTGCCTCCCAGGTTCACCGCACAAAACCAACGGTTTTCCTCCTGGGTGGCAGCCAGCGACTGTCCAGGCTGTATTTCAGAGCCTGCCGAGTCAACTGTCAGCCCTACGGGCTTGACAGCTTCCCATGCGCCAGCAATATCCCGGTCACTTCCGGCGGCCTCCAACGGTTGCACGATCTCGAAGGAGTTATCCGACGCCAGAAGGTCCTCCGTGCAGCTCCCTGGCACCAGCGTCTTTGGGCCCTCAATATCCGGACCCTTTGGTGCTTCCCCTGGGTATATCGGCTCCAATAGCGTTTCCCAATTGAACGCGGGTGGTCCCTTAGATCTGATGATCTTCGTGACCGCCCCCGTTCGATCCTCCCCCTCCCTACGATTCCCTTCCCCCTCCTCTACGGTTCGCTCTATCGGGCGGCAGGATGTAGGGAGCGATTCTACACCCCCGCCCTGGCGTTTTTAAAGTTTCCCGCAGAGTAGTGCAGCCGGGACAGGTCGTGAATGTGTGTCCGGGCGTCTCACAGACCTGGCAGCGCAAGGGTGCCTTCCCCCACGGGCAGTTTGCCGCCCAATGTCCGGGCTGACGACAACGCAGACATACTCTCTTCGGGCACTGGGACGATTTGTGTCCCATGCCCTTACAGGAGTAGCATGCACCCGGGAACGGCCCTCGCCCATCCCTCCGGACATTATCAACGGGTCCGCTCGGGTTTCCTTGACTCGCTGGTCCTCCCCAACTTGGGGTATTTTCCGGGGAAGGAGCCGGATTTGCCGGAGCCTGCTCTGCAGACTTCTGGTTTTGGGAACCCTCCCAACCCTGGAAGATCCCCAGGAGACCAGCCACATTCGCTGGGACTCGTCCTGGGGCCACCCGGCCTCCGAGTCCTCCCACATCCCGAGAGTATTCGGGAAAACCGTCCGCCCGGGTTGGCCTATACCCCAGCCCTCGTTGCGCCTTCGGTTCTCCCCATTCTCGCGGAGGCCTTGGGAGATAACCCGTGTTCGTTAGGGACTGCCAGGACGGGCGCTGGCCCTCCGATCCCACCCAACCCTGATCCCGGGTCGGGGCCTTGGGTCCCGGATGCCTATTACTGAGGGGATTTACGCCGCCATGCCCTTGTCCTGCCTGGCCATACATTGTGGCGATCTCAATCTCTCCATAGAGTTCCCCTTCCCAGTTCCGATCGACCACGATTTTTTTCGCCTTTCCCACGCCTTTAGCGCTTTCACCGGGCACCTCGAGTTGGGCTGTCGCGCGAATCCGTCCCTCCACCGCATCGAGTCTGCCCTCCCTTTTCTTCAGAGGTCTCTCTCCCTTGGACGTACGGACCTCCTGACTCTCATAGCGTTCGTTTAGGAGGTTGATCCTCTCCCTCCGTCCCCCGAGTTGGACCAGTCTATCCAGGGTCTCGATGTCCTTATCCATCAAGTATTCCCTGAATTCGGACCGAACCCTCTCCAGAATCAAGCGAATCGGACGGCGCTCCAATGGAGGGCGCCGAAGACGACTAGCCTGAGCCCTGAACGCGCTCACGAACTGGCCAATCGTCCTGTTTCCCTGGCGCATATCCTCCAGGTCCCGCCGTAGATCCGAGTCCAACACTCGTTGGCAGAACCTGGCCTGAAAAGCGCTGGAGAACGCTGGCCAATCCACAAACGTACGCTCCAGGTCCTGATACCAACGACGGGCATCCTTCGCGAGCACGGAATGGAGTGCCGCTATTAGGCATCTCTCCGTAAACCGATCCCTAATCCGGATCAGTGTGACCCCTTGTAGGAAGTCCATCGCGTCCTCCTTTTCATGATTGGAGAAGGTTAGGGCGGCATCCCGCAGAACTCGGGCGCAAAGAAGATCATTATCTGATCTCATCGGCCCCTCCGCTCCCGGGTAGCTCAGACGTCCTCCCGATCCGTCCCTCCTTCTACCAGTCCCGTCCCCGGACTGTGGGGGCCTCACTGGGCCTCGTCCACCTTCCCTGACTGGGGCTGGTGCTCCAGTCACCTCCCCTCCCCCCCCCCGCCCTCCGCGATCCCACTGCGCACTGCTCCGGAACAGATCATCTAACGATCCATCCGCGTCCTCCGAAGTATCGGACTCCTCCGAGGATCTCTCGATCTCCCTTCCCCTCGCTCCCCTCTCGAGAGGTATCGATTGCCTGTGATCGGGGGTAGAAGAGGCAGGAGGGCACCGAGGAGGAAGTGACGACGCTGCACCTCTCTCCCATTCCGGGGCCTCCCCTACGGTGTGCGTCATGCCTGCCGCGATTTGGACCCTGCCAACCGCCCCCCGCAAATTTTCAATTTGAGGCTCCAGCCCCGACAGTACCCTATGGTACTGGTTGATGTAGGGGAGGACGCCTACTCCTGAAATCCCAAACGGGATTGGATTGGCGGTCAACCGGGGCGCGTCAGTTCCCGACCACTGGAGTACGGGTCCAAATGGTCCTTCCCGACCCTGTGCTGGCTGCAGGCCCTGAAGTAGAGCTGACCGGACGGTTCGCCCCGAATCCCGTCCTTCCAGCACTTCCGGACCAGGTTTCTGAGACATGACGTCCCGGAGGCTCTCCGCCGAGCTCTCTAACCCTGACGGGTCCGGTTGTTCAGCTTGTTTACCGGGTCGGGCTGCCTTCTGGCGGCCCACCCACAAGGCGTCGCAACATAGCGGAACCGGGCTTCGATCGACCCCCGGGTCGTCATCATAGCCGGCAATCCAAGGCACGTCCGCCTCCGGCCTTGCCGACCTGACCAGGGAGCGCCAAAGCCGTTCCCGCAATTCTGGCTCCGTTCCTCTAAAATGGAGGTTACCGGTTACTAACTTCAGGGCCACCTCCATAAGCGAGAGTGCTAATACCTCCCGTCGGAGTTTTCTGGCCGTCCTGTCTTCCAGCAACGCCCGGACTCGCAGCTCATAAGCCTGCATGTCCTGATGCTCATCATCGATCCTGCCCACATTCCGGGCAAAAGGGTTGGCCAAACGGGCCTGCCCCTCCTCGCCCTGAGCTCCCAACCTTCCCTGCTGCTCTCCCTTAACGGATGGAGCCCGGGGTGGTGGCTCCATCCCCCGAGCCGGCTCGTCAAACCTGAGCCTTCTCCTTCCTGACCCCGCAGGGTCCACCTTTCTTTCGCTGCCGCCCTGGTTTTGCCAAAACTATCCCAACGACTTCGGTTTGGTTCGGTGGGACGCCTGAATACAGACGCGGAGGAATTCACTCCCACGATCTCCTGGCCCCCAAATTAAAGAAAATACAACATAGACAAAATAAATATATATATGTATATATAATATTGGTACGGTTGAGAGAGAGGAGTACTCCCCCCACGCCCGCAGGCTTTTCCCCGAAATCGGTAATGTGGGATAGGGAGCGTTCCCCCGGGTAGCAAGCTTAATGTTCCTTTGACCTGGCCCTTTAACGACAATCATCCTTCCCTATCGTAAACCTAATCCCCTGTTCTACATACTAAGTTATTCTGAATGCAGTCTAGCGCTGCCCCCTACCTTTGCCCTTGGCAGTTTTAGTAGGCGGCACTCTCCCGGCGAAGCCCTCGGAGAACACTAGGCTGCTAAATTTACGCCCTTTACCCCAGGATCCTAGGCTGCTCCTATGTGGGGTGTTTCCCGGCTGAGCCATCGGAAACAGACGCATCGTGGGGCGCCCACCCTTTGCCATACCTCGACTGATCGGCAGTCCTCGGCGATAGCGCTTTCCCGGCGAAGCCATCGGAAAAGGAATGGGTCGACCCTTAACACTCTTGTCGTCGTACCGATTGTCCTGTTTAATCGGCTACGCGACGCCCCTCCCGGCTGAGCCTCCAGAGGGGTTGAGAGTGACCTACTATCCTAGAAATCCCTGACAACACACGATCCTGCTTACATCGAAATATTTGTAAAATCAGCATCGGGGCGCGAATCCGGATTTCGCTAACCCCGAGCCGAGGGGACCGGAAAAAACAATCCCACCTCCCACGGCGCCTGCTTTGATACAGCACCACTAGGCGTGGCTGATTGTCTCCATCCCTCCCCTGTCTTCAAAACTCTCCACACACACACTAAATCTAAGCTAAAATAAACCTGAACTATACAGGTTGCTGGCCACCGAATCTCCCGCTAGTCTGGGCTGTTCTGCTAGTAGGGTGGGGTTCGGGACGATTCTAATTGCGGTACTAATCACCGACTTATTCTAAATTGGGAGGTGATAAGAAATCCTCGAGCAGGTTTCAAGTCACATCCCAATATCGGGCTGCTTCATACCGCTATCTGAAAAGTAAACCTCCCCCCTCCCCCGGCAGACAACCCACCCTCGGGATCATCCCTCCTTGGCCACTCTGACCTGGTCCGGGATCGTTTGTTTGGTCCCCAAACAATCCCCCTAACCTAACAGACAAACCTACTTTATTAATAAATTTAAACTCTTTATTCCTATTACACTTGTTGCTAAACGGCCATCCCGGGCGGAATACCTGGATGTTTCCTGGTGACCCGCCAGGCGCGCCCATAGATGCTCCGGGCGCCCGAAAGTACCTCACATCTACTGGGTTCCCCTCCCCTTACTCGCTTTCCATGTAACACTCCCTGGGGGCTCGATCATGCCCATCACACCTGAACTAGGTACGACAACGGGCTATTGAAATTCTGGAGTGCTGCATTTATTAACTCGATCACGGGATTACAGAAGCAATGGCATTGTCGAATTCGTTCATCTAATTATTAATAACAATTAAATAAACGAATTCTAGCAATTGTTTCTGTAGCCTAGCTGGGATGCCAATCCCACTCTATTAATCGTAAAAGGAACCAACGAGATCAGACATCCGTAACGTGCGCAATTGAATTAGTTATGTTAATTTGTTTAAACAAACCAACATAAAAAAATTCGCCATCGCACGCCACGGGCTCATTGGCTCGCGAAGGATTTCCCGAAATTTTTCAGACTGAAAAAGAACGAAAGAAATCCCCCGAAATTATCATAGAAAAATAAAAATTTCATTCGAGAGGGTCACCCATCCAGGTACCGTACGCGGCGAATGCTGCTTAACTTTCGTACGAGAGGGTCACCCATCCAAGTACGATACGCGGCGAATGCGGCTTAACTTACAAACGAGAGGGTCACCCACCCAAGTACGGTACGCGGCGAGTGCTGCTTACCTTTCGTAAGTTCAGCACTCTCCTTCGGCCGCACCCGCGGAGATCCCCAACCGGGCTCTCCCTCCGCGCCGCGTCCCGCGGAGATCCCCAACCGGGCTCTCCCCGTTCGGCGCTACTCCCTCCGCGCCGCGTCCCGCGGAGATCCCCAACCGGGCTCTCCCCGACCGCGCCCCGCGGAGATTCCTTCGTGCGTGCTTTTCGGCCGTACGAACCTCTCTTGCTTCTGGACGAGGAGGTCACCGCGCGCGACAAAGTTTTCATCGCCCGCGCGCGATCTTGCGACCTCCGCACAACAACAATGTCTCGCGCGCGAATCGAAGGACACCTTGCCCTTGAAGGCGAGCTCCAGGTCCGCGCGCGACCTCCATTCACAGGCGCCCTACGGGCGCTTTGTCTGGCCACAAATATACGTGAGGGCGAACCCCCTCCTAGCACCGGGCGGCCGCCCCTCACCTCCTCACCTCGCAACTCCCGAGGGACACCTGGGGACAACTCCCCCCGCCCGCGATATCCCGCTTTAACACGGACGCATGCCGGCGTCGTGTCACGGTCGCCCTTTGTGACATGGTGCTTTTAGGCCCGGAGCCCCACGCCAGTATTTCTCCGGTCGCGCCTCCTGCCCTGATGCAGGTCCTTGCGGTCGCCCCAGAGGGGACCCGGCCGGGCCAGCCCGGGCGGCTGGCCTACGTCGGTAGCGGCGGTTGTGAAGTCGGGGGGAGGGAGGGACCGGTAAAATAAAATAGTTACACGGGAGGGCATTGGTTTAAAATGGATTCTACTCTATTTAGTGATGCAAACATTGCTACATAAACTAAAATAGGCTGCCAGATCGTGCATTGAGGGGAGCTGCCGACCATTGGGATCCTCGATATACGTGTACTGCAGATAATCTCGTGAATATTTCCGAAAAGAAAACCTAAATTTCAAGGCTAACCCACGGATTCTACTCTACTTTGCCATGCAAACAAAGGCACATGAACAGAAATAGGCTGCCACATCCTGCATTGACGGGAGCTGCCGACGTTTGTCCGCGATATACGTGTATTGCAGCTAAACACGTGAATATTTCCGAAAAGAAAACCCAAAATTCAAGGCTAACCCATGGATTCTACTCTATTTAGCGATGCAAATAATGCTACATAAACAGAAATAGGCTGCCACATCGTGCATCGACGGGAGCTGCCGACGATTGGTCCTCCATTTTCGTGTACTGCAGATAAACACGTGAATATTTCCGAAAAGAAATCCCAAAATTCAAGGCTAATCCATGGTTTCTACTCTATTTAGCGATGCAAATAATGCTACAGAAACAGAAATAGGCTGCCACATCGTGCTTTGACGGGAGCTGCCGACGATTGGTCCGCCATTTTCGTGTACTGCAGATAAACACGTGAATATTTGCCAAAAGAAAACCCAAAATTCAAGGCTAACCCATGGATTCTACTCTATTTAGCGATGCAAACATTGCTACATAAACTAAAATAGGCTGCCAGATCGTGCATTGACGGGAGCCGCCGACGTTTGAGATCCTCGATATACGTGTACTGCAGATAATCTCGTGAATATTTCCGAAAAGAAAACCCTAAATTTCAAGGCTAACCCATGGAATTCTACTCTATTTAGCCATGCAAACAATGCTACATAAACTAGAAATAGGCTGCCACATCGTGCATTGACGGGAGCTGCCGACGATTGGTCCTCGATATTCGTGTACTGCAGATAAACATCGTGAATATTTCCGAAAAGAAAACCCAAAATTCAAGGCTAACCCATGGATTCTACTCTATTTAGCGATGCAAACATTGCTACATAAACTAAAATAGGCTGCCAGCATCGTGCATTGACGGGAGCTGCCGACGATTGGATCCTCCGATTATACGTGTACTGCAGATAAACACGTGAATATTTCCGAAAAGAAATCCCAAAATTCAAGGCTAATCCATGGTTTCTACTCTATTTAGCGATGCAAATAATGCTACAGAAACAGAAATAGGCTGCCACATCGTGCTTTGACGGGAGCTGCCGACGATTGGTCCTCCATTTTCGTGTACTGCAGATAAACACGTGAATATTTCCGAAAAGAAAACCCAAAATTCAAGGCTAACCCATGGATTCTACTCTATTTAGCAATGCAAACAATGCTACATAAACTAAAATATGCTGCCAGATCGTGCATTCACGGGAGCTCGACGTTTGACCTCGATATACGTGTACTGCAGATAAACACGTGAATATTTGCCAAAAGAAAACCCAAAATTCAAGGCTAACCAATAAATTCTACTTTATTTTGCCATGCAAACAAAGATAAATGAACAGAAATAGGCTGCCACATCGTGCATTGACGGGAGCTGCCGACGTTTGTCCGCGATATACGTGTACTGCAGCTAAACACGTGAATATTTCCGAAAAGAAAACCCAAAATTCAAGGCTAACCCATGGATTCTACTCTATTTAGCGATGCAAACATTGCTACATAAACTAAAATAGGCTGCCAGATCGTGCATTGACGGGAGCTGCCGACGTTTGAGATCCTCGATATACGTGTACTGCAGATAATCTCGTGAATATTTCCGAAAAGAAAACCTAAATTTCAAGGCTAACCCATGGATTCTACTCTACTTTGCCATGCAAACAAAGGCACATGAACAGAAATAGGCTGCCACATCGTGCATTGACGGGAGCAGCCGACGATTGGTCCTCCATTTTCGTGTACTGCAGATAAACACGTGAATATTTCCGAAAAGAAATCCCAAAATTCAAGGCTAACCCATGGATTCTACTCTATTTACCGATGCAAATAATGCTACATAAACAGAAATAGGCTGCCACATCGTGCATCGACGGGAGCTGCCGACGATTGGTCCTCCATTTTCGTGTACTGCAGATAAACACGTGAATATTTCCGAAAAGAAATCCCAAAATTCAAGGCTAATCCATGGTTTCTACTCTATTTAGCGATGCAAACATTGCTACATAAACTAAAATAGGCTGCCAGATCGTGCATTGACGGGAGCTGCCGACCATTGGGATCCTCGATATACGTGTACTGCAGATAAACTCGTGAATATTTCCGAAAAGAAATCCCAAAATTCAAGGCTAACCCATGGATTCTACTCTATTTAGCAATGCAAATAATGCTACATTAACTGAAATATGCTGCCAGATCGTGCATTCACGGGAGCTCGACGTTTGACCTCGATATACGTGTACTGCAGATAAACACGTGAATATTTGCCAAAAGAAAACCCAAAATTCAAGGCTAACCAATAAATTCTACTTTATTTTGCCATGCAAACAAAGGTAAATGAACAGAAATAGGCTGCCACATCGTACTTTGACGGGACATGCCGACGTTTGTCCTCGATATACGTGTACCACAGCTAAATTGGTGAATATTTCCGAAAAGAGAACCCAACTTTCAAGTCTAAACAAAGGATTCTACCCTATTTTGCCACGCAAACAAAGGTACATGAACAGAAATAGGCTGCCACATCGTACTTTGACGGGAGTTCGACATTTGACCTCGATATACGTGTACTGCAGCTAAACTGGTGAATATTTCCGAAAAGAAAACCCAAAATTCAAGGCTAACCAATAGACTGTATACTATTTAGCCATGCAAACATTGCTACATCAACTAAAACTGGCTGCCAGATAGTGCATTGACGGGAGCTGCCGACGTTTGAGATCCTCGATATACGTGTACTGCAGCTAATCTCGTGAATATTTCCGAAAAGAAAACCTAAATTTCCAGGCTTACCCATGCATTCTACTCTTTTTTGCCATGCAAACAATGCTACATAAACAGAAATAGGCTGCCACATCGTGCATCGACGGGAGCTGCCGACGATTGGTCCTTCCATTTTCGTGTACTGCAGATAAACACGTGAATATTTCCGAAAAAAAATCCCAAAATTTAAGGCTAACCTATGGATTCTACTCTTTATAGCAATGCAAACAATGCTACATCAAATAAAAGAGACTGCCAGATCGTGCATTGACGGGAGCTGCCGACGTTTGGGATCCTCGATAAACGTGAACTGCAGCTGAACACGTGGATATTTCCGAAAAGAAAACCCAAAATTGAAGGCTAACCTATGGATTCTACTCTATTTAGCGATGCAAATAATGCTACATCAACTGAAATATGCTGCCAGATCGTGCATTGACGGGAGCTGCCGACCATTGGGATCCTCGATATACGTGTACTGAAGCTAAACTCGTGAATATTTCCGAAAAGAAAACCCAAAATTCAAGGCTAACCCATGGATTCTACTCTATTTAGCGATGCAAACATTGCTACATAAACTAAAATAGGCTACCAGATCGTGCATTGAGGGGAGCTGCCGACCATTGGGATCCTCGATATACGTGTAATGAAGCTAAACTCGTGAATATTTCCGAAAACGAAAAACCTAAATTTCAAGGCTTACCCATACATTCTACCCCTATTTTGCCATGCAAACAATCTACATAAACAGAAATAGGCTGCCACATCGTGCATCGACGGGAGCTGCGACGATTGTCCTGCATTTTCGTGTACTGCAGATAAAAACGTGAATATTTCCGAAAAGAAAACCCCAAAATTCAAGGCAACCCATGAATTCTACTCTATTTAGCTATGCAAATAATGCTACATCAACTGAAATAGGCTGCCAGATCGTGCATATTGAGGGGAGCTGCCGCCATTGGGATCCTCGATTACGTGTACTGAAGCTAAACTCGTGAATATTTCCGAAAAGAAAACCTAAATTTCAAAGCTTACCCGTGCATTCTACCCTATGTTGCCATGCAAACAATGCTACATAACAGAAATAGGCTGCCACACTCGTGCATTCGACGGGAGCTGCCGACGATGGTCCTGCATTTTCGTCTACTGCAGATAAAAACGTGAATATTTCCGAAAAGAAAACCCAAAATTCAAGGCTAACCCATGGATTCTACTCTATTTAGCGATGCAAACATTGCTACATAAACTAAAATAGGCTGCCAGATCGTGCATTGAGGGGAGCTGCCGACCATTGGGATCCTCGATATACGTGTACTGAAGCTAAACTCGTGAATATTTCCGAAAAGAAAACCCAAAATTCAAGGCTAACCCATGGATTCTACTCTATTTAGCGATGCAAACATTGCTACATAAACTAAAATAGGCTACCAGATCGTGCATTGAGGGGAGCTGCCGACCATTGGGATCCTCGATATACGTGTAATGAAGCTAAACTCGTGAATATTTCCGAAAAGAAAACCTAAATTTCAAGGCTTACCCATGCATTCTACCCTATTTTGCCATGCAAACAATGCTACATAAAAAGAAATAGGCTGCCACATCGTGCATCGACGGGAGCTGCCGACGATTGGTCCTCCATTTTCGTCTACTGCAGATAAAAACGTGAATATTTCCGAAAAGAAAACCCAAAATTCAAGGCTAACCCATGGATTCTACTCTATTTAGCGATGCAAACATTGCTACATAAACTAAAATAGGCTGCCAGATCGTGCATTGAGGGGAGCTGCCGACCATTGGGATCCTCGATATACGTGTACTGAAGCTAAACTCGTAAATATTTCCGAAAAGAAAACCCAAAATTCAAGGCTAACCCATGTATTCTACTCTATTTAGCGATGCAAACAATGCTACATAAACAGAAATAGGCTGCCACATCGTGCATCGACGGGAGCTGCCGACGATTGGTTCTCCATTTTCGTGTACTGCAGATAAACACGTGAATATATCCGAAAAGAAAACCCAAAATTCAAGGCTAACCCATGGATTCTACTCTACTTTGCTATGCAAACAAAGGCACATGAACAGAAATAGGCTGCCACATCCTGCATTGACGGGAGCTGCCGACGTTTGTCCGCGATATACGTGTATTGCAGTTAAACACGTGAATATTTCCGAAAAGAAAACCCAAAATTCATGGCTAACCCATGGATTCTACTCTATTTAGCGATGCAAACATTGCTACATAAACTAAAATAGGCTGCCAGATCGTGCATTGAGGAGAGCTACCGACCATTGGTCCTCCATTTTCGTGTACTGCAGATAACCACGTGAATATTTCCGAAAAGAAAACCCAAAATCCAAGGCTAACCCATATATTCTACTCTATTTAGCTATGCAAATAATGCTACATCAACTGAAATATGCTGCCAGATCGTGCATTGACGGGAGCTGCCGACCATTGGGATCCTCGATATACGTGTACTGCAGCTAAACTCGTGAATATTTCCGAAAAGAAAACCCAAAATTCAAGGCTAACCCATGGATTCTACTCTACTTTGTCATGCAAACAAAGGCACATGAACAGAAATAGGCTGCCACATCGTGCTTTGACGGGAGCTGCCGACGATTGGTCCTCCATTTTCGTGTACTGCAGATAAACACGTGAATATTTGCCAAAAGAAAACCCAAAATTCAAGACTAACCCATGGATTCTACTCTATTTAGCGATGCAAACATTGCTACATAAACTAAAATAGGCTGCCAGATCGTGCATTGACGGGAGCTGCCGACGTTTGAGATCCTCGATAAACGTGAACTGCAGCTGAACACGTGGATATTTCCGAAAAGAAAACCCAAAATTTAAGGCTAACCTATGGATTCTACTCTATTTAGCGATGCAAACATTGCTACATAAACTAAAATAGGCTGCCAGATCGTGCATTGAGGAGAGCTACCGACCATTGGTCCTCCATTTTCGTGTACTGCAGATAAAAACGTGAATATTTCCGAAAAGAAAACCCAAAATTCAAGGCTAACCCATGGATTCTACTCTATTTAGCGATGCAAACATTGCTACATAAACTAAAATAGGCTGCCAGATCGTGCATTGAGGAGAGCTACCGACCATTGGTCCTCCATTTTCGTGTACTGCAGATAACCACGTGAATATTTCCGAAAAGAAAACCCAAAATTCAAGGCTAACCCATGGATTCTACTCTATTTAGCGATGCAAACATTGCTACATAAACTAAAATAGGCTGCCAGATCGTGCATTGACGGGAGCTGCCGACGTTTGAGATCCTCGATATATGTGTACTGCAGATAATCTCGTGAATATTTTCGAAAAGAAAACCTAAATTCCAAGGTTACCCATGCATTCTACTCTTTTTTGCCATGCAAACAATGCTACATAAACAGAAATAGGCTGCCACATCGTGCATCGACGGGAGCTGCCGACGATTGGTTCTCCATTTTCGTGTACTGCAGATAAACACGTGAATATATCCGAAAAGAAAACCCAAAATTCAAGGCTAACCCATGGATTCTACTCTACTTTGCCATGCAAACAAAGGCACATGAACAGAAATAGGCTGCCACATCCTGCATTGACGGGAGCTGCCGACGTTTGTCCGCGATATACGTGTATTGCAGCTAAACACGTGAATATTTCCGAAAAGAAAACCCAAAATTCATGGCTAACCCATATATTCTACTCTATTTAGCTATGCAAATAATGCTACATCAACTGAAATATGCTGCCAGATCGTGCATTGACGGGAGCTGCCGACCATTGGGATCCTCGATATACGTGTACTGCAGCTAAACTCGTGAATATTTCCGAAAAGAAAACCCAAAATTCAAGGCTAACCCATGAATTCTACTCTATTTAGCGATGCAAATAATGCTACATCAACCGAAATATGCTGCCAGATCGTGCATTGACGGGAGCTGCCGACCATTGGGATCCTCGATGTACGTGTACTGCAGCTAAACTCGTGAATATTTCCGAAAAGAAAACCAAAGTTTCAAGGCTAACCCATGGATTCTACTCTACTTTGTCATGCAAACAAAGGCACATGAACAGAAATAGGCTGCCACATCGTGCTTTGACGGGAGCTGCCGACGATTGGTCCTCCATTTTCGTGTACTGCAGATAAACACGTGAATATTTGCCTAAAGAAAACCCAAAATTCAAGACTTACCCATGGATTCTACTCTATTTAGCGATGCAAACATTGCTACATAAACTAAAATAGGCTGCCAGATCGTGCATTGACGGGAGCTGCCGACGTTTGAGTCCTCCATTTACGTGTACTGCAGATAAACACGTGAGATATTTCCGAAAAGAAAACCCAAAATTTAAGGCTAACCTATGGATTCTACTCTATTTAGCGATGCCAACATTGCTACATAAACTAAAATAGGCTGCCAGATCGTGCATTGACGGGAGCTGCCGACGTTTGAGATGCTCGATAAACGTGAACTGCAGCTGAACACGTGGATATTTCCGAAAAGAAAACCCAAAATTTAAGGCTAACCTATGGATTCTACTCTATTTAGCGATGCCAACATTGCTACATAAACTAAAATAGGCTGCCAGATCGTGCATTGAGGAGAGCTGCCGACCATTGGTCCTCCATTTCGT